>JAFBJS010004898.1:0-19698 GCA_016785265.1 Paraplagusia blochii
AAAAAAAAAAAAAAAACAAACAAACAAAACACACCAGAAAATAACTAATTTCCCAGTATTGTTTGTGTTACTGTTTAATAACAAATTAACAAGTCATTTTCCACCGAACTTTAAACCAGTGTGGATTCCTTCATGCAAGTGCAATGAAATCGATCACTTAAACCAATTTTTGTGGCTCAGAAGAAAAGTCACGCTGGCCCACAAAAATGACAACAGCTTGTGTAAAAAGTTGCTGACAACGAGACGTTGTCAACGCAGCACATTGCCTAAAGCCTTAAAAGGAATTCATTAAAATACTCAAAAACCAAAAGATTTGAGAGGGAAATGGCCTGATCTCCAGGGTCAGAGCAACCACTGAATGTCTACGATTGACTCAAGATGTTGAAAAATGAAGATCACAAAATGTATCATTGTAAACAGAAAACAGCTGTTCGCTGTTTTGTTTTTAATGTTTCATAAGAAAACAGGTGGTTGATGGTTCAGACCTGACGTCTTCAACAGTGGGACCTTGAGATGGTCCACTGAGGGAGGAAGTTGTGTCTGACGTACTGAGGAAGTCCAACTTTGAAAGTTACAATTAATTGTGTGTATTGATGGTTTAGGAGTCAGGAGAGTGAACTTGATCTGCAAGGTTTCAGGTTGGAATCTACCAGCTGCCAAGTTTTGCAGAGACACTGAAAGCTGCCCATGGTTCACATTGGTAATGGGTTAAATGTCCAGGTCCAATTGAATCACAGTAGGTCAGTTGGTGTCTTCCTACCTGCAGGAAGGTTCATGCAGAGCTGGTGTGGTGCAGTGATATTTGGGGAGAGGAAAATCTGGGTGTTCATGCATAGAATGCTGCCCCCTGCAGCTTGTTAATAGATAAGGAGATGAAGGAGGAACATTTTCCTTGTCATTTTGATCCATTAAAAAACATTAGTTGTGGTGATGGTACGGGATGTGTGCAGGCTTTTAAAGCGTGTATTGAGGCTTGTTTCATTTAGAGGAGGGGCCAAAATTATGATGTCAGACCCCTGGCTGTGTCACATGACTGCTTCGGAAGGTGATTCAGGTGAGATGAAGCTTCGAACCAGACATAAGACAAAAAAAAAAAAAAAAAAAAAAAACAAATGATAAAAAAAAAAAAAAAAAACAATGCATCACAATATGTGCTTCAGAAAGAGTTGCCTGTAATTACACACTTGGCCAGGAGGTGGTGTCGGGAGCACATGGAGCTTTGAGACGTGAACATTATAGCTGTAGTCACTCTACAAACCAATGCTTGACTCCTGGGAAGCTGGTGTTTACACCATGATTTGCATGGACATCACACTGTCCTCGGTTCACAGACGGAGCTGATGCTGCGAGGACCAGAGGTTAGCATGAGGTGCTGCTCAGCATCAGCAGCAAACGCTGACGCAGCAACTGGATCGTGGTCACATGATGAAGAGGAGCAGACAGAGTTCTTAATGCACTGAGCTGTGTATGTCAACACCAGTCTATTAAAGGAAAAGAAAGTCTTTTTTCACATGGACTTCCAGTGGAAAAGCAGTTTTCACAGATTCGGTCTCTTTGAGTAGAATCACACACACACACACACTGTGCCATGAGGTCAGACAGTAGCATGAACAGTGGGCACATTAATCAGCCAGGCCACCCAGTCTCCCATTCTTTATTGGAGACTGAAGAGGAAAGCCAACCGTGATCTGTTTTCTTTCTCTGGAAAAGAAAAAAGCCGCTGACGAAGTAAGCAGATCACCAGGTTCCAGTGAACGCCGGTTCATTGTTATTGCTACTCCACACGTGGACTAACGTCCGAGTCCTCGCTGGATGACTCGAAACGGGAGACGGCAACACTTGTTCTTCAGTGTTTAGAGATATTTCTACATTGGAAGAGAAGAAATAAAGACCAAGATGGTGCAAATGCTGTGTTTCAGTGTCAAAATGTTTGCTTGAACAAACAGAGATCTTTAGTTAAGATCTTTAGTTTTCAAGCTCCAAGAAAAAGTCCAGTGTCATCTCCACTTTGACCTGAATCAATGACAACCCTGCAACTTTCTGACCAAATTAACATCTTGATTTTTCATTGGAGCAACAAAAACAATACCCATGTTGAGCCGACAAACGTTTTCGCAAACCGTTGTACAAACATTTGCAAAAACCCATTCAAAAGCAACACAAACAAACAACCTCCCATACAAACATTTGACCACCCACAACCAAATGCAAAGTCCAACAAACCTCACTGCTCTGCTGAGTCTCTTTTAAAGTGCAGGTCATGGCTGTGATTGGTGCCCGTCAGCCAATCACAAGAGTTCATGACAGGTGCTTCATGTTTGGAATTACAGCAGGTGCAAATGGGGAAATGACTAATTGTATAGTCATTGACTCCATGGGAGTTCAATCCAATTTGTTTGGAAACATTTTTATTTTAACAAAATTTGATGAACCAAGCTGTGAGTGAACAGCAGTAAATCAAAGTCTGATCAATATTTGCTGTTAAATCTTTTGACTTTAGAAACAGCATCATTTATCCTGTCTACAATGACACTTTGTTTTTTGACTATTTTCTTTCTTGCGCAACCTGGAGATTTTATACGTAGAAAACGCCTCCAAGTGTCAGTGTTAAAAATGTTAAAATGTGGAAAAAATTCCCCAATAATAAAAGAAAATGAATGGGCCAACGATTCAAGCCAATTTCTGACGTCGACATCTTTGTACATGATGACACGACAAAACCAAACTGAGGTTAAACGAAAGATCGATTTGACAAATACTACACGACAGACATTTGTTGGACTGGCGTCGATTTCCAGATGTCTCACTTATGTAAGGTAAGGAGTCTTCGCAGCGGGGGCCAGGCCTGAACTGTCTGCCCGCCTGATGGAAGAAGCTCAAATGTTGATTCAGTCTCAGAACACCAGGCGTCATTAACCCTCTCACTTTTTTGTTCTCTTAAGCGGGAGCTTGAATGTTTGCTCTCCAAACCAACCTCATGAATGAAAACATGGGCCCACCAGAACTGCATTTCATAACCTTCTGGCTGACATTAGCAGACCTGACAACTTCAATACATTTGTCATGGGAAAGCACAGAAAGGTGGGCAGGTCGCTGACACAAAGGGCCAAGAAGAAACGGAGCTCGGCGGTTACTCCGACCGCGCCTTCGCAATCATTGTCTTCTTTCAGTTGTGTGTGTGTATTGGTTTATTCACCGGGACAACCACTTCACCGATCACATCAGACCACAGCTCCTAAAAAGACCTGCGCTGGGTGAATTTGGAAGTGGATGACATGGAAAATACGTCAACGTCACTTTGTTCTTGAATATCATCGGCGTAAAAGATCAGGTGATCAGCAACAGTGACAAAAAATGACTAATTTGAAAATTGGGGCTTGACTTTAGAGACCTAAGAGATCTTTGGAAATGTCATTGAAAACTATTAGAAGAGCGTATTGATTATTTCTTGAATGGACTTTGACTTCGTAGTCACCTTAGTCGACAATCCACCCATCTATCAATCTTTTGCAAATCCAAGGCTAGGGAAGCCTACGCCACCAAGGACTTCTAGAATTCTATTTGGTCAAGGTGAGAGGGTTAGTGGTACAGGGTCTTTCCATATGTCTGTAACCTACTGGGACATTGCCATTGGGGGAGGCCTCCTTGAGGAGTATTGACGAGATACCTTTTTTTCTCTAGGGTAGAGCCCCATCACCCTGCGAAAGATACAAATTTGGTATCTCTGATTCAGCTCTTTTAGGTATAGCCCAGAGTTTATGACCATAGGTGATGGGAAGAACATAGATTGATGAGTAAATCGTCAATCACCTTTCAGGTAAGGATCCATGAGTACACCGTCAACACTCTACCAAACCAGTCTATCTTCTGTTTCATGCTCTCTTCACTCTGAAACAACTCCCAGATACCTGAACTCTTCCGCTTGGGATGGGATCCAACTCACGACCTGTAAATGACATCGCACCCTTGTCCAGATGAGGACCATAGTCTCATACTTGGTGCTTCTTCCAGGCTTTTTTTTCCCTCGCTTGTTGTTCTTTACTGAATAAAACAAAAACTGTTGGTTTTTGGGATACTTTTTAAGGACATCAGCTGTGTTTACTCTCACCCCTCCCTCCACATTTCTGTCATAAAGTGGCTGTTTTGATTCCAAGGCCACTCTTGCGTCAGCAATTTTGGAGAAGAACCTGCTCACATTCCTGAGATGAGGAGCAATCCAGACCTAGACGTATCACTCCTCCTCCTCCTCCTCCTTCTACCCTGCTCTCGGCATTGCACTTATCAGACAGGACAGCGTGCAGACCTGTGCGCAGACAACCGGATAGATAGATTAATGTGGACAACCATTTTGTTTTTATTACTTTTTCCTTTTTACACAAGATAAAAAAAACAAACAGACTGGAACATTTTATGTTCCACAACAATGAGGGTGAATCGAAAAGAGAACTCGTCCGTCAGAAAATCTCGCTCTCTGATTTTTCCAGCTGTGTTTTTACTATTGATGTAAAGCCAATGTTGCAAATACTTTACATTATGGTTATACAGAAGGGCATTACACAAATATACCCCCATGCATGAGACTCAATCACGTTCAGCTGCGTTGCATCTTTAAAAATCTAAAAAAATTTTCAATGAAAAAAGCTGGTTCTCCTGAGAGTTCGGCTCGAAATGTTGTATAAAATACTCCTGTTATCGCTGACTCAGTCTGTCTGAAATGTTGGGTGACATCATAACACCAGGATATCTACAATTCTTGGCCGATTACAGTTTCCTCATCATTTTCTACATCAGAATGGGACCGGCCAAAACAAGGTCAAAAATATGTCCAGCACGTCCCAAACTGTTCACCACCCTAAACTCCAGCCAATTTAGGAAGAGTTCAACAGTGTAATGTGGGTTTAACTCAGACTAAAACCAAAGCTTGATACTTGATTAACCAATCAAATCAACAATCAAAATTACATTTGTCTTCATTTGCGTGTACGTTGCCGGGTCTTAGGGGGAGCTAGCGCCACCTCAATCACACCGCACTATAGTGCGAGCCTTCCTGTGGGTGGTGAGCCAACTGGAAGTTATGTGGGTCGGGACGATGCTATGATCCGTGGCAACCTGGCAGCTGGTGGATTAGAACCTGAAGCCTCGTGGACCCAAGTCTACTTCTTCAACCACAAAGCCACAATCAAACACATTAGGATCAAACACTAATGTTCAAGGAACTGGACTGGGGTTCCGCAGGGTTCCAAGTTCGAATCCACCAAATGCCGGGTTACGACTGAGTTCCACTGAGCATGGCACCCCCAAACTCTACGTTTGAGTGGCTTGTCCACCGTACTAGTGAACTCTCCAGGAGGTGTAAAAATTCTGTGCATTAACTTTCTGATTTGATTGGTTTGCTGGAAACCAAGAGAGAGTATCTTTGATGTGTATGTTCTGTTGGTGTTTAAGCTCTGCTCACTTTCCGTCCACTTGCTTAGTACTCCGTATCAACAAGAACACAAATAAAAATACACCTTCCACCAGTGGAACCCTTGTATGAAAAGTGTTGTTACCTCTTCTAATGTCCTGTCCTGTTGTTTTATGTTGATTGGTTCATGAAAAGATTCTGCTACAAGTGGATAAAATCAGTTGCAAAGTCCAACCTTAACCTTTACCACAGGTTACGATCAGGTTTTTTTAAGTGTGAAGAATGTATAGCGTCATTCTTATTGAGCTATCTGCCATGTTCTGGAGTCTTCGATGCAGGTCCTAGCCTCCGTAAATTAGTCACATGTGCTGGCTGACACGAGGACTACTGGAAAATGTCACAGGTGTCAGAGGCGTTTTACTGTCACTGCTGACAGGTCGGCTTTTCCATGACTTCTCGGAAAATGCAATGGAAAGACTTCGCCGTGAAGGAATGGAAAAAAAAGAAAACGGTTCCAGACCCTATTCTGATGGTTAGTCGGTGGGTTGGAAATCAGTGCATTGCTTAGAGAAGCCCCTCACTGTATGTGCTGCGACTACTGGTCCCCTGAAATGCCGGCTCAGCAGACGACGGCCGAGCCATATGAGGAAAAAAAGTTGAGGCAAGCATTTAATATGTACAGCACGTGCCGAGTGTCGCAAGTCCGTCAACTGTACGAGTCGCCTTTCAACACAGATGAGTGAACTGGTTGAACCGCTCTCAATGTGAACGAATGGCAGAACGTGAATGAAACGATGATGCTGCAAAGTGATAAAACAGACGCTCCAACCGTCTCAAACACACACATTTTTGCGCTCTGTAAATGACCAAGGCCGTACCTGCGAGGGCTCTGCAGAGATGATTTAGGGAGATGAGACCATTTTCTGACGTCAGGTTCCCAAGTAGAGTCTTTAGCAACAGATGAAAACAATAGATCACCGTGGCTTTTTGGGCCCACAACGGCCAAGACCCTTGTTCCAGGATTGTTACAAGAATAACACTTCCTTGGAAATGACTTGGAATAGCTCACAGGTGAGTCATCACTTCAACCTTTTCTCTCACTGTGAAGACCACACGTATACTTCTCCTACAGGGAAGGATCTTTATGACCTTGGACGTTAGTTACCTGTGTTTTGTAAAGTTGTTACAGCTTCGTAAGAAACAAACGTGAGCTGCTGTTTGCAAAATAAACCTGCTCTCAATGCACTTGGGCGGCAGTTCTCCATCTGTCATTTATTGATTTAGGCCAGTGTTCCTCAGCTTTTTTGCGACACGGATCGGTCATTAAGTTGTGGCAGATAAATACCCCTCAATAAAATTCAATTTCCAGTGTCCTGAAATATTTTCCTACCTATAAATTCTTCCTACCCGATTTAACTGTTCATGCACACAACGATTTCTCAAGTGCACACAGCCTATAAATTTCTGCTACCAGACCGTTATAGAATCTTGTATCAATGACTCTGCGTCATTGTGAGTTTATTGTTGTTGTCTTCACTGAGAAAATATTTCCTAATCAAATATAGTTGCACTATTGATGATGGAATCCTAGCCATTCTATTGGTCAGTTCTTTTGTTGATAAGGGTATGGATCAAGTGGAAGTAACAGACACATGGGGCCAAAAGGAAACATTATTTCTCACCAGCACCAGTTCACCCACGGACCAGTATCGGTCCCTGGCCCAGTGGTTGGGAACCACTGATTTAGACGATATGTTTTTCTGTACAAAATTTACAAATGGCTATTAGTGCTTTGGCTTTAGCAGTTAATCATATTTTAGTGATGGTTCCAATGGGCTGTGGTGAAAGTCATGTGGAGAATACCATATTTCCTGGACTAAAAGTCGCACATTTTTTTATCCTCTAGCTGGATTTGCTATTTTGGTGGGACATATCTATATATTAATCTATATATATAGTTTTCCGCCCACTATTTTGAACTTATTGTATCGTATTGTATTAGTGTTTGCTACTCCTACACCACTGGATTGGTTTATGTTGAAGTTTTTGGGCTAAAAACTGTGACAAACTCTTCCTGGACAAGGTGATTCACTGATGTCAGGTATATTTGACCCATACCTCTAACGGATGTATCATAATTCTTTCTGCTTCTCTCAGCAGACTACAGCATGGATACATTATAGCACCACCCACCATTTCCTCCGCCTACTCCCGACCCCCAACCCTCCCACTGAAAGTGATGCAGATGGGAAAAAGATCTTGTAGATGGAAAACCGTGCACCTTGCCAAGTAATTACCAACTTACTGGTATTGATCAGTTAGCCTGCACAGCATCTCATTGTGTTACACAGCAGGAATGAATGAGTCATCACTACCTAAAGAACGTCCCTACACTTGAATAACTCTTGTTTGTGACGCAAATTTTGGAACAAACTCTTATTTCAGACTAAATGTCCGTGGTCTCTGAGAGGAAGGAATTGAAATGGACATAAAGAAATGCAGAGATACAGTGAAAGAGTCTTAATATTTCCTCAGTTTCATCATTTAATCTGATCTAATTCAATCTCATTTGCTGCTCAGTCATAAAACTGGAGACATTCACTTTGTGGTTGTGTTAGGACAGGAATCAGGGTTGGATGGTGGTTTCTCCATGTGTGACCTTAATTTTATTTTGGATCTGACAGCACAGTTTCTGACAATGAAATTAAAATGATCAATGGTGTTTTCCATTTTTCAGAGGAAGCCATTTGAATGTGGTCACCTCGAGCAGAAGTTCCAAAAAAAAGGAGTAAATAGTAGGTCAACTTTCCGTTGCATCACGATACCGGTTAAAACAGATATGTTTAAATAACATGAATACAATAATAATACTTCAGTATAAAGCAGCTTTCACTCTTCAAAAGTAGGTGTAACTATATATTGAGTACTGTACACAGTACTGTACATATATGTGGCTAGGTTTGCGACTAGAGCAGGGGCAACTATTTTGACTCGTGGGTCACAGCTGGTACTCAAATTTGAGTCACGGGCAGAATCAGAAAGATTGCGTATTTGCGTAACTAAGGTAAATAATGAGTAAAGTATTAAATAAAGGTGAAATACTTTAAGCCTTGTTAAGAGAAATTTTGTCTTTGCAGGAAAAAAGTAGAAGACAATAACAATAACATAAATTAACAGTATAATTTGGACAAGTTTGGCGGGCTGGATAAAAACACCAAACGGGCCGCATCCGTCCCCCGGGCCTTAGTTTGCCCAGGTTTGGACTGGGGTACTCATAGTTTGTGTAGAAGTATTAGATACTCCTGTACCACTGGATATAAATGTCATTATTTTTACACTGACGGTTGCCAAAAAAATCACTGGTGCGACTTATACTCCAGGTCAACTTTCCTTCTTCATGCTTTTTGGGCTCATGCGCCTAATCTGGAAAATAGGGTACGAAGTAGCCATGAAAACAACAAAAAAAGCCGACAAAAAAATTGTAGAAACTTGTCCATCGTGCCACTGTGAAAACATCTTCTGGGTACAAAGCAGCTGCTATTGTCACCAACTCCTCTAGGGGGTAGTGAAGATGTTCCCAAACCGGCAGAGAGACTCCCTTCAGTCTGTCATGGGACTAACCCAGAATCTCCACCTACATGGACATGCCTCCAACACCTCCTCTGGAAAGCATTCTCCCTAAAGGTCAATGAGCTCCTCTTGGTGAATCAGAGCAGCAGCCGTTCTTTAATGTTTCAGCTTTAATTCATAGTTGCACAAAACACATGACACCTGATGATGCAAACACTGAGCCTGGACAGTAACACAGACGGGAGTTGCACCATTCAAATACTATGCAGGCGGTTGAACCTCTGCAATGCTGTGACGTTAATGTTTTGTCTGCGTGGACCCCGGGTCTGACAGCAAGTAGAGCAGAAAGTCAAAAAGCAGACGGACGACCGACCCACAACCTGGAGATAAGAGACCATATAAGGTAACAGTGTTCGGGAATACACTGCAGGGAGACCCTGCCAGAGAGGCTTGGAAAAAAAAACAGGTCAACCCTTAAAATAATAGACACCACGCAGGCTTTTCCTAGAGAGTTGATAAGCAGCTTCAAACCCTGCCATAACCTGAATTTACACAGTGACAGCAACAATTTATGTCAGTCGACGAATCCCCAAAGAATTACCGCTAATAAATCAGGCTTACATAAGAACCCAGTGATGGTTAGGAAAAGTAGAAGTCCTCACACAGCAGGCTGCAACCTGCAACGTATGATCATCAGCGCAATGTTTAAAATGGAATCTGATGTTGAAGGAGCAGAAAGTGCCAGACATGTGCAGAGCAGAGTGGAGCCGCAGCAGCCACAGTGGCAAAAACAGTGTCGTCTGAATTCCCCCTCGGTGCAGCCGCTCATCAGTCAAGGACGATGGATGTAGCGCTGTGACCTCTGGGGGCAGTAACACTAGCATGGCTCAGGTAGAAACAGTGGCCGAACGAAAGTGGCGAAAGGTGAAATTAATGATGACCAAAAAATTCAAGAATGTAACGAACCAAACCAAAAACTAAGATTCAAGAAGATTCCAGAAGAACCTTGAGCTCCTGGTGGAGGTGAAGAAGCAGGATGTTCAACAACATACCCAACCAAAGTACAAGTTCAACATTCACCTAATGAAATTCATTGATTAATAACTTCACGACTTCTAGTAAAACAGGAATTATCTTTCGGAATTTGTTCTGGAACAAATTGTGGAGGAGTTAAAGATGAGACAAGGATGGACAGGATCAGGAATGAGGTGAATAGAGGGACAACACAGACGGGAAGGTTTGGAGACACAGCTAGAGAAGACAGATTGAGATGGTTTGGACATGTTCAGAGGAGGGACAGTGGATACATTGGTAGAAGAATGATCCTAGAGATGGAGCTACCAGGTAGGAGACAAAGAGGAGGTTGATGGATGCAGTGAGGGAGGACATGGAGGTGGAAGATGGAGAGGACAGAGATGGAAAATGATGATTTACTGTGTCAACCTCTGAATAAGAGACGAAGATTTTTAAGGGTTAAAACCTGAAACACTGCTCAAAGTCTAAAAACCTGTAATAAAATGAGTCCAAAACCACTAACTATTAAACCAGGAACTTCTTTTGTAAAGTTTTTATGTTAACGTTGGTCATAAAATTCAATGTAATCAAAATTCCACCAATAAAAATACTTTTATGACTGTATTTTATTTCGAGCTGTGCAGAATTCCTTCTCATTAGCATACAGGGAGATCACAACCTGCATCATTGCATCTTGGGTAAAAAAATTTAGAGACACTTAAATACACGTTTAATGACTTTTCCCAAAAGTCATCGCTTGATCCACAGTCAGTGCAGAAACAGCCTAAAATAGTGCAGTCATTAGTCAGGAGCAGCCGTCAGTGAAGGGTGGAGGATCACAACCAAATATAAACCCTTCCTGATGCCTGTGAGCCACCGCGCTGGCCCTCGCATGTGTTTATCTCCCCGCCGTCCGACATCGCCGAAGGACATTCACGTGTTTCCGAGGAATTTACACTGGAATGAAGACTGGATGTTCTGTGTTTGGCCCAAACAAGGTGTTTCCGAACAGAATAGATTCCGCGTCGTAGTGGAAAGACTCCGACATTGGGTGAAGTGCGCAGGAGCTCGTTAAAAAAAAAATGGAATGGAAAGTGACGCGGTGCTGTAGGTGGTGGTTGATGTGATTTTCATGTTGCTGCTTTTAGAAGTGTGGAGCTACTGGAGTGAAGCGAGCTGTGGAAACAGCAGAAATCAATATTTTCGGATGGCTGTCATCGCCATCTTTCTCTGCGCTCGGAAAAAGAACGGAACAAACTGCATAACTGCACGATGTCAGCAGCGTGAGTGGCCAGTAACATTACCCAGGTCCCGGGGTCACTTACGAATAAAAATCTAAATGTCCATTATTTTCTGTGGATACAAAAGCCTAATGAATCTGGCAAACATGCCATTTGTGGAATATTCCATTAAATCCAACCTCTCCATTGATTAGGAATGTATGACGTGTATTAGTCATGCAGGGTGTTTTATTTTTCCTGGCAGGAACGCTCCAGACAGCATTATCACTCCGCTCACAAACCTCTGCATCCGGTTTGACTCAAATCCCCCTCAGCCCGTGCACGTCCAACAGATAAGTCCAAAATGTAAACAAGTCATAAATGCATTGGCAGAAACAGACTCGGAGTTTTTGGCTCCGCAGCAAAGATTTTGAAGTAATACGGGGGGGAAAAAAACAGCGTTATGCAATTGGGTTGTTATGGGGGCAAGCGATGTTGGGAGGGGGGAAGTGTCTGATGGGTTCCATGAGGAACTGTATTTGCTCATCTACGTATCTGCAGAGAAGCTGCACCTGTGTTGGAGACTCTGATAAGTAAATGCAGCTGTTGACGGTTGACGTTCTCCTACAATTGTATTAATGTACCTGGCACCGACCAGACGGTGAGAACTGGGAGCAATAAAACGTAGGATGTACGATGCAAACAAAAGAGAAGGAGAAGAAAAATAGTAAATTACGCTAGTTTTTTACAAGTTTTACAAGGCAGATTTTTTTTTTCTATAGATTAGATTAGATGGATGTATGGATGGATGGGTTGAACATCAGGGACTGGTCAGGATGTTGACAACCTGTGTTATCGGCAAGTTACTTTAAAAAAGTAACTTATTACTTTTTTAGTTACTGCTCTGAAAAAGTAACTAGTTACATTACTAGTTAATACATTTTGAAAAAGTTTGGTTTAAATACGGCAACTTGTGAAAAAGTGCTGCTCACTGTATTAAGTTTATAGAAAGTTAATAAACGCACCGTAGTGCTAGCCTTTTACCTCTACTTTCTAGTTCAGTGTTCCTTAACCTTTTTTGCGCCACGGACCGGTTAAATATCTCGTACTATTATCACAGACCGGTCATTAAGTTGTGTTAGAAAAATAACCCTTAGTAAAATTACATTCCCAGGTTTCTGAAATATTTTCCTACCTATAAAATCTTCCAACCAAAATTTCTCAAGTGCAGATGGGGCCAAAAGAAAATTCACCCACGGACCAGTACTGGTCCCTGGCCCAGTGGTTGGGAACCACTGTTTTAGTTCAACGCATATTGAAATTTCTTGAAACTTTGGAGTGAACACATTCAATCGAGGAAACCACATGATCATTTATGCCGTTGTTAAAACTAGAGGAAATATATGGATACATCAGCGTGGGTAGATCCTCAGTGTCTCGGAATGAAATACGCAAAGACATTAGTTGTGTTTAACAGGACGGTACCGGCCCATATAAAGGATTTAAAACACCAACTAAAACCTGAAATAAATCCTGATAAGAAACCAGTGTGGTGGAGCTGGAGGCCGGAGTAACGTGATCCTGTCGTCTTTTTCCAAATAAAAGGGAGTTGCTGCATATTGTTCTGAGCGCAGATGCTGAAGGAACGACTGACTGTTTTACTCCAGCATAAATAAAGGAGTTCATTGTGAAGCGGCAGTAATGTGATTTACAGTAAATCGTATTCCATACTTTCAGCTGTTTTCCATTCTTTTCCTCCTTGGCTCCGCTCGCTCAAAAACACAGCGATCTGTCAGCGTTTTAAAAACAGTTAGTTATTCTAATGTGGCAGCTGATTGGTGTGTACACAGAGTAAACTCTGTTTACTGAAGTCTAACCATCGTCTTCGATGCCCAGGATGAGATAAACCATCTCTGAAGGATCTAAAAAAACCTGCCAGATGCCAAAAGCAACAACAACCTGGCTCTGGATGATGGAACAGATTCAAGTTGCTCACGGTGTCTTGAGTTTACCAGAGACGCCCCGGAATATTTAGACAGAAATCTTAATTATGGATTGAAACGCACATTTACGCCTAAAGATCCTTCTGAGTTTGTCCTTCGATAGATGCTGCTTCAAAATAGCTCATATTTTCTGGATTAAGGCGACCATTTCCAGAGATCTGTTCAAGAAACAAACGTTTGTTTCAGAGACCTCCCAAAATAAAAGCACTCTGTCTCTCTGTAACCGTTAAACCACGGGGCCATCCCTGTTTTCTACATCCAGCCACATGTGCCGAGGTATAAAAATAGAGTCAACCTTCCGTCTTCCCGTTAGACGTCACATACCGCACATATTTTGATATCTCCTCTGTCCCGTGCGGTGTGACCTTCGCAAATAAAAGTCCAGACAGGAAGTGCTTGAATGAAATCTGGACACGGTTTTAAATAACGGCTGCATCTGCGCCACATGAGGGAATTTCCCCGATTCCTGCGTTGTTCTGAAAGGCTTTCATCAGGAAGACGCAAAATTGTTTTTGTGGTAATATATAACATAAATTATAGAACTTTACGATTCTTTACCCGGAAAAACTGATCAGCAGCTCAGTTTTTTTAATTAAGACCCTACATCTCAGGTCAGAATCAACAGAATTTGGTTTCCTGTCTCTTCAGCCTGTGCCTTTTTCCAGGTGTTGCCACAGCGAGTCAACAACTTCCAACTCCCCCTGTCCTCTGTGTCCTCAACTCCTGTCTCTTATACACATCTAGAAAAAAAAAACCCTGTGGAGCAGACTTGGGTCCTCAAGGTTTCAGGTTCTAATCCACCCGCTGCCAGGTTGCCACTGAGGTGCTCTGAGCATAATACTGTCCCCACAAGGATGACTTCCAGTGGGCTCACCAACCCCAACAAGGCCCATCATGGCTGGTCTCTCCACCGTCCCTCCACCTTAGCTGACTCTCTTCTATCTCAGATCACTCCTGACTCTTTTCTCCATCCTGACTCCACTCTATTCTTCTCCTCAGTCTCTTCCACAGTCTCCACTGCTCTGAACCGATCATCAAAAGACCCATGTGACAAGACAGTCAGGAAGTTCTCAATGAAACGGGTCATTATTACCGGGAGTCACGCATGTTTATTTTGATTTCTGTTGCGACAGTTCGCTGTGATCATCGAGGCTGGAATAAAAAGGTCGACTGTGCCGTCACCGGTTGTTCCTAACCCAATAAAAACTCTGAAAATAAATATGTCACAATACGTTGAACAAATTTCAGTTGTCACTTCACATGTGAAAACACATTTAAAGCTCAATTAGCGCTCATTAGTGGTTAGCATTTAGGCCGTGGTCTGAGCAGCAGCTATTTTTAAAGATGTGATGTCCCACATGGGTTTTCCAGTAGTAGACACTGAATCATCCCGATGTGTCAGGACTCGTCCCATTGCGTGAACAATCTCACGGCATGACTTCACTCCTGCTTCAGACGCGGCTACAGTTTGAGTCATAACTGCATTAGAAGTTTATAAATAAGGATTTTCAACGGTAAAACTGGCAAAATGACTAATTCAACCACACGCGCAGAAGCAACTTTACATTGTTTTGTACAGAAAATTGTTAAGCACTGATTGAACCTTTGGATACAGACCAGAACATTGTCTAGATTACGTTAAGTAAGGCAAAATAAGGACAGTCTCAAAGATAACGTCCAATAATATTGATTTGTCTTCTTCTACTTGTCTGTTATCGTTGCGGACCCAAGTCTGTTTCCTTAACCACTAGGCAACCACTGCTGATCCAATAACATCTTTCAGCCAATATTATGGGCGTGTTCTTACCGCTGTTATGTAAAACCCTTACGATCGTTATCAGTTTTTCCCCCAATAATGAAAACGTGATAACACGTTGCGTGGGTGTTTGCCAAATTAGCTTAAATCGCAATCACGCATAGGGTCCCGAGACGTTTACATCAGTTTTGGGGGCAAGTAGCGACACAAATCGGAAGGAGACGATGCTATTGGCATCGTAAAGTGTTCGGAAAATACCAAATATTGGCAAAAAAGTAGTTAGTAATGGACATTGCACGATAGTATGACATTTTATCTTAAGCTACATTGTGTTACATAAAGTAGGTCTGGTTAAAGTAGGTTAGATCAGAGAAGGTTTGGGTTAAGGTTAGATTAGGATAAATCAAGCTAGGCTGTACGATTTTTTTGATTTTCTAAATTTCCACACTGAAGTTCCTGATATTGTGGCGAACAGCAGCGTAATTTGGTATTGGACAATATCAGAAATGACGACTGTGGACAGCATTGGCAAATTGGATATGGAGATGAGAGCAACATCTATGTATGACAGTTTACGAAAGTCGTAATGTCAAGTTAAGTCAGGTCGGATGACGTTAGGTTAGCATTAGGTAAGGTATCATAGCCATACACTAGTACTTGTTGTATTAAAGTACATTAATAGAGATTTTCTTATGCGTCAAATTTCTCATCTTAGCATCAACAGTGTTTGATTTTCCATGAAACGTCTACTGATCCATCACATACCCCAGGTGTTCCCACCTCCTACCACTAGGGCCTGGCTGATCTACGGTATATTATTAAATGAAAAGCCAACAAACCAACATTAACATTCAAAATATAACCTGACCTGATTTTTTCTCTTTTCAGAACCAATTGAGTGTGAGTCCACTCTTTGAAACATTCAGGCAACATTTCTAAAGCAGGGACGAAACTCTGGACAGGAATAAAAATATTTTCCTAAAGTCTGGAGCCCATTCAGCGTCATCTTGATGCAGAGTGGCTCGGAGAATGTAACTTGTAAAGTTCTGTTCGGTTTTACTCTGCCTCTTTGTCTGTGCCAGTTTTCCAGGATGTGTTGCAGGCAACTATTTCTTATGTTGAACAAATAGAATAAAGGTCTCCAGTCTTGAATTTTTTCTCTATCGTGGTATAAAAGTACATGGTAATTTCTCAACAACACTACATTTTTTAAAGTGAAGTAAAGTAACAAGTTATTAGTTACTTTTACAATTCAACTAGTAACATAACTAGTTACTTTTAAAATTTAGTAACTAGTAACGTAACTAGTTACTTTTACGATTTAGTAACTTATAATGTAACTAGTTACTTTTTCAGAGCAGTAACTAGTGAAGTAATAAGTTACTTTTTAAAAGTAACTTGCCCAACACTGGTCGTTTGCTTGTGTAACAAAAATAAATGGTCATTTCTCAATAGATTTAACAAAAATCTTCATCAGGCCAAACTGGTTTCAACCAGTCCAGATGTCGATCCACCTCAGTGTGGTTTGATCTGGACTTTGTTTGTAGGTCCAGTGTCCCTGACAACAAAAACCAACCATGTTTCTGTGCAACAGAAGTTTGGCCCATTAGGTCCAACACATTAATCGGAACAATATGACCTTGACCACGATGTTTGTCTTTTTTAATCTGATTCCTCGATTGATTTGAGGCGATGGAAACATCTGGGGCTGAGAAAAAATCTGTTCTGTCCAGAATCTCAGACCAAGAGACTGGACGGCAACATCTGAAAGGTGTGTCCTCTACAAAAAAAAAATTCCCATCATGCACCAGGTGCGTCTCAAAGCAGGACGGTGGACATAACTGTCCTTCATAAACGCAGTTTGTGAAATGATGACGCGGGGAAACACAGATGTGACTGATTTCACCGCCGTCTCCTTCAGAGGAACTTTATTACTCTGGGCCTGTTGCCTGCATGAAGCACAGGATATTAAAACACTGAACGCTCATGAACATCATCATGATGTTTTGACCACACTGATTCCTCACACAAGCCTCAGAACATCTCTGACGGGGCTCCGCGCTCCACCACGAAATGGTTACGCTGCAGGGTCTCGACGTGTCCTCGTGGCTTCGGTCCTGCCCTGCAATAAATCACAAATGTTCCGACTCTGGCAGCTCAGCTTTGTTACATGTCGTCTCTATTTTCCCCACTTTTCTCTGTGATGTCTGACAAACAGGCAACGCACTGAAGGAAAATGCTTTAAAAGCCTCGGTTGAAAAAGGATGTTCCCAACTGTCCCAGCAATAAATCACCAAAGGTTTGGTTGCTGCCTCCAAGCTGTGGTCCATCGTAAAACTCAGAAGAAAAAAAAAATAATCAAGGTTTCTACCGTTCTACCTTCTCTCTAAAGGTTCCTTTCTTTGATTGTTGGTATTTTTTAAGTCATTAGGACATTCTTTTCCTTGAAATGTGATAGAAGAGTCAGCAATGGTGAAGGAAAAGGTTTACAGGACGGTGGTGAGTCCAACCATGATGGACGGATTAGAGACAAATTGGTAGAAGACAGGGGACAGAGCTGGAGGTGGACAAGGTTGGACAGGATCAGGAATGAGGTGATTAGAGGGACAACACACACAGGAAGGGTTGGAGAAAAAGAAGCTAGAGAAGACAGATTGAGATGGTTTGGACATGTTCAGAGGAGGGACAGTGGAGACATTGGAAGAAGAATGATCCTAGAGATGGAGCTACCAGGTAGGAGACAAAGAGGCTGTCGGTAGGAGACAAAGAGGAGATTGATGGATGCAGTGAGGGAGGACATGGAGGTAGTTGGAGACAGAGTAGAAGATACAGAGGACAGGGGGAGATGGAAAAGGATGATTCACTGTGGCGTCCACTAAATAAGGGACAAACCTAAAGGCAAAGAAGAAGAATATTTTTTACCTGTGTCAATAACACAGAGCACATGGTGGAAATCATATTAACAAAATTTATGTTTTCCTATAAAAGCCCAAGATGCAGTGAGGCCCAGAGTTTTTCCACTGAGAGTATTTTTTTGGGACAAAGTCAAATGTTTGGAGTAAACACCGTGGAATATAAACTAACGTCTCATTCATCTCATCTCATTCATCCAGGTCTTCCAAAAAGTTTAGTTGTCGTCAACTGGACGTCTTCTTGGAGTTGAAAGACGTTGGTGAAGGAAGTCTTCTAGAGGAGAAGAGCTACTAGAGTTCCCTCTGACATTAACTGATGAAGATCCTCAATTGAGGAATGAGCTAGAAGAAGAAGTCCATTTGTTAACGAACTTTTATAAAAAGCCTTTATACAATTAAATTCATCATCATCTTCTTGTCCATTGCTGGGTTGCAGCAGCAGCTGGCACCACCCAAATACCATTGCACCGCTTTATGGTCCTTCCTGTGGGTGGTGAGCCCATGGGAAGTCATGTGGGTTGAGGTGATGCTATGATCACAGGATCTCAGTGGTGGCCAGGCATGGCAGGTGGTGGATTCGAACCTGAAGCCAGGCAGAGTTCACTCTCTAACCACTAACCCTCAACACCTGACAGTTCTTGGTTAGATTAGTATGACTAGCTTAACTAACCTTTAGCCAATGAAGATGTGTATTATGTGATGTGCCTGAGTTCAATGAAGTGAAGGGTGGATCAACTTACCCCGTCTGCAGCACCACCTTTAGCCTTGAGTGGAATTTTAGTGGAATTTTCCCAGTTGCTGGATGTAATTCTTAAATTTCCAAATGTTCCATAATGAACCTCAGGAGAAGGTTTGGCGAAAAACTGACTTCCAAAATAATCCCTACACATTAGCCAGGTGGCTAACATGCTATATGCTATCATTGCCGAAACCCTGCTAACACACATGTTGCTAGTCTCCAGTGACGGTCCAGACTCAGGCTCTTTTGATTGGTATAACTTGTAGCCACGGGCCTATCAGAATAGACTACAAATAAATAGTTTAAGAGTCTTTTAAAAAAGGTTTTTAGGAGGAGAAATTCACAAAATCCATCCTATGTCATATAAGAATAATGTCGTATATATTTGTATGACATTATTCATAAGAGAAAAAGACGTTAAATTCTTCTTCCTCTCTTTTCAGCTTGTCCCTTTTTCAGGGGTTGCAGTGGAGAGGACATGGAGGTAGGACTGGACAGGACTGCAGTCAACAACTTCCATCTCCCCCT
Source organism: Paraplagusia blochii (assembly GCA_016785265.1). Taxonomy (NCBI): domain Eukaryota; kingdom Metazoa; phylum Chordata; class Actinopteri; order Pleuronectiformes; family Cynoglossidae; genus Paraplagusia; species Paraplagusia blochii. The sequence continues at coordinate 19,147 of JAFBJS010004898.1, forward strand.
GTCCTCTGTGTCTTCTACTCTGACTCCAACTACCTCCATGTCCTCCCCCACTGCATCCATCAATCTCCTCTTTGTCTCCTACCTGGTAGCTCTGACGTCCAGTCCACCGGTCTGATCCAGTCCTCAGTGGAGGACATCAAACCTCTGGTTCCTGTGTTTTTTCAATTACAGCCAGTTTGGCTCTGAAGAGTTTTGCACATATGGAGTTGGACTCTTGTCTCATTGATTATGTCATTAGGTTGTCCTCTGGTGTCTTCATGGACTATGTGTGCAGTCTGGGGTCTGTTGAGGACAAATGAGGACAGACCTTCATCCTGAAGCCACTTTTCAAATCTCCTTCTTCCTTCTATCGTCTTCTTCACAGTCCCTTCTTACTCAGTTCAGCCTCAAGGATTGTGTTTTCTCCATCTCTAGGATCATTCTTCTACCAATGTGTCCACTGTCCTTCCTCTTAACATGTCCAAACCATCTTAATCTGTCTTCTCTAGCTTTTTCTCCAAACCTTCCTGTCTGTGTTGTCCCTCTAATCACCTCATTCCTGATCCTGTCCAT
>JAFBJS010004898.1:29838-41935 GCA_016785265.1 Paraplagusia blochii
AGGAAGGAAGGAAGGAAGGAAGGAAGGAAGGAAGGAAGGAAGGAAGGAAGGAAGCCATGAAGGAAGGAAGAAAGAAAAGAAGGAAAGAAGGAAAGAAGGAAGAAAGGAAAGAAGGAAGGAAGGAAAGAAAGAAGGAAGGAAGGAAGGAAAGAAGGAAAGGAGGGAGGGAGGGAGGAAGGAAGCAAGCAAGTAAAGAAAGAAAGAAAGAAGGAAGGAAGGAAGGAAGGAAGCAAGCAAGCAAGCAAGTAAAGAAGGAAGGAAGCAAGGAAGGAAGGAAGGAAGGAAGGAAGGAAGGAAGGTAGGACTTGTTGAAGTAAAGAAGGAAGGAAGCAAGCAAGTAAAGAAGGAAGGAAGCAAGGAAAGAAGGAAGCAAGGAAAGAAGGAAGCAAGGAAAGAAGGAAGCAAGGAAAGAAGAAAGGAAGGAAAGAAGGAAGGAAGCAAGGGAAGAAAGAAGGAAGCAAGGAAAGAAGGAAGGAAGGAAGGAAGGAAAGAATGGAGGAAGGGAGGGAGGAAGGAAGGAAGGAAGGAAGGAAGGAAGGAAGGAAGGATGGAAGGGAAGGAGGAGGGAGGGAGGGAGGAAGGAAGGAAATAAGGAAAGAAGGAAGGAAGGAAATAAGGGAGAAAGGAAGGAAGGAAAGAAGGAAGGAAGGAAAGAAGGAAGGAAAGAAGGAAAGCAGGAAAGAAAGGAGGAAGGGAAGGAGGGAGGGAGGGAGGGAGGAAGGAAGCAAGCAAGTAAAGAAGGAAGGAAGGAAGCAAGCAAGTAAAGAAGGAAGGAAGCAAGGAAAGAATGAAGGAAAGAAGGAAGGAAGCAGGGAAGCAAGGAAAGAATGAAGCAAGGAAAGAAGGAAAGAAGGAAGGAAAGAAGGATGGAAAGCAGGAAAGCAGGAAAGAAAGGAGGAAGGGAAGGAGGGAGGGAGGGAGGGAGGGAGGGAGGAAGGAAGCAAGCAAGTAAAGAAGGAAGGAAGGAAGCAAGCAAGTAAAGAAGGAAGGAAGCAAGGAAAGAAGGAAGGAAAGAAGGAAGGAAGCAGGGAAGCAAGGAAAGAAGGAAGCAAGGCAAGAAGGAAGGAAGGAAGGAAGGAAGGAAGGAAGAAAAGAAGGAAGCAAGGCAAGAAGGAAGGAAGGAAGGAAGGAAGGAAGAAAAGAAGGAAGGAAGGGAGGAAGGAAGGGAGGGAGGGAGGGAGGGAGGAAAGAAGGAAAGAAGTTTTTCATCTTCTCTAATATATTTGTTCTGACTGTTGTAATAACAAACATTTCCATCCATAAAGAACCCTGTATTTTCTGCCATTGACAGAAACATATCATTACATTATATGACACTGGGTTGAAGAGTGGACGACCATCTGATCATTTTTATGATGAATTCCTAATTTAAATATCATTATATTTCAGCTGTAATTAGAGAAAAACACAGTCGAATGACATTTTTGTTCATTGATTGATTGAACTCTGTCACAGCTCCGTTCATTTTCCTGCTGCAAATGAATTCATTGACTTCACAGCAGCTGTTTTGGAGTCAAACACATCGTAATGATTGAACTTGACAATAAATAAAACCTTAAAAATGAGCAAAACAACATTTTAATAGAAATGACTTCAGTCTTTGTAGCAATTAGTCAAATATCAGATGTGGAGGTGACGGAGAACACGTGGGTGATCTGCTCTTTTCCCAGCTGTACCGTAGCTACTACTACGTGTTGGTCCTTTTCACCTGCTGCAGTTAAAGTAATCATACAGTACATGTAGTGTAGGTACCTCCTCCACCTCCTCCACCTCCTCCACCTCCTCCTCTTCTGTAAGGGTGTAATGCCTGTCAGAGCAGATGTTCAGGTAAATCACTGTGGGTGATGTTGTGAAAACACAGTCTCCACACATGTGATTATTTTCTCTCTAACCAGGGTGAAGCAGCAGTGATGCTGCGAGGCCCAGGGGGCGCTGACGTCGACATCGAGATCGAGGTAAATGTCTGAGCGTGGATTCACAGGATCAATCTGTCCTCGCGCCGTATGTTGGAACATGTGTTTGTGTTTAAATATTCAGAACAGATCACATATTTAAGAGCATGAAACGAACCTTCGCAGCTGTAGTTTCCTGATGTTGGAGACACAGACACGTCCATCGAGCTTCTACATAAAAGTTATCATTACAAGTGCAACGCAACATGGAAAACTTTCTAAAAACACATTGTGATACGAACAAAGCAAATTCTCTCATTCAAATAGTCTCATTGTTGTGAATCTGTCTGTCGTATATTTCCAATCTCCAACTGGTAAGAGGGGGGGGGGGGTGATCACAGTGTGGGAGGCATATATGGGCTAAATATATACGGTAGTAACATTATAACTATCTTGTGTCTACCATGGGATTTTTTTCCCCTCTGTGGTGGGAAAAAACTAGTGAAATGTGTGTTTATACATCCTCTATATCAGGGGTCTCAAACCCATGGCCCGTGGCCCATTTGCGGCCCGTGGAACGATATTTTGCGGCCCCCACCTTGATGTGAAAGTTGAAATTATAATAATATTTTATAGATTTGTTCTAAACATTTTATGGTAAATCCTATAGTTCTCAAAACCGTGATCCACAGCCTCCTTCTGGTTCAGTGTTAGAATAATGTTAAGGATAATAAACGTCCATGTTGACATTTTTCCCTGTTCCCCGGTTAATCCTGCAAAGTCCTGCCAATAAAGCAGTATTTCTGTTGGAAATATATGTTGCTGTCACTTTAAGAACCCGTCCTGTCTATGTTTATCAGGTCTAGACACGGTTGCTCAACACAGCCTTTAGTGTCTGTAATTTTTCATTAAAAAAATCAAAAACTCTGAACAACTCCAGCCCCATGACAGCTGCTCTGGTATAACCATATATACATATATATTTATATATTTTTTTATCTGTAAAGCAACACTTGGTCATCACTGAAATGACGTTGACAGATGTAGTTATTCCCATCAGTCTCCAACCTCAGCAACATCTCTGTCCTGAGTGTGGAGGAAAATATCACTCTGCACACATTCTTTTTGAATTTATATCTTAATTATAATATAAAAAATACAGTTTTTATTATTTTTTTACATAACATTAAATGTTTGAGGTCATGCCCACTTAACACTGTTGCTGTCTTTGGAAAAATATTTTTTTTTCATTCAATTATTTCATTTCATCCTTATGTCCATTGCAGCATACGTGTCAAACCCAAGGCCAGGGGGCCAAATGTGGCCCGCCAAGTCATTTTGGTTGGCCCGAGGAAGCCCGATGATGCCTTTCTGAAAACAAACTTATTTAAAATCCCATTCTCTGTATTTTAGATACATTTTATCACAGTTTGTATCCATTACTGGGTCACATGGGCAGTTGGCACCACCCAAATCACACTGAACCATACTGTGTGCCTTCCTGTGGGTGGAGAGCCCACAGGAAGTTATTTGGGTGTGGAGGGTTCTATGCTCAGAGCACCTCAGTGGCAACATGGCAGCTGGTGGATTTGAACCTGAAGCCTTGCTGACCCATGACCGCTTACTGAACCACCAGGCCGCCACCTTCGTAAAAACCACTTGGCCACCACTGCTGCCCTCTAGTGGTGAGTACTGGATACACAGTACAATTGTTGTCAGTATGTTGACACTTTTCACTGTGGTTCAACTAGTTAAACAATAATAAATTATTGACAAATCTGTAGTACTACTACAAGTACTTCAGCTCCAGGCTGTACTACTGCTGTACACCTTCTACGTGGGTCCAGCCCAGGGCAAAGATTCCAACCCTAATCCCTCGGATCCTGTCTCTGAGCCACAGGCTGCTAACTAGTTGTTTTAGGTTGAAATCCAAAGTCCCATGGACGAAACAGCTCACACCTGAGGTTATTATTGGTGATTTACACATTAAGTTCTTCTCAAACCATCGTAAAAAAACAAAAACAAAATAATATTTTTCGTTTTTTTTTTCGTCACTGATGTTTAACACCTGCTGTTGTTCAGGTAGAATCTTCCTCTTCACCTCAGGAATTCTCTGCTCGTTGTCGTTGTTTCTTCCTCACTTCCAGACAAAGATTCCTGTAGGGGACGTCTGTGGACGTCCACACTGAGAGGTTGACTCGGAGTCACAGCCTCATGTTTAATTAATTGTTGTTCTGTCGTATGTTATTTTCACTCTAATTATGATTTTATTTTATTTTTTTCAAACCCACTCTCAGAAACTAGTCCACACCAGTCCCTGCTCCTGCACCATCTGCTGGTTGGGTGTCTGGAGGACGGTGGGGTTGGTCCCCAGGGAGCAGGGGGCCCATCCCTGAGCTGGGGGCCTGGCTGCGAGGCACCCTCACCAGACAGACACCAGACAGGCCGCCCCGGCTCCTGCCTGGCTGTAACCAACACAGAGTTTCTCCACTGGAGCTGAGACGTACACAAGAGCTTTAGAGACATAAATAATAGACTCCAACTTGATTTTATATATTTTTTATGTCTCAAACCCATAAGACGAGTTATTTATGGACAAACGAATGGATAAAGGTTTGGTCTGTGAGCTGCTGCTGCGTCAGTGTTCAGGTCAGTTGTGCAGCTCTGCTTCCTCCTAAGAAGTTCTTTTTTAATCTACTCTAAATAATGCATTAATACTTTTAATGTTTTAGAAACTTCAAATACGTTTTTCTACTCCACTAATGCTGCGACTCCACCTGGCCATGCAAATATTTCAAAATAAAAGCCTTGGCTTAAGTATTAATGGATTCTGGCCAGAGAACAACTGAAGTGTTTTCATTTGGATCTGAAACTGATCTGAACGCTCCTCAGACTGAAATAGAAAACTTTTACAGGAAGTGCTGCAGGAACCAGATAAACTCTGGGTCATGAAGACGTCTGCGTGAAGGACGAGGAGGAGGAGAAGGAGGAGGAGGGTCAGAAAGGATTGTTTTTATTTCCTTGTTGGAGGCTACAAAAATAAAATATTCATTTTAGTAGTTAGTGCAGAAAAAAAATGTGTAGGTCTTTCTGGCGCACCCTGTAGGCCATCACTGCCCACTAACAGAGATGTTTAGTTTGTATGGAGAAGTCAGTGTCCTGTCAGTGTCCTTCTGTCAGTGTCCTTCTAAGTGCTCTGTGTCTTCCTCCTTCCCAGGCCACATTATCACCCTCGCCTGGGGAAATCTAAACTTATAGACAATTGGAAATTAGCATTTTTATGACAAAGGAAACGGTGAAAGACTTTTGTTTTCACCGTGGTATGAAGACACTCAGGGTGGTGGACGAGACCTCCGTCAGAATAATAAACACACTCCGTCCTGGATGTGAAAGGTCAGTTTCCACAGAAACAACCACGACAATTAGTTAAGGAGTGGAAGCCTATAGTGTCAGTACTGTTATGTCCCGCCCACCTGTGTGATGTCACCTCCAGGTATGATAGCTGTATGGTTGGATTTCAAAATAAAACACCTCCATACCAGGCTCTAATGCTATTCATGTAGTCATTATGAAGTGCAGTGTACAAGCCTGGAAGAAGGAGGATGGCTGGGCTGTGATCTGGCAACCTTCAGCTTCAAAGGGCATTATTTATTTCTGTGCAGCTGGATTCCTGCAGGAGTCACAGCAGTGGTGATGATCAGTGAGGAGGACACAGGTGGAGAGGACGTCCACTGAAACACAGCCGTCTTTAAATCAGACGTCTTCATCAACACTGATGAAGTCGGTTGACTCATTTATTCAGGGTTTTTAAAAACTTCAGCCATGAACAGTTGTCAAATAATGAGTAAATTTTATTGTATAAATTATTTGATGTATTTTATCTGATTTTTTTATTACCCTAAATCTGAAAAATCTATATAAAATTAATATGAAGTAACTATTACCAATTAAAAAAGACAGAAACGCCAGTATATATATATATATATATATATAAAATAATAAATATTAGTGTTTGCCATTTTGTCAGTTCTTAAATCATTATTTCTTTAACTATTTTCACTTTTACTAAATTGTTTATCAGAGTCAAACTGAAACTTCACGATTCCCACTCACTAACAGAACTTTTCACAAATCTTTATATAAATCTTTATAACATACATTAGAAATTACTTTCTTATTAGCAGAACCCAAACAAACCCATTACAGAGTCATTTAGAACTGTTGCAAGAACAAATGTAACAAAAACTCCTCTCGATTCCACAAATTGCTTCCTGTTAATTAATCTGGATTTAACCCAGATTCCAGTGGAATAATTTAAAAAAAGTTAAAGCCTCTGTGCTTTTATTTTGAAATGAGTTTGGGGGAACGATGTTTAATCCAATCACACAATGTGTTATGTAGAAAAAAATGACTAATAGAAATAGTTGATGCAGTTTTATAAGCTGTCTTCGTCATAGAACCCGGTCCATTCCACTGACCCTCCATCATTAAACCTCCGTCACATAAAGTCACTGTTTGACACAATTACCGACACAGAGTGTGTGAGTGTGTGAGTGTGTGGGTCTCCACTGATGAATGGGGACTCACTGAGGTGAGTTCATTACGTCTGTGATGAAGAGCCGTCGTCTGTTCTGCTGTGTGTGTGTGTGTGTGTGTGTGTTGGGCGGTCAGATTAGAGGGGAAGAGGGTGAGACGGGGGGTGAGGTCTGTAAATGTGTGTATTCATTACTGCAGTATTCCAGCGTCTGTGTCTTTCTTCTCCTCCTCTCTCCTCCTCCTGAGGTTTCTCCAACATCTGGATGGGGACTGAGGAGCAGTGATAAAAGCCTCAGAGGAGAGAGGGGTGGATGGAGGGAGGGAGTGCACAAGGTGTGGCCGGTGTAGAGGAGGAAAGAAGGAGGAGAGAGGGAGGAGAGAAGGAGGAGACACGCTTATAGATGCAGAAGTCCACAACAGAAAGGTGGAAAAGACGGGGAAGGAAAAACACCACCGGTGTTGAAACCTTCTATTGTTGGAAGTCCAGTTAATGGGTGAGGACCAGGGATGTGGAGGGTGGTGGTGAGGGCAAAGTGGACCAGATGAAAGAGGCAGGGAGGGTCGGGGAGGGGGGAGGATGAAATAAAAAGGTAGGGGAGGAGAGGAGAGGAGAGGAGAGGAGAAGGTGAGCAGGAGGCAGCCTGAAACAGCTGAGGGAAACAGGAGGGACAAGGAGAGAGGAGGTGACCCGCCCTATTCCCCCCACTCTCCACCCCCAGGGGAGCCTCGCCTCCCACATCAATTATGGAAGGAGTGTGTGTGTGTGTGTGTGTGTGTGTGTGTGTGTGTGTGTGTGTGTCGTAGTGAATATAGAAGGAGGAGAAAGAAAAAATACTGGAGAGAGAGAGAGAGAGAGAGAGTCTCTCCTCCATTTACACCTTCTCCATCAGACACACCTTAATGGGCTGGAGAAAAATAAACCTTGGAAAGAACAGCGCTTTATATGACATATAAAATATATATACATATATATAAACATATATATATGCATATATATGTATATATATATATATATATATATGCGTGTGTGTGTGTGTAGTAAATATAGATATTCACATAATATACAAATATATATTTATATTTATATTTATCTATCTATCTACTTTGGAACGGGAGCACCTTGCAACTCAGTGGCTCAGTTATATATATGTTTATATATATATATATATATGTATAATTGTATGTTTATGTGAATATCTACATTTATATATACACAGACACACACACATGATATTATATACAGTAAATAAACATATATGTGTGTGTCTGTGCATGTATATATATACATGTACAGATATATATAAATATTATAATGTTTTATTATATGTTTATAAATATAGATACAGTATGTAAAGATATTCTTATATATGTATGTGTCTATACATGTACATATATATTCACATATAAACATATACAAATATATGTATGTATATTTATATATATATATTTCTCTCTTTCTTTATATATGTATATATACTGTATATATGTGTATATATCTATATTTATATCTATATCTATGTATAAATATATATATATATATTTTTTTTGCCCGTATCTGAAAATAACTAGCAGCAGCAGTATTAGCAGCAGTATTAGCAGCAGTATTAGTAGCAGTATTAGTAGCAGTATCCTGGATCAATATCATCCACATCATCTAAGAAAAAACCAGGAAAGTGAGGATATGATTGTAGTGGGTTTGAAAAGGAAAATACAAAAGGTTTCCTGTTGTGATGGGTAATGGTGTCTGTAGAGACGTCTCCAACACCATGGTCCAAATGTGGTGTCAACAACATGAAGTGTTGGACGGATCTGGTCTAAACTGGCAGCTGTGGTTTTAATGAGGATGTAGTGAAGGAGTGAAGTGAAGAAGACAAGTTTTGACGCAGAGACTCTTGGTCGGCCATGTTACCTTACATGTTATGTCACTTGTCTGTGGATGTCCTGAATATCTTTAAGGAAAGGAAGGAAGGAAGGAAGGAAGGAAGGAAAGGAAGGAAAGGAAGGAAAGGAAGGAAAGGAAGGAAAGGAAAGGTCCAAGCTGTTTTTTCACATCCATTTTTTTATTTCTTTTTAAAAAACTCAAAACTGCCTTCATGGTAAAATTAAAAAATAGGAAACAATTTCTCTTCTCGGACCAAACAATTCCACGGTGCACACACTTGTGGACACAAGAGCTAGAAAGTGCTGTCCACGTATGTGGCTCCTAAGCCTTAGGAGGTTAAGGAAAGGATGGAAGGAAAGGAAATCAAACTCCTTGCCCTTGTGACTTTGTGATCTACACCACTGCAGACAACAAATAAAATGTAACCCCTGTATTAAACCCACCACCAAAGTGAACAGTGAGTGTGGACAGTGTCTCAGTTGGTGGACTCAACCCTGAGACTTCTGGACCTGCTTCCTTGCCCACAAAGCCACAAATGCACCTTTTCTACTAACTTAGAATTTAGATTTTCTGAGTGCCATGTTCAGTGGACCTCAGTGATAACCTGCCAGTTGATGGATTCGAACCTGGAACCCTGCGGACCCCAGTCTGGTCCCTTGTCCACTGGGCCACCAACTGTCCACCATCACAGCTAAGGTGATTATTTGGCATCTTCAGAACCTTCTTCTCTCTCACATTGATTTCCTGTCACTGCAGATGGAACTTCCTACTGTGGACCAGATTGGACCGTCTCCGTCCTCCTCCTCCACACAGACGCACACTCATCCTGCGCAAACTGATGGATGACTTCAAAGGCGGTGTTTAAAAGGCGGGGATGTGGCCGCGTTTGTGACAGGTCACCGATGGTCTGGGCGGACGTCTGGAGACGTCTTCAGTTGGATGAGCCTGAACTCTCAGATGAGGTTAAAGGCAGAAGGTTCATCTGGAAATGTGAAACGTCTGACGTGTTATTGATATTCAAATGACCGTCCTCCTCCTCTGTAGTTCTCAATCTGCGGCGCATGAATATGAATGGAGCGCCCGCCTCCGTCCTATTGTGCCATGATATGGATGAGTGGAGGTGGAGGGTTGATGAATGGAGTGGACCTGTGTACTGATCTCCATCAATGATTATCACAGCCACACAGACTGGGGGGTTTAATGAGCAGCGTTTACACACTCACTGGACGGACCGGGGGTCAGTCGCGACTTGACCTTGGGACGGGAGCATCCGTCACACTTGGCATTTCGCATTGACCTCTGCAGAGTGTTTGATCCCTGAGGGGAGGAGGAGGAGGAGGTGGAGATGGAGGTGGCAGTTGGTGACAGTCCATCAGGAAAAGGTGCAACCACTGGAAAAACACATCAACACCAACAGGACACGTGTCTGTCTTCTGACTCCACCTTCTTCTTCACTGCAGCCCAGCTGTCAGTGACAGGTCAGAGAGGCTCCAGTCCAGTCAGACCTGTGACAGTGTAAACACCTGAGCGTTTCCCAAAGACCGGGTCGCAATCCTAAGGTGGGACAGAAGAATCATTCTGGGTCGTCTCTCATCATTTTCCCATGTTGTTCATGGCCATTTTTGCAAATTCAACTACTGATTTTCATTGTTTATAACTCGAGTGATGCTAATTTTTCAGATATCATTCATTCATCTTCATTCACAACCTAGCTGCTGGTGGATTCGAACCCTAACCCTTGCGGAGATAAGTCCACTTCCTTAACCGCAAGGCCACCACTGCTGCCCGTCAAAAATAAAAATAAAATAAAATAAAATAAAAATAGAATAAAAATAAAATAAAATAAAATAAAAAAAATTATCTTGTTCAGTAATGCGACTTTCATTGAAAAAAGATTTGGGAAAAACTGATTTATTGTAGTTAAATTTACGAAATGAAAATATACAAACCTGAAAAGTCATTTTTTCCGACTGTAAAAGAAATCTTATTACCTCAAAATTGGATTTATGGATAATGCATTACTTTTGTTAATTTACAGATTTCCCCATCTGCTTTTTTCCCACGTTGTCTTGTCGATAAACAAATCTAAAGAACATTGTAAAAAATGTCCAAAAAAATCTCAAAGGAGAAAAAGATTACTGTGGAAAAAAAACAAATATTAACCAAGGATTTGGTTCTTCTTCTTCTGAGTAAGAAAAACCCTTTTTTACCAGATGTTTCCACAATGAGACAACATTTTCCATCTCCACCTGTCCTCTGTATCTTCTACTCTGACTCCAACTACCTCCATTTCCTCCCTCACTGCATCCATCAATCTCCTCTTTGTCTCCTACCTGGTAGCTCCATCTCTAGGATCATTCTTCTACCAATGTCTCCACTGTCCCTCCTCTGAACATGTCCAAACCATCTCAATCTGGCTTCTAATCCCACTGCTCCATACTGTCATGCTTCATGTGGGTGGTGGTTCCAATGGAAGTTTTTTGATTCGGGATGGTGCTATGATCAGAGCTCCTCAGTGGCAACCTGGCAGTTGGTGGTTTCGAACCTTAACCCTCTGGAACTGATTCTGCTTCCTTTGTAAAAAAATATATTTTCCTTAATTTAACCCTGAAAAAACATCCCAAACATCACTGACACTGAAATCAGATTTCACCAAAGTTAATTTACATTCCTATAAATAACAGATACAACCTTTTTGGTATCTTTTTGTGTAAAAAATCTCTTTTCATGTTTCAGAACAAGGTCAGTTCTAAGCTATGATGAAATCTTTTGTTCTGTGGTTGAATTCCCACACCCGACTCTGCCAGTATTTTCATACATATCAAGCAGAACTTCCAGCTCCTATACCGTCTCTGCTGACTTTTTTTTTTTTTTTTTTTTTTTCACCTCACACCAACCGCAGCTGCAGAGGAAAAATAAAAGATTTCAGTTTTGTCCGTAATTAGAAAGGTCTCTCACAATGGTCTGCTGGAAATTCAAGAATTCATATTCATGCCAGCGAAGACGCCAGAGCCCAGATGAAAGTGAAACACTTGCTGGTTCCCCTGGAGGTCTGACTGATCTGTGGTGCCCGCTGAGAGGAGATGGTCAGACCAGCAGCTGAGACCCTCACTGATTACAGGCTAGGAAGACAGCAGGGGACAATCATCACTCTGTCTCTCCCCCCTCCGTATATATATGTGGAGGTTACTTATATCTTGCAGCTGTGTCCAAGTGACGGAGCGCGGGTGGAGCTGATGGACAGAAACAGGAGAGTGAAGGTTGGATTGATAGTGAGGAGGAGAAGAGATGTGGGATGATGAGGGGGAGGCAGGGAGGGAGGGAGAGAGGAGGGTTAATAAAAGGCACAGGTTTGAATATGTTACCGTAGGAAAGAGGGGAATAAATAAGAATGATAAGATTGTTTTTTTTAAATATTTTTTAATATATAAAAAAATGTTTGAGGAAAATATGCAGGGAGAAAAACCCAGTCGGTTGTTGCAGTTGTACCAATATATGACTGCTCTTTGTGTTATATGTTCTGTTTTATACATATATGTAAATATATGTGCATATATTTAATACATATATGTAAATATATATGTTAATATATGTGTATATATTATATATATATTTTATATTTATATTTATATATATTTTTTGTCTATATATGTATATTTATATATATTTACACATATATACACACATAATATATATATTCACACACATTTATATTATCAATATAACTCTGTCTATATATATATATATATATATATATATATATATATATATATATATATATTGTACA
>JAFBJS010004898.1:50900-68000 GCA_016785265.1 Paraplagusia blochii
CACTGTCCCTCCTCTGAACATGTCCAAACCATCTCAATCTGTCTTCTCTAGCTTTTTCTCCAAACCTTCCTGTCTGTGTTGTCCCTCTATTGACCAACGGGTTACAATCGTTATGTTTTACCTAGGTGGCGCTGTTGTCATATAGTACAGAGGTGGTCAAACTTTCTGAGTCTGGGGCCACATTGGGTCCCAGACATAGACACAGGGGCCGATTCAATAGCAGAAAGATGGGACTTTTTATAGAACCAAGATAAATAGAAGGTAAAACTAATGTATAAAAGCTTAAATGCTAAACTTCTTATAGCCTTTCTGGTGTAGTAGCCTCTTCTACTGGAGAACAGCAAGCATTTCATGGAAAAGACAGGAGTATAACAATAAAACAAATCAGTTCATTTTGACAATGTCGGTGGGCCGCATTAAAGAGCTCAACGGGCCGCATCCGGTCCCCGGGCCTTAGTTTGCCCATGCCAAGTATAGCACCATGTCTATTCAATGTACAGTTCAGTTATTTTTTCAGGAATTGAACCTCAAATGAAAAAAGGTCCTAAAAAACACATAAAAAGTCATTTAATTCCTGCTCTTTAGGTTCTTAGACGTCAGTGTTCTTAAGAACATGTCCACAGACCTGGACAGACTCACAGACTCCTCTATGGTCACATGTAGTTATTTCTCCATAATGACAATAAAGCAACTAATAGACAGAATAGTCAATAAGAGGCCCGTTGACCCCCATTAGTGACTCATAGAACCCTTATTAATTCACCGGGGACACATTATTCCAGCCCGGAGACGAAGACAGCGATGAAGAGCTCAGACCTTTTTTTTTCAGTGGCCGTATATTAATTTCCTCTTCTCCTCGTCCCTCCGTCCTCCTCCTACTGACTCTTTATTGTCTCCTCCTGCAGACACCGTTTCATATTGTGGCTCAAAAATTAATTTAGGAAAAACATAAAAAACCTGGCTGGTGTTGCGCGGTGGAGCAGCGGCTGCCGACAGTATCAGTGTGGGGATAATGACGGCTGGACGGGAGGATTAACACAGGCCTAAGCTTGTTGTGACCACAGATTGTCAGTCAGTGGAAATGAGCAGCGCCGGGCCGCGGCCCTGCAGGCTGGATTAGACCGGAGCAGACGCAGGTTCAGCTCCCGGGGCCGGATCCCTGCTCCGACGTCTGGATGACTGGTTTATTGGTCGGCTGACTGACTGCTGGGTGGCTGATTTATCGTTTCGGAGCAGTCTGGCCGGCCGCCCTGTGAAACTGTTACTGGCAGGAGAAGGAGTCGCTGAACTCCTGGCGCTGGACGAGTCCTTGTATCCGCCCGTGAGACGCAACCACTGCTGATGAATTAGAGTCGAAAGATTTGTGGGACACGGTATTTCCCAGGAGACGTCCAATCAAAGAGCCATTTTTATTTACTCACTGATGACCGGATCCATTAAGGTATTAGTGTGTGGAGACACTGATCCACTGAACTGACTCCTGCACTGGTCTCTACAGTAACAGTGTGATGTCACTATGATGATTCAACGAAAAAAAAAAGTCTAATGAACTTGTTTTTTTTTTCTTAATCAGAGAAATAATTACCTGATCATCAGATTAATGTGTAATTTAGATAAATAAAAATATTATTTATTATATTTACAAGCAAAAAGGAAGAGAGATTAGACCAGACCTGGACAAACTAAGGCCTGGGGGCCGGATGCGGCCCATTTGGCGTTTTAATTCGGCCCGCCAGACTTGTCCAAATTGTACTTTTAATTTATATTATCGTTATCCTTCTACCTTTTCCCTGCAAAGACAGTATTTCCCCAATAGTTCGTCTCCAGGACGCTCAAAGTATTTTGCCTTTATTCAATATTTTACTCATCAATCAGAGCAACTCAATCTTTCTGATCCTGACCTGGACCATGACTCAAATTTTAGTCCCAGCTTTGGCTCATGAGTCAAAAAAATTGCCCAGGCCTGGATTAGACAGAGAATGAGGAAGTGCCAGCAGAAAAAAAAAAAATTACTGGGCCCCCTAGTGGCCAGAGCCCCATGCAACTGCCTAACTTGGCCCGTCTTCAAGTGCCGCCCCTGATAAAATGTTGATTTTTGATTGAGCAGGACTTTAATGTAAGGCACCTGCAGCCTCACAACAGTACCCCGCGGGCCACATTAGGGCCTGCAGGCCTTCATTTTGACACGTGTTAAAAAAGTTGTCAGTTCAGATCTGTGTAGAAAATGAACAGAAAACCTCTGTTTGGTGCTAGAACTGACATTTTTATAAGACGGATATTTTATGAACCTCCATCCATTTATCGTCCTTCTCTTATCCATTACAGGGTTGAAGAAGTCTCCACCACTGCCACCCAAATCACACTGCTCCATACTATGAACCGTCCTTTACCCTGACTGTCGTCTCTGTGTCCTCACACTGACCAGTGAGACGTCAATATTAGAGAATGTAAAAATAATGAATGATTTTAATCAGTTTCCACCTGATTTTTTTGCCACAGGCTTTTTTTTTGCTTAAGATGAAGAAGAGACTCAAGACTTTTTGGAAAAATTAATCAAAAACCTGTCGCAGCATTTTCGCTTATTAAAATCAAACACAATGTGAAATAACCATATTTTTAATCAACTTTTTTTTCCATGTATTTTTAAAGTTGTCAAAAGGAACAATGTTGTCACAATTAGTCTGAAAAGGGGAGTGGTGGTCTAGCAGTTAAAGAGGCGGACTTGGGTCCACATGGGTTGAGGTTCGATTCCATCAGCTGCCAGGTTGCCATTGAAATGCTCTGATTATAGCACTTACCCATAATAACTTCCAGTGGAAGGCTCACAGCATAGAGCAGTGTGATTTGGGTGTCAGTGGTGGAGACTGCTGCCCTTGAGATCTGGGTTAAGCTATTGAAGACAAATGAATAAAAAAATAATCAAAAATGGTCATTTCAAGCTTTTTCAGGTTAATAATCTGTTGGAATAGTCATACAGGGGGCAGTGGTGGCTTAGTGGTTAAGGAACCAGACTAGGGTCTGCAGGGTTCCAGGTTCGAGTCCATTTACTGGAAGTTTACCATTGAGGTCCACTGATTATGACACCGTCCCCACCCGCTGCTCCCTGGGCGCTCAAAGCTGCTCACTGTTCACCTTGATGATTGGTGGCAATGGTCACATGTCGTTGTGGGCAGTGGTGTGGATCCCACTGACCATGAGTTTGGTTTCCTTCCTTTAATTCCTTTTCCAGGTAGAAGAACATACATCAAGAAGTCATGAACATCTTGAGACTTGTAGTTCTTCTGGGAATCATGCTAACATGCTAACTGATACGCATGGAACTACTTGAATGAATCATGATGATTGGAATGAATTGTGATTCATGAAAACGGATCGTGATTCTTATTGGTAACTGTTCACCCTGTCCGTCCTGTCCCGACTTCTTCTTTTTCTCACACCGACTCAGGTGTTTGACGCCGTCGGACACGCCCTGATGATTGGCCCGATCAAAGCCTTCACGCTGACGACTGGCAGGAATGACTTCTCTCTGCAGGTTCTGAGGTTCGGCTCCAGTATCTGAGCTGTGATCTGTGACACACAGAGATGCTCTGTACAATGCAGCATTGTGGAGACAGTGACAGGCCTCATTAGCTGCACCACATCCTGGTTATCTGATCCTCAGGTGCAGCCGGACTCGTACCGGCGTCTGTAACACATGACTCACCTTCACATCAAACACAGTGGAGTCAGAGCTGCTGCCAAAGCCACGGTTCTTGACAAATTACCCCCAGGATGTGTGGTGGAGCGCGGGTCAGGGAAGTGCTGACACCTGAAACTGGAGACCAGGGTTTGGTACCAGAGCTGCTCCGCTCAGTGTGACTCATTAATAATGCATCAGCGATGATGACATTTGTTTCGCTGGTCACATGGTAGGGTTTCATCTAATGAGTTGGTGTGGAGGTCACACAGAGGTTGTCTCCAGACACTGAAATGAAATGAAAACTCCAGAAAAAGTTCCGTCTCCGTCCCCAAAGACCTGGTTTCCAATCCAGCTGTTTTGCCAACGTTGCCCTGGGCCAGACACTTAACCCGGAGTTGCTCATTATTCTCCAGCCACCGGTGGCCCTCATGAGCCCTGATAATGAGGCCAACATAACTATGCAGATTACCCACTGTGGCACAGCCTGAAGAGAAAAGAGGGAAAAAGAGAAAAATTCTTCTGCACAACAGAGAAGAAATGAAAAAAATATCTGTAAATGAAAAGAAAATGAGCTCAGAACAATAAAATACATTAAAACTCAGTTTTCTCATTTGTTTCATATAAAATATTACATATTGCGCTCTTTATGTTTCGGGGCAGTTGTGGCCAAGTGGTTAAGGGACCAGGCCAGGGTTCAGAGGGTTGAGGGTTCCAACCCCAAATCTGCCAGGTGTGCCTCTGAGCAAGGCACCGTCCCCACTCACTGCTGCCTACTGTTCACTGTGGTGATGGGTTGAATGCCGAGGTCACATTTCATTGTGTGCAGTGGTGTGAATCACAATGACACAATGACAAGGAGTGTCAAAATATACAATATGTGCATATAATGTATGGAAATATATGTATATACTGTGTATGAACAGAATGATAATCTGCTCCATCATGAATTCACATTAGGAAATAATAAAATAAAATAATAACAAACTGAATTTTTTTATTAGTTCTGTTCCTCAAACCTCCTTTATCAGCGCTAATAACAATGGAAAAAAATGTTTTATTATCTAGACCAGTCATGGGCAAACTTTTTGACCCGAGGGCCACAATTGGTCCTAAAGTTGGACACGGGGGACAAGTCCAGAGCAGAAAGATGGAGATCTGATATAAATGGCATGTAAAAATATTGTATAAAACCAAAAATCCTACATTTCGAATACCCTTTATGATGTCACCTACTGGGGAAATGCATGAAAAAGGCAGAAATATAATAATAATATTTAAAATTATTTAATTTGCTTGAAAGCTTGAAATACCCAAATGTCAAAGTTATTGTATCTACAGTATAAACATATAATGTAAATACAACAAAATAAATACAAGTATGAAGTTTATAGGGCCAGCACAGGTGGCCCAGTGGGTATGGAAGCAGACTTGGGTCCAGAAGGTTTCAGGTTCGATACCACCAGCTGCCAGGTTGACACTGAGTTGCTCTGATCATAGCACCGTCCAGACCCACATAACTTCCAGTGGTCTCACCACCCACAGGAAGGCTCACAGTATGGAGCAGTGTGATTTGGGTGGCAGTGGTGGAGACTGCTGCCCCTCAGACCTTGTATATATATATATATATATAACTTGGTCTAAGTCAGTGCTTCCCAATCTTTTTCTGTTTCCCGCCGCCCCAGCAAGAAGAAAACAATTTGCGCAAGAGATATAGTTCAACTTACAAGGATGTGCAATTACACTTGGCGGAAAAAGCATGATCCCCAGGGTCAAACGCGCCCCCCTCAACACCGCACCGCGCCCCCCGAGGGGGGTCCGCCCCACACTTTGAGAACCACTGGTCTAAGCTATCGCAGTTATTCGTTATATGTTCAATCGTGATTAAACCAAAGCTCGCGAATAATCTGATATATTCGTCCTACTAAAATATACCGTATATATTATATTAAAAAGCAGAAAATGTAATGAAAGAGAGTTTCCTGGTTCGTTTTAATCATTGTCGTTTTTTTTATCTCTATATTCACATCAAGTCCATTCTTCTGTTCTTCAGAGAGAACTTCCATCACGAGGCCTAATTAAAAAAGGCCTTTAAATGAAACCAACTGCTCAGGGAACACATTTTAAGAGTTTATTGATTTCCTATAGATGTGTGGCTGACACTCAACATTATCAGCTCCCTGTGGTTTAGGTGTCGTAGACTAATTAAACCTGACAATCTCCGTCTCTGCACCGTCTTCACACTCACATCCGTCTCAGTCACAGTTCCTCCGCTGCTGTTTTATATCCGGAGCCGAGTCTCATTGTGAAGGAAATCTCCTCAGACCTTGGGAGATCACTGCTGCTTTTACAAGTAAGGAAGAAGAATAGAGTGGAGGTCAGAGACGGGCGGTGTTTTCCTTTTCTTCCTGTTCACTCGGATAAATCTGGAGCCGAGAAAACGCTGCTTCGTTTTCCTTCAGCATCACAAATTTATTCCCAACATCTTCTTCTTCTTCTCCTTTCAGCTTTGTCCTTTTTTCAGGGGTTGCCACAGCAGGTCAACAATTTCCATCTCCCCCTGTCCTTTGTATCTTCTACTCTGACTCAAACTACCTCCATGTCCTCCCTCCGATCAATCTCCTCTTGGTCTCCTACCTGGTAGCTACATCTCTAGGATCATTCTTCTTCCAATGTATCCACTGTCCCTCCTCTGAACATGTCCAAACCATCTCAATCTGTCTTCTCTTTTTCTCCAAACCTTCCTGTCTGTGTTGTCCCTCTAATCACCTCATTCCTGATCCTGTCCATCCTTGTCTCTCCTAAAGAGAATCTCAGCATCTTTAACTCCTCCACCTCCAGCTCTGTCTCCCGTCTTCTACCTATTCTTAGTGTCTCTAATCCATCCATCATTGCAACAACAACCCCAACATCTCATGGTCTAGTGGAAAAAAATCAAGAAAAACGTTCAGGAGCAGATCACGGTCTTCATGACAAGAATTTTAATCAATTTTTTTGAATTACATTTTGCATTAAATTAAAGAGTTTACAACATACATTTAGCTGTGAATCGGATGTTAACGAAGTGGAGAGAGAAGGTCAAAAAACTTTGTGACATCACAATATCTTACAAGCTTACAAAGTTCCCAAGAGTTGAAAAGAGAGTGGACTTGAACCTAACAGCAGTGTTTCATAACAAGGGTGAGAGACAAAAAGGCACACACCAGAGAACCTCACTGTCCACGCCGCCGTCACACTCTCCAACCCCACCCAGAACACACCGGGACATTCACAGGCTCTGACATGAAGACACAGCCGTTGCGTGGAGGTCAAATCAGCGAGGTATAAAGGACACACGAGAAAAAGACATTTTTGACAAGAAAATACATCTGGTCCGATCCAGGGATTGAGGGAGTTTGAGACCAAGTTCCTGGACCAAATCTGAGAGGGGGCGCTATAAAAAACCCAAATGTTAGGACACGTCTGATCTGTCGTTTGTGTGTCAGCAGTCAATTTTGAGATCAAGAAATCTTCACCACAACCGACACTAAGGGAGTTCTCAAATTATTTCAATATTGAACGATAATAATAATAAGTAAGTAAAGTAGGTGGGATCAGATGAGTTCAACTCTCCGCCATTTAAAGGCCTCTGCAATAAACCAGTCGGCAATGACCAATTTTTTTTTGTTTGATTCTCCTTTTATACCAGATCAGATCGCGATCATCTGTGACAGATATTGTTGACTACTTTGTTTGTCAAAAAATTGACTACATTTTTTAAGAAAACGCGGTAAAAAATCTTTCCCTTTAACTGTTAAAAGTTTAAGTGAATTTCAGCTTTTACAAAATTTTTGTCCCCAATTTTCAGTCCAGGCAATTAAGGAAACATCGTTAAAGACTCAGAAAACCTTTAAGGCTAGAGCATTGGTTCTCAAAGTAGGGGTTGGGGCCCCATTGGAGTCACAGCGCTATTGCAAAGGGGCAGTATATTTCCTTTGTTTTTTCTTATTATTATTTTAGATAAAATTAAAAGAATACCTGAGGCAAAATCTGTGATTTTTCCTTTAGTTTGATCACGCCTGGAGCGAGGGGGAAAAAAAAAAAAATTCTAAAAGGCCCATTTGGAGCTGAATTTGATCCCACGTTCAAATACCCCCTGGGTGAGATCTCAGTGAAGCAAATTAAAAATGTTAGAAATACTTCTTTAATTTTTTTTCCTTTTTTTTATTAATAAAGGGGTTAAAATATAGTGCGTTTTTTTTTCTAAAAAGTCCGTTTTCTGCACAGGAACCAGCCTGCGTTCACATCCGTCCGACCAACAGGTGTTACATCACACACAACAGGCCAGAAGTGTGTGAGGTAACACATGGGTCTCCCCAAGTGTTGATTAGTCTGTCAGTTAATCATCAGTCCAAGCAGACAACATATATATACACACATATATGTATATATATGAGGAAAAACTTGTATAACAGAGAAAATGAAAAAGCCGACGCACTCTTGTCTTCACGGACGCTGCCAGTACAACATAAAGGAATTTCTTTTTTTTTTTTTTTGTCAGCGAATGAATGGCACAATCAGAAATGAAGCACAGAGACCAGAGTGCATGTGTGTGTGGTGTGGTGTGCACCAGGGAACACAGTTACCCTCATTCTTCTCCTCTTATCTGTGAACTGCAAGTGTGTTATGTCTAGAGACCAAAATTACAACAATAACACCCACATTCGTTAATTGCGTTTTTATCAAACAAGGGAAATATCAGTAACGTAGGAAAAAAAAAACAAAAACCGAACAAAAACGAAATAATAAGAAAATAAAAAAAACAACATTACAAGGAGACGAGTTAACATCCATTAAAGAAAAGAGTTGTCACTACTTCAGGGTGTAAGGCACAAATTTACATGTGGAGAACAACAGCAGGATTTACAGATGTTTCTACAGATTCCTGCTCTTCGGTGTGACACCGGCACAAAAGACGGATAAGTCGGAGGCGTCGCTCCCTTCGCTTGCAGCATCACTTTGTGTTTTTTTTCCCTCTTCATCTTTTTGTATGTTCGACTGCAGATTCCTGTACTGTTGCTGCAGCTGGTTTTTCTTTTATTTGCAACATGCAACAGTGAGCTTTGATGGCACAAGCCAGAAACCACTGAGGACAAACGTCACCGAGTCACACAAAAAACCACAGTGCTGATTGGGGGGTGGAGGGGGTGTGAGGGAGGAGTAAAACGGTGAGAATCAGGGTTATCTTTTTTTTTCTTCGTTTTTTTTT
Source organism: Paraplagusia blochii (assembly GCA_016785265.1). NCBI lineage: Eukaryota > Metazoa > Chordata > Actinopteri > Pleuronectiformes > Cynoglossidae > Paraplagusia > Paraplagusia blochii. The sequence goes on from JAFBJS010004898.1 coordinate 59,825, forward strand.
TTTTTTTTTTTTTTCTCAAACACATTTGATTTCAACAAGGAAAATCCTGGTCTGTGAAGTTAGAGGTCCCTGTCTGGCACAGTTTAAATAAATATCTCCTCCGCCCTCGCATCACGCTGGGGGTCTCACTGACAAACAGTAAGACCTGGTGAAACCTTAAGTCATCGGGAAAAGTTCTACTGGCTCCAGTTAAATGACTTTAAATAGCTTTTCTCACACTTGATTAATTATTATTTTTTTTAAAAAATCTCTTCTTTGTCTTTGCTCTCTCTCTCTCTCATTCCTTTCCCAAGCCTAAAAAGTCAGTTTTCTTTCAAAAAGCACTTAACAAAAATAAATACAACAAGCTATTAGTATTAACAGTCATGTGTTATTCAGTAACCAGTTCACCAGAGGTTCCTCCTGGGCCAGAATCTCAGTCAAACCCAGGCAGGACTTGATTGCTGTAACACTGAGAGGCGTTTCACAGTTTCCTACAGATCTCAGGCAGCTGACGGTTCAGTCAGTCTGAACGTTAGTCCCTCCAAGTTCCTGCCAGTTCATCAGTCCTTAAAGTACTGTACAAGGATGATTCCCCAAACTCCTCTGTGTGGTCTCCTCATGTGCATTTACCGGCGAAGGTTCAATTTGAGTCCCGATGAACAAAGACACCACAAACAAGAGAACCACGGCCTGGGACGCTACATGGTGCGGTTGGATGAAATATTCAGGACGTGCGTCGTCGTCTTCTTCTGTTCCAGTCGCACATGTTTGTTCACAGAGGATCTGGGAGCCAGCGAGAGCATGAGCTCCGAAAACAGCAACAAATGACAACAACCATTTGTATATTTACATATTTATATAAAAAGAGGTTATTCCCTTTAAAAAAAACTGTGTCGCATGTTCCACTGTACACGAAAAAAAAACAAAAAAACACACAAAAATAAAATGCATGTTGTACAGTATTCCCTGTTTTTTTTCTCTCTTGGAAAAACCTACAGTTCGTTCACATTGGACTGGCTGACAGGCGGACTATGTGCAGGAGTCACTGGTCTTTTTCGTTGACAGAGAGACTACAGAAGGTTTGGGAGGAACATCAGGCTTGAGGTGTTTGAGGCCCGTCCGGGGCAGCGAACTGTAGGGGCTCATCCCGGCCTGTCGAGACAGAGACATGCCCTGTGCTGTCATTTGTATGGAGTCCACCCTCTGAGGAGCGGGAGGTGGCGTCTCCACGCGGTTGAAGCTGTGATGTCTCGCCAAGTGGGAGGAGTTGGATGAGTTGGTGTTGTGCTTCTTGAGGCCCGATGACCCGGAGGCCGAGGATCCCGATCCTTTCCTGAGGCCGTACACGGAGGAGTGGACCTCCAGCCGTTTGCCCATCTGTGGGACAGCGGGGGGGATGGAGAGGGAGGCCTCGCGCTGGGGCACACGAGGGGGCAGCACCCCATCTGGATCCACCATGTTGAGGTTGTGACATGGGCTCTTGACCGTCTTGTACTCCAGCGTCGCCGCCTGGTCGTCGATGACGTGGCCGTGGCTCATGCCGAGGTCACTGTGATGGGGCTGCTCCACATATTCATGCTGATAGGAATGCTGGTGCTGCTGCAGGTGGGACTGGAGTTGGTGCTGGTGCTGGGGCAGAGGCAGGACCACCACACTGGGTATGTGACCGGGAGACGCTCTGAGGGCCAGGTCTGTAGAGATGACGGTGGAACCCATGTGGGTGATGTCCTTGGTGCAGGCGTTGATGATGTTCTGGTTTCTCTCCCACTCGCGGCTTCCTCGTCCGGGCTTGCGTCGAGGCTGCATGGGCGTGGACTCGGGCGTGGGTAGAGCGGTGAGGTCGAGGTGGTGCTGGTCTGCTTTGATTAGCATCTTCCCATTCGGCGGTATCCTCCCGTTGTGCATCAGCGGGGTGAGGATGGCCTCGGGCCGACCGTCCTTGGCCTGCGTTTCAAACAAGCCTGTCAGCTTAGTCACGCTGTTCATTGAGCCACGGCGGGAGTGATGGTGGTGGCCGTCCTTTTCCTTGCGACCTGTCAGGTCCATGTCTCGCCGGCGGTGGTCGCAGACGCAGTAGACAATGATGCCTGAGAAGATGGCGCCCATGGCAAAAGCAAGAATGACAGCGATGGCCAACAGGGTCACGGGAACGAGCTGGTCACGTCCCTTCTGGTAGCTCTCGCGGATCACACCTGCAGAGAAGGAGTGACACGATGGTTAGCCTCTCAGAACATTGGGGGAATATTCCTACTTGTCAAAGAACTTTGACGGATAAACCTGGTGGGAAAAGTGATTATTTATCCTCCACCTAGAATGGAATCAAACAATTAAGCGTTTTGGGTGGATGGAGAGATTAAAGTCTTTAAATACTCCCACAAAAAAAGAAAAAAAATCATGTAAATGAAGATCTGTTTATCCCCCTACACAAAGTACCTTTCCAGAACTGGCACAAGTGAAAGCGCGCTGTAGCAACATTGTGTATTTCACCCCCAAAATCCAATCTAAGACAGAGAGAGTGTTTTGCACAAGTGATTATGATTCACATTTTAAATCCCTGATAAAACCCCGAGCTGAAATGAAAACAAAATATATGAGAACAGATAAAAGAGACAAAAATATTCCCCCCCGAATCCAGCTTTCCTTTTGCCGCTGCAAATAGAAGACTTCTCACAAAGCTTGGATTCAATCACGGGAATCACTGAGAATAAATTAAAAAGCCTCTGATTAGGCGTGAAATCCATGGGACTCCGTCGTCAGAGCGGCGCTCTCGGAGAGCGGCGGTGATACGGACCAGTAAGAGATGATTCAATAGAAGCAGCCTCCGAGAGTAGCAGCCTTGAGGAGTGGGAGCGCTAGGTGGTGCGTAATAAAAAGGGGTCAACAATAATCTGCACAAACACGCCTCCTGCAGCTGATGGATGCCGACATCCACCACAACACCTTCTCCTTGGGTTAAACACTGGAGTCCATGGTGGAGTGATTTACAATGTGTTCACACACGACCTACGACCAGCGGAGATCGGTTACCACTGAGGCTTGGACAGGTGGTCTCCATCACGTAAAAAGCTCCCACAGTGCACCACTGCATGTGATAACGTGACTGTTGCACACATGTGGCTCAATCCTACCATGTCTGTGAAGTACCACATACATTTTTTATTTGTCGTGACTCATATGATATGAATTTTTCTTTGTGGGTATCTTAAAAACCCGCACTTGCGTCGTAAATACCCGCCAAAAGATGGAGGCTTTTAGCACGATGGAGATGATTTACTCATGTTGATACATAGGAATGAAAGGAATTGATAACCCTGGGTGGATATAACACAAGGGAGGGTAAATCTCAAGATATTGAAAAATATATGAAATGTTAAGACTGCTATGTTGCCGAAGTTACCGCTAGTAGTTACCACGACTAGTTTCTACTCCAAGGTACAGCCGAACCTTTTCAACCATATCCCTCAACTTCAACACCAAGCTCAACTTTATTTGTTTCTCTGATCTACCCGTTCTCCATCCCGTCCATCCTGGTCCCTCCAAATCTCTATCACATGTTGAGACTCGGCAAACTGGAGGTACTACGACTAGTTATTCTCTAGAAATTCACTCCAAAGTATATATCCAAACCATTTCAACCAACCATCTGCTCAAATTCTCAATTGAAATCTCTGCATCTACACCTCAGACATCCCCACCTTTGTGCTGTGCCTTACCTCCTCCCATCATGGTGTCAAACCCATACATCATAGAAGGTCTTACTACTGTCAGAAAAACCTTCTTTTCCAATTTTCCTTCCATCACAAATCATCCTGGAATCCCATTTCATCCACCCTTTCACCTCACTGTCCAATACCTTAAATGGTTGACCCTAGGTATTTGAACCTGTCCATTTTTACTACATAGACTCTTCACAGCATTGTCTTTCTGCTTCACCTCAATATCTTCTTTGCACGAGTATTCTGTCTATCTCCTGCTGACCTTTACTCTTCTTTTTTCTAGATGTTTGTCATCTCTTGCCACCATTGTCCAACATCATGCCGCCTCCTGCCTAAACCTAACCCCTACCTTGAACCCATCAGTCAATGCAAACCTAAGTTTCTTTCTGACTGACCTTATAATTTTGGCACCATCTTAACATACTTCTCTGCCACTCCTGACTTTCCCAAACAGCTTTTTTAACCCATTTGGTTTTCTATAGTAGTGGCAGTGGTGGCCTAGTGGTTAAGGAAGCGGATTTGGGTCTGCAAGGTCTGAGGTGCTCTGAGCATAGCATCACCCCAAACCACATAACTTCTTGTGGATTCACCACCCACCCCTGCGACCGGCAACAGAAAAGCAGAAGAAGATGAATAAATGTTTTTCTATACACTTTCTTTAGTTACCTTTAGTTACCATTTACTAAAGTAAATACAAAGTCACTGACTGTGGCAGTGCTGTTAATGAAGCTACTTTAAATTCCTCTGCGGAATTGTATAAGTAAAAAGATTCTAGCGTTCACTAAAAAACTTGACAGTTCCTCAAAACATAGTTTGAGTTGCAATATTCCTGTGTGAAATCCTAAAGCAGTTGAGTAATCGTGTTTAGAATTGTTCAGCTTGGCTGTGCAGCCGAGGCCAAAGTGGGTTAAGATGTTTTCTCTTTCTCTCTCTCCTCGGTGTGACATAACACGGACAAAGAAGAAGTATGGTAATCATTTTTCACGGACGCAAAACACACAGTCTCTCCACCTCTCAGCTATAATCCTGACAGGCTGCAATCATACGTCATTACGACTCAAAGTTCACAGAATCAAAAAGCAATTGAGAAGACACAAAGGCCTCTACATCACCATTAGCACTCAGCCACAATTAGACAAATCTCAGCAGTTTCCTTTCCTCCAATCATTCTTCATTTGAAGTAAAAACAATCTCCCGCTGTTCCCTTTAATGGAGTTCTGAGAACATGCAGCTCTGCCATATTTAATTTACGTCTGACGGAAAAACTTCTCCGGTTCTTCATGTCTTCTTATCGGGGACGTGCTTGGCTGTGCTGATAGTGTGAGGAGCGATGAGTGTTTGCCGGTGAAGCGTTACCACTGAACATTTGTTCCCATGAACTCCTCTGACCAATCAGATCACCTGTCTGATGCTTAACATCTGGTTCTGATCTCATACAGTTAAGGCTGAGAAGCCGAGATACTTTTTCCTCACGTTGAGAAGACATCTGCCTGTCCTCACTTCAATCTGTCTTCCGTCTTTCACATCCTCTCCTTTAGACACAATGTATCACATTTCCCACATTCCCCTTGTTACTGAGGTGTTTCCCTGCAGCCTCTGCTTCCATATGGTAAGTGTTGTACTGGGGTGACACTGGGGAAGCTGTGATTGGAACTTTTTCCACGTGTGAGTGATTATCTTTTAGCAGAAATGACTTTTTTTTGTGAGAAAACATTTCTGAGAAAATGAAAATGTTGAAACAGTGGAACTTAGACAATCTGCTGAAATCCCACACATCCAAACAACAAAACTCTCAGCAGAATCCATGGCAAATATGAATGTCTACATCCATCTTTTGGATAGTAACTGAGAAAAACTCTCAGAAAAGAACATAAGTTCCTGTCAAGTGTCCAAGCCACTAAAATAAGTTTGTGTTGAGTCCGAGTTAATTCCCCACTGACAAGGTTGAGTCTCAGTTAAGTGTCAGGATTAAAGTTCAGTTAAAGATATTTTTATTAAAAATATTTTTTGAGACAAAATCTTTCATTTAAACTGACAAAAATCAGAGATGGTGGCGTCAGAAATGAAGATGCAACAACTAATATTGGAGATATTAGATGTTGCAATTGTTAGTGAGAACATGGAACTGTATTGTCACTGTAAATATACAGTAACCATGACATATTTAATCAAACTTGCTTAAAAACTAGTTTAAATGGCTAAAATCTTAAGAATTTCACAAACGGAGAGAAGTCATAGATAGTCTTGGATAATCATGCCGTGACCTGACATTCAAGAACTTCCCCAGAATCCATAAAAAAAAAGTTTTCGACAGTAACTTAAATATTTGGAGAAAACATTTTCAGTCTGCAAACTTTTTTAATTCCTTCTGCACATCTAGATGTTTCCTGTACAGATGCAAAGTCAAAGTATTCCGTCTCATTACTTAAATCTCGGACCTACATTTATCTCAATATGACGGCAAAGACATAACTTATCATTAGCGCAACACTTTCCATCTGAATACAAATCTCCCAAAGTCTCTTTCCGTCCAAATTGTGCACAATAAATACCCAGAATCTGGAATGTTTGATATTAAACCCTCCACCCTGCTGCAACACAGAGCAGTGTGGTGTGAGCCACAATGTATTACCAGGGGAACACGGGTATAGACTTGATGTCATCTTGTTTGCTCTAATTAGTAAACCTGCAGTGTTTTAATGGCCCTGGTGCTAATGTTGTTACAGTTTCCAATTTGCACTGATTCATCCAACTTGTCCTCATCATTAGTCGAGCAAAGTCTGGCACCAAGACTCTGGTGTCAGAATGTGATTTTCACATCTTAACCTTATGTTGACAATAATATTTACTAAACAGCAGGATGTAGGGCAGTCGCAGTATTCCAAATATAAGGAAATGATTAACTTGTAAAAAGGTTTGGTTGTTTGGTCAAGTCCTGGGAGTGGACAAGGTTTTCATACATGGAAAAATGAAAGATTTTAAAGGAGACAAAGTTTGGTCCTAAAATTGAGATGGAGAAAGATGGAGTGTTCGTTTGAACTGGGATACATGGCATGTCAAATTCATCTATAAAACCTAAAAGGCTACATTTCTAGAAGGCCTTTATGACAGACATAGGCAAACTAAGGCCTGGGGACCAGATGCAGCCCATTGAGCTTTTTGATGTGGCCTGCAAATCTGGTCCAAATGAATGAATTGCCTATATTATTGCTGTACTTCTGTCTTTTCCATGTGATCCCTACGTTTCCCCAGTAGAGGCCTACATGAAAGGCATGGATGGATGAGTCTTCAAAATAACTAAATAATACATTTATTTAATATATTTTAAGTAAATAAATGATTTAATTTGGACAAGGTTGGCGGGCTGCATTCAAAAGTTCAATGGGCCACATCTGGCCCCCGGGCCTTAGTTTACCCGTGCATGGCCTTAGCTCTGGTGTGAAAATATGTTTACACAAATATTGGCCATTTGAGTCCAAGGTGGATTTTTCTTCCACCCTTGGCAGTAGATCATGACTTTGACCATCACCAGTGTCTCATAAAAACTGCCAGATCTTTCTTTTTAAAACAAGCGTTTATGTGATTTATGGCATCGTCTTAAACTTCCCAAGAAACAGCAACGTAAACGTTAGTTTATCTGACTTGAAAACTTCCAGTACCAAAATGCCCGGGGTCCCAGTGTCATTTCCACCCCATTAAAACCCTTCGCACACTGCGGTGCTTACGTTCCGAAAGAGCAAGTGAAACCGTATGGATTTTCACGTCAGAGAATTCATTGCTGGTAAAGGTTAGCTTTGTTTGACTGGAGATTGGGACTCGTGAACAACTGAGCCAAGCAGCAGCAGCAGAAACGACTCAGCTTTGATCTAACGAAGGAGTCGGACCGTGGAGCTGGATCTTTGTCTTCTGTTTCTGGTGTTGGAGTGGAGGTTGAAGCTCTGCTTAACCTGCTCTGCATGGTTCTTCCTGTATCCCGTGGTATTTTCCTTTTTCATCTTTGACTCCTTTTACTTACTCCTTGTACCTTTGGAGTGGCAAACTGGGGTGGTGGTCCCTATTTTTAAAAAAGGGGACCAGAGGGTGTGCTCCAACTATCGGGGGATCACACTGCTCAGCCTCCCAGGGAAAGTTTACTCCAGGGTATTGGAACGGAGAATTCGGCCAATAATCGAACCTCGGATTCAAGAGGAACAATGCGGTTTTCGTTCTGGTCGTGGCTGATCTAGTAGATGCTGTCTCTTAGAGTTCTTGAGGGATCATGGGAGTTTGCCCAACCAGTCCACATGTGTTTTGTGGACCTGGAGAAGGCTTTCGACCGGGTCCCTCGGGGACTCTTGTGGGGGGTACTCGGGAAGTACGGGGTTGGAGGCTCTTTGCTAAGAGCTGTCCAGTCCCTGTATGAACGGAGCAGGAGCTTGGTTCGCATTGCCGGTAATAAGTCGGATCTGTTTCCAGTGCATGTTGGACTACGGCAGGGC
>JAFBJS010004898.1:68343-103830 GCA_016785265.1 Paraplagusia blochii
GGTGGTAGGGCGCTCCCTTAGAGATAAGGTGAGGAGCTCTGTCACACGGGAGGAGCTCAGAGTAGAGCCATTGCTTCTCCACATCGAAAGGAGTCAGCTGAGGTGGCTTGGGCATCTCCATCGCATGCCCCCTGGACGCCTCCCACGGGAGGTGTTTGGGTCATGTCCCACTGGGAGGAGACCCAGAGGAAGACCTAGGACACGCTGGAGCGACTATGTCGCCCGGCTGGCCTGGGAACGCCTTGGGATCCCCCCAGACGAGCTTGAGGAAGTGTCTAGGGAGAGGGAAGTTTGGGCGTCCCTCCTCCGAATGTTGCCCCCGCGACCCGGCTCCGGACAAGCGGATGAGAATGAATGAATGAATGAACTCCTTTTACTCATTTGGCTCTTACATTCATTCATCCCTTTCGTCCCCCGCCACTCACACACTGCCAGCAGCTATTTCAGCCCATGGCCTTGGTTTGAACACAAAAAAAGAAGAAGAAGGAACTTTATAGCCTCGCCTCCTTTCATGTGAACCACTTGTTTCTCATCCAAACATCAAAGAGAATAAAAGTAACCATAGACGACGCGGACGCTACCTCTGACGAATCGAAGGACATCAAAGTTGCCAATCAATGTTGCTATTTTATCGAAGACATATTTCTTATTGTGACAAAACTTTCTAAAAAAAAAAACGTTAGCGCATGACCTGGAAAAGTGTTCATCGCAGATATTCCGCCTCGGTTTCCTGTTGTCAGGCTGTGACTAGAGTGACTTATAATCTTGATTCTTCACCCCCGGAATGCATCACACGGCATCCTGCAGTTCCACACTTTTCTCAGCGGTTGAATAGATTTGAATTTCACACCGCCTTGAGCCTCAACATTCAGATATTAAACACATATCTCTGATACTCTGATATCTCTGCCTGTCAAAACAGCCTGGGTCGACAACACTCACTTGTAAATCAGACACATAGTAATCTGCTGTGACTTGAACTTGCGAATGCTCTCGCTCTCTCTCACGCTCACCCCCTGTCTGTCTCTCTCTCTCCCTCTGTCTGTGTCTCACAGATAGACACTTGTACACTCGTTTTATCTCCTCCGAAGCACACGCTGTCTTAAGCCCACAGAGCTCGTCTTTGTGTTGCAGAGACTTCAAAGCCTGTTAAACATCACAGAGAGGTTACGGTAAAAGGCCTTAACCTCTGACTGCGGGCCATTTCTCTAAGGCGGTGTCTCATAGTGATTATAAAAAAAAAGTAATAATTTCTAACTGCACTTCTTTACTCGCCACTTGTCGAAAGATACAAGGTTGGACCTGGACGAGTCAGGAAATAATGGACCGGGGTTCAAAGATGAAGAAGAGTGTGTTTACTCTCGAGTCGACGCGGAGACATCTGAAAAAAAATACAACTTCTTCCTACTTTGCATGCAGGACATTGGTCCACGGTGTCGTCTCTATGAAGGACAGTGCTGCCTAAGTGATGCTGACAGTTTGGGTGTTATCTCATTTAGTCCGTTGTGTGTTTGCATTTAAGGGCCACTTAATGGTGTTGTTCAATATTAACGCGTCCAACAATCGTGAATCGGAGAACCGCATGCTGATGAGCGAGTTAAGACATAATTGAAGCCCCTAATTATATCATTCACCACCTCAGGTGTTAATGTCCGTGTCTTTCCTGGTCCGCCTCCTGCATACCAATTACGTGGTTTTGATACTCTGAGGAAATCAGCCAGAACTGAATGTCCTGAGGAACATTTCTCATCAGCTATTAAGTCTTTGCATTATGGGTGAGGACACAGGGCGAGAGAAGATTGGTTGAAAAATAAATATCATCTAATTTTATTGGCTTGGATATTGGTCTTGAAGAATCCAACACTAAACTGTACATTTGGAGATGGTTCAGTTTTAAAGTTGACTTGGTCTACATTGGTACAAAGTGGACTTTTAAGGTTTAGGATTGTTTGAAGAACATGTGGTCACCAGTTGCCTTCACCCAAATATCAGTAAATCACACTGGGCCTGGACGGAGGGTCAAGAAAACCGGACTTATCTGGTTACAAACTCAAGTTGCGATGGTATCTTTTGGGAAAAGAAACAAGAAGTGTTCCAATGTGTGCGATATCAACTGGTAAGATTGAAGGAATTAGACTAGACCTGACTTGTCTATGCGTCTGACAGTAAACAATCTTCTCCTACAATCTGCAGGTGATGAGACACAGAAGTATTGTTTTGTTGTAAAGTCAACTGGAGCAGCTCTCAGATCTTTCTATCCAACTCTGTCTTATCTTTGTATATATATACTGATACTTTTCCTCGTAGCTACCATGCGGATGATAACATGCCTCCAGGTATTTTTAGAAAACATTTCACCTCTTATTGAACGCGTGTTAAATAAAAGGTGAAAAGTTTTTTCTCACCTTCGTGAAACTCAGCTCCACTAATCACGAGTGCACAATCTCTTTGCTTCTTACATGAAGCATTTACAGCAAACTGAGCTCCTGTCAATAAATATGTATAAGTATAAACGGGTTGTCCTCCCTTCTCCTTCTTCTTAAAGTGTTTCCATCAAATAACCTAAGTAAATCCAACATGAATTAATCCCGTTCTAATCTAAAACTCTGATATCTCTGAGATGACAGCGGTGTACGTGGGCCCCTGCAGAGACGACAAGGAACAAAGCCTGTATCTGCACTTGATTCATGCACCGCTGACTGTGAGTGTGATTTCTTAACCCCCAGTTCAAAGAGGAATAATGACAGCTGCATGTGTGTTAGTAAAACTTCCAAAGTACAAAGGCATGTGCTGCTGGGATGTGAGTGTCGGTCTCATGTGGCGGTCGTGAGTCGTGTTAGTAGAATGAATAACCAGAAGGTGAACGAGGGAAACAAAAGCAGCGAGTGTGAGTATAACACGCAAGCGGGTCCGTGAGAACAATACACTAATTACTGGAGGATATTTTGACCTATGACTTGGCGTCATTGAGGGAAGTGCGTAATGTCCACAAAAACATCCAGTTACTCTTATGATACACAATGAGCTGTAAAAAATCCTCCTCCTCCCACAAAGGCCAATCAAAACCTCAGACCAGAAAGAACCATATGAAATCACACTAATAAATCAACCTTCAGTATGAGGTTATAAAGAAGCAAAATATTTCTAGTAATGTATATTCACGAATATTAATTAAGTCCAAGGACGTTCCGTACGTAACCATTGTGTTTTCCGAAACCATCGCGCTCCAAAAACCATAACTATAAAGAGGAAAGTTCAGGTTGACCTGAAACTACCACTTACTCTTACTGTCGTACAACGTTTATAGCCACCAATTGTGATAGGGTTGAAGTGGTGTTCAAGGCTTTTCTGTTCAAGGCTGTTTGGTTAAGACTTGCCTATGCCAAGCTAAACAGCTTCCATGTTGCTGTGAAACCTCCCCCCTTCAAGAGCCACTCAAGGAAAGGAAACTTTGAAGACTATAAAGACTCTGCAGCAGGGGTCTCAAACTCAAATAAGTTGAGGGCCGCGGTCCACGCTATCATTTCACCAAAAGACCACGTCAGCTTTCTGTGTTCAATACAAAAGAAAAAAAATAAATAAATAAGTTTCCAACAGATTCTGTGTAATACAACACTGAACCTGAAGGAGACTGCGGGTCAGGGTTTTGAGAACTATGGGATTTACCATAAAATGTGGAGAACAAATCTATAAAATATGGAACTAGCACATATTTACTGGTTAGGGCTACAATGCTATACTGTAGTACAAAACAGTACATCAATCTGTGAAAATACATTGACTGTGATGATGTGAATAGTGCAATGAGGCAAAGTCTCCATTGCGATATATTTATCCGGTTAAAACATCTTGTGGGCCACGCTAACATTCAACTTTCACATCAAGGAGGGGGCCACAGAATATCATTCCTCGGGCCGCAAATGGCCCACGGGCCTAAGTTTGAGACCCCCCATCAGTTTTAGCCTAAATTAGGTTGTAACCTGCCTGGTAGAGGTAAAAAAAAAAATCCATGCCGCCTAGGCATCCAGTTGCCTAATGTTACCTTGACCAACACTGGGAAGACCGGGAATCTTCATCCATACAGTTTTTACTGTATAAACTACCTGATACCACACAACTGCGTTGAATTGAACCCTAACCCCCATAGCACTCTAGCTTAGCTTAGTTTAGCAAATGGCAAGACAAGATATACAATTTTACCACCATCAATTAATCTGTTGATATTGCACTACAATAGGATTTTGTAGCTGTTTTACAGTATCATCAAAAAGTAATAATATAAACAAAATTTCTGAAATGTTGTTAATATTAAGGCAGACACCACGAGGTTGACCTCTTTAAAACTATGACTTTTTAATAAAACATCTATGACCGCGAGTCATGAATTTAATTTCTCTAATTGCGTTAGAGTCTCCACTGGAACTGCTGCTGCTGCTATGGATTTCTGTAAAAATAAACACTAACAGGAAAGACCGAACCACTGTAGCCTAATTAGTAGTAATTGCAATTTTCCAGCAGTCTCACTACGGTCCACAATTACTGCACATATTTACTGTGTAAAACATGTGTGCTCTACGGGCTTATGTAACTCAGAGTGAAGTTCCGGGGGCTGAAAGTTCCTGCTTTCCTACTGTCAATGCTGCAAATAATGGTGACAAAATATGTTGGATTTAACAGCAGAGGAAGAAGTGATTTTCTCGACATCTCTCAACCAAGTGCCTTCATGATTTTAGCAAATGTTCGATGGTTATAAATAAAACACACTTTGAAAAAAGGAGAACATTACTCCTGTTTCCTTTGGCTGCTGGTGTTTGTCTTGGTTAAGCTTAGAGAGCCAATGTGGTTTTATCCTCCTTTCCAAACTACACAAATCTGAATTGTGTTGTTCTAACGGTGCAGGCATTAATGTGTTTCCACATATTGTTGAAGAGCTGAGCCTGCAGCTCCAGTAGCAGCGTCCCACTAATTCAGAGCAACGAGCTCCACCAGGAGAGGCCGATGATGCTGATGCATTGATTCAAATTTGGACAGTGAGATTTTGCTGTAAACAAGTGTCATATTCCTCTGATTGCATCCTGATGTGTTGGACATTTTGACCCTGGTGGTAACATGCAACATCGCGGGTGACGTGACATGTCCACAAATGATGAAATATTATCTGTGATAGGTAAAGAACCTGCCGGGACAACTGACGTTAGTTTGACACCAGGGAGGGAGAATGTGAGCGCAGGGTCATATTCCTCCTCTTCCTCATCATGTCTCACCTCGGCACACAGGTGCCACAGAGCTGCCGTCTGCAGGAAAATAACCTGTAGCTCTCAGACAGCTGGTTGTTACACTGAGGAGGCCTGACATGTAGAGGATGTCCACCCCTGTCTATCATCATGGGACGACAGCTGAGGTGAAATAATGGAGGGAAATATCACACTGCTGTGATTCCTAAAAACACATTAATTTTAACATGGGCCCAAATTTAAGGCTGGAATTAAATCCAAAGTCAACATTATCTTAACTCCATTATCTATTACAGATTTGGAGGAAGAGACGGAAATGTCTCACCTGTCTCTTAGCACTTTCCCGGCCTTCTGTGAGGAGGAGACACGTGTTTTTTTTTCTCTATTGTGACAATTTATTCTGTGAAATCTGTCACAGCTGTTAAATAAAGTTCACGCTTCTTCAGTCAGTGTCTCGGTGTCCAATCTCAGTTGACATCACTCTCTTACATTTTCTACCCAAAATCGAGCTTAAAGCCAACATAGTTATGAGACTATGCAGCCAATGTACTAGCTTTAAGCTTATTGGATAAAATGCTAAAATTGGTCCTAAAATTGGAAAGTCTTCTGTAAAAAAGTGAAGGGTTTAATTACAGTACAAACCAAAGTTAGTTTGATCGGTTTGCAAAGCCAAATGGTCTGTATGTGGCCCCCAGACCTTAGTTTGTCCATTCCAGTTCTAGATACTCTGAATACCGACCTTTGTTATTATTTTCTGCCACATTGGTTCGAATCCCCCTACTACCAAGTCACCCCTGAGGTCCACTGAGCATGGCACCATCCCCACTCACGGTTACCCAGACCCACTGTTCACTTTGTTAATGGGTTAAATACAGAGGTGACATTTTGTTGTTCTCCGTTTTGTTTGTTCCTCCCTTTTCTCCATCTTCTTCTCTGACTCCCAACTACCTCCATGTCCTCCCTCACGGCATACATCTATCTCCTCTTTGTCTCCTACCTGGTAGCTCCAATTCTAGTATCATTCTTCTACCAATGTGTCCACTGTCCCCTCCTCTGAACATGTCCAAACCATCTCAATCTGACTTCTGTAGCTTTTTTGTCCAAACCTTCCAGTCTGTGTTGTCCCTCTAATCACCTCATTCCTGATCTTGTTTTTCTATGTGCTGTACATACATAGTGAAACAAAGGATCTGAATCTCTCCCACAACATACCCACTTTTATATTTACCCACATTCAAGTCATCTCTCCATCAGGCATTTTCCCAGAATGCCTCTACAATTAGAAGGCTGTCTGTGTGACTCTGACTCTGGTGTTCAGCCCGACACTGGATTAATGATACAGATGGCTGTTCAGCATAAACAACTGTTGCCCAGTGAGAGACGGAGGAGGATGAAGAGGAACACAGTGGATTACATTCAGCTGCCACCTTTTGCATTCCACATGATATGAACCATCTATCCACCATCCATTTGTTCAGCTCCCAGTCAGTTGGTCCAACCTCTTGTTCTAGTAAAGTACGCTCTTTTACAATCTTCACCAGTAGATTACCTTCTGCTTCGTCCTAATAAATTGCCCTATGTTCCTTTCTGAACCTTTTCCTCCTCCTCCTCTTCCTCCTATTCATTTAACATGCTTAATTTCCTGCTGTCTGTCTTATTTTTTTTTTATTCCACCTCTCCTGCATATGTGCTCTAACAAAGCCATAAATTGGTTCGAGGCGGTGGTGGCTACAGGTCCGGGTGGGGGAGGGTGGATGTAAAGATGTGCACAGGGAGGGGGAGGGGGAAGAGACGGAGAGCTGAACCTGACAGAGAGAGAGGGAGGGAGAGAGAGGGAGATGGACACGGGAGAGGGAGGATTTGAGTAACAACAGAACAGGGATTCATTTCTGCAGACATGGGAAGAGATACGACTGTACTTGGAGAGAAGACAGGAGGAGAGGTGGAGGTGGGGGCGGGGGGCTAGGGAGAGAGAGAGATGGGGAAGGGTTGGGGGAGGTGGCTCCATAAATTGGATTCAGAATTAATTTGCACAATGTAAGGTATAGCCTTGGAACATGCCATCTCAGTCAGATGAGAGCCAGTCCTGTGGTGGAGACTGATCACAATGGCAGCATGTGGCTGTAAGCCGTGGGGGTCATTGGTTCTGGGAGGCAGGGGTGAGCAGTGGGTGGCAGAGGGAGAGGCGTGCGGTAGAAAATATGACAGTGACAGATGAGGCCGAGGCAGACGGACGGACAGCGAGAGGAACACGGAGCTCAAATGTACTGTGAAACAGGAGCGGCCACAGAGCAGCTGTGACGAGCCCCACTGGAAAACCAGCTAATGATTCCGCTTGGTGCTAAATATCATCTGTGTGTGAACGCTCATCTCTTTGCAGCATCTCTAATGACTCTGGGGAGGTGGGACTAATACATATTGGCAGCCAGTAATCTTCATTAAACTGAAGAAGACGCAGAAACATCCTCCTTGTTTTTCACAACAAGTTGAGAAATTGTTATAGAGTTTAAATGTCTAATTTTAGATAACTGCTTTTGTAAAATGTGTCTCCAGACCCCACTTCTAGAAAGGTTGACACTTTCAGAAAATATATAGTAACACATTTGTTTTGCGTCAACCAAAACTGAACAGTACAAAAAGAAATTGGAATATCAAGCGAAATGTTTTGAGGATACAGGTGGAAACAGCTGCTGAATATAAGGTTTGTGACCTTCAGAACCTGAACAGACCATTAACAATGGGATCAGGACGAGAACATGATTCAGATTCAAACAAACATCTATTTGTCAAATGAGTCCATGTTTCACGTAAGCTTAAAGAAAACAATGGGACCCAACGATCAATGATGAAAAAGACTATTTTTTTTTAACAAAAGATGCAAAAAGCCAGCATCTGGGATGGTATGATGGTGAATCAGTAGCAATGACATGAACAGTCTGCAGGGAATCTGCACTGATGCAAACATGTCTGTGAGCTTTTAAGGACACGTGTGATCCTGTCAAGACGATAGATGTTTACAAAAGGACGGCAGTTTTGGCCTGATAGCTCAGACTTCATAGAGTTACCGGCCTGCCTGCGGTCCAGATCTCACATTTACAGTCAAGGACGGTCTTAAGCAGCTCCAGTTGTTTCACCGTAAACTTAATATTGTATCAAATAACACTCCTATGATGAAAGTAGCAAAAAGAAAGGTTGTGGCACGGTTTCTAAAATAATTTGGTAAAAAAACAGTAATTAGTTAACTAGTAGAACTCATTTTATATTTTTGTATAATTTTACTAAATGGATAAAGATTCAACCACGAAGAAACTACACAACATTCTTGAACAGCGTACTTACATTTCTAGAAATGGGGTTTTTGCTGTGCTTGGAAACAAAATACACACGATAGTATTTATTTAGTTAATGACTAACTTTGTCTTAATGCTGTTTTGTTCCCGGTGATTAAGTTCATAACTTGTGGTTCCGAGTGTTTTCACAGTACAGTTGACACCTGCTGCCAGGAAAACTATCAGGCAGCAGGAAGGAACAGGAGCCAGGATGGGTGGAGCAGGAAATGAATGTTGCGGACTGCAGTGTCTAATTTGCCATGCTGGAGAACAATAAGCTGTATGAGGTTCACAACCGCACGCAGCAGCATCAAAGCAAACAAGGCAGGAAGAAGCAAATATAAAAGCAGCAACTAATAAACAGTGTAAGGAATAAGCCATGCAAAAAAAAGAAGAAAAAAATCACAAACAACACCAAGAAATATCATGGAAATTCACCAGAGTGACTTCAGAAATAAAAAGAGTCAATAGTAATAAATAATAATGAAAAAGCTGCAATAATAATAATAACAACAACAATAATAATAATAATGGTGATAATAAAAACCAAAGAGAAAATAGCAGGAAGCATCGTTCTGGAATATGAAGCCTTGTTGCAATTACCTGAGCCTGAACACCAAACTAAATTGTATGATTCTCAGATGAGCGAGACAAAGGAAAAAGAGGAGAAAGAAGAAAAGGAGACAAAGCATAAAGCATGGACGAAAACAAAGATGAGGAAGAAGGATATGGAGGAATTAAAGGAAGGAAAAGGGCAGGCGAGAGGGGAAGAGAAGAAAAAGATAAGGAAGATAAGATAAGGAATAGAAGAGGGTTGAGAAAAGGAAAAGCAGAAGAAGAAGAACTGTTGATATTACGTGTCTACTTCGTGTGATTTGTTAGAGCTTCACTCCTACTTATCACTAAGCTCTGAGAATCGTTAACACCTGCTCAGGTAAAGGCAAGAAGGGGAGAGACAGCATGTTGAGATGCTGGCTGTAGGCATGCTGTCAGAAGTCTCTGCCACCACTGAGTTTGGATCTTGGATCTACCCACTGCTGCCTTACTGAATCCAGCTGACGTGGTACACACACACACACACTCACACACTCACCGCTCCGCCTGCGCTTTCTCCACAGACAGTAAACCCTGAAGTGTGTGGAGCAGCAGAGCTCGGTGGTCGTAGATGTTCTAGAGTGTTTTGTTTGTAGGGAATGTGTTTACAGATAAAAGATATAAAACAGAACTCCTGTTGTTAAAGCAACAACATATAAATCATATTATATATATATATATATATATATATTTATCTCAAATTACAACATGCCCTGTGGTCCGATAAATACAATCTTGTTGTTTCTTTAGATCATAGATAATCCTTAGATTTTTCATGTTATCTTTTTGTTTACCTTAAGTAACACGAATAAAATGCATCAGTAGTGTCACGAAAAATATTTTAAATAATTATTATTATCATATACAGAAAAAAAATTTTTTGGTTCGGGTTCATATATGGCTATCAATATTATTTTATTTGTATTAATCGCATAAATACGTTTTTTTTTTCACTTATAAGTCCACACCGAGGATGTCAAACTCCTGGCCCCGGGTCTTGTTCTACTTCTTTTCCTTTCGGCATGTCACTTTTTTTTTCAGGGGTTGCCACAGCGAGTCAACAATTTCCCTCTCACCCTGTCCTCTGTATCCTCAACTCTAACTCCAACTACCTCCATCTCCTCCCTCACTGCATCCATCAATCTCCTCTTCCTAGCTCCACCTGGTAGCTCCATCTCTAGAATCATATCTCCCCTGAACTTGATCCAGCCTTATAATATTAATTAATGATTTGTATTATCATTATGCCTCCGCTTTACCACAGCATTGCCTGAATTTTCCTAAAAAACAGTGAAGCAAGGGCTAAAAGGGAATTTATTTTTAGCCTTTATTTGTGACTTTTACTTGTGATTTATCTCAGTAGTTCTGCTTCTGACTCGGCCCCCGTGTCAATT
The DNA here is from genome assembly GCA_016785265.1 of Paraplagusia blochii. Classification (NCBI taxonomy): domain Eukaryota; kingdom Metazoa; phylum Chordata; class Actinopteri; order Pleuronectiformes; family Cynoglossidae; genus Paraplagusia; species Paraplagusia blochii. The sequence continues at coordinate 78,895 of JAFBJS010004898.1, forward strand.
TTTAGTACCCACTGTGGCCTTGGAGTCAAAATATTGACCTGCTGAAGCAGAAGCTCTGCCAACCATCAACATCACTGTCTTTGACTCAGACCACTTTCATTCTTATTCTTCTCTTTGCAGGTGAAGAATCAACTAGGCATATTATGAATCAGTCTTATTATTAATCAATATTTCCTTAAAGCTGCAGTAATGACGCTGCTAATAGTGGGCACTGTATAATGAAGCTGGGCCATATTGTTTTTAATAGGACAGGTAATAGAGCTCGCTGTTGTAATAAAGGACAAAACATGGATCAGCAGCTTTGCTGTGACCTTTATTCTCCCCCTCCCCCTCTCGTCTCCTCTCCTCTCTTCTCCTTCACTTCCATCCTCTCTCTCATTTATCCAGCCAGCCGTCCTTGAGGCTTTACTGTATTATGGAGGCTGTTAACACTAGAAAGAAAGGGCGTTCAATGTCATGCCACAGTGTCGCAAAGCATGAAGAGAGCCGGGGCCGGAGCCGTCTTCTAGGAGGAAATAAATACATCGCGGTCTTCCCTTCCAGAGTGTAATGGTCTGGATATTACATCTCCTGTGGGACATTACAGTTCACGGGTGATAAACCCGTCCCGGTGTGAGTGTGTATAAGTGGGTGCATACCTGTTTATTACTGAGTACAGAACAGGTACGTGCCGGCATGTCTTTGTTCAAGTGCATTAATCCTGGAGGTATATGCACGGGTAATTTGAGGAAATGTCCCCCCCCGTTGAGTGGAGTGATTCAGTATCTGTGCACCACGTCAGCTGGAAGCAGCCAGGCAGCCGTAAATCTCAATTAACCAAACCCCTCCCTCACCCTTTACCCTCCCCTCCTCCCTCCCTCCTTTGCCACAGGTGACAATGGACCAATTTGACTGCTCACTGTTGAGTTCCAAGGCTTACCATTGGCTTCTGGCTGAGTCTGAGAGGGTACTGCCACGTAGGGTTCCTCCCCTTTGTCTGAGATCATTGGGGGGTCCTTCCGCTCTACCATGCGGCCCCGACCCAGCGGGCCCTCGACAGCCTCTGGCAGGGCGGAGGTGGGCAGTGAGAGGGTGTGATGGTGGTGGCGGTGATGGGGGCCTGCCGGACACAACACAGGTTAACCAAAGAAAAACACAGAGAGATGCTGCATGTGTTTCAGTCGGGGGGCTGTTAGACGAGACTACTCTGCTGTTTTCTTCAATTTCTGGTTCATTTTAATGCCTGGTTCCACTAAAGGCAGGTCTTTTTGGACAAATCTAAAGATAACAACTAAGAGTTTAATTTCAGAGTTGATATCTGGTCACTTTCTATGGCTGAACTTCAGTTCCTGCATCAATAGCTATGGCACCCTACTGACAAAAACAGTGTTTTTAGGCATTCTATGTTTCTTGTTATTTTACCTTTAGTGTTACCAGGCATGCACATAAACAACAAATGGAAGAAAACAAGGACGATCTAATCATTTTTCACTGACTGTATCTAATTATTTCAGTCACAGTTAACCTCAGCAGCTCATTAAATGTTCGTGTGTTTCATGGAAGAGACTTGTCCTTCCGTTTGTCACCATCCCCTGCTGCTCTCTGTCTGTCTTTTGTCTCGTTGTCTTCCTCCTGCTCTGACTAACACATCATGCATCCTCAGGGTCTGTCAGAGCAGAGCAGAGAACCATCACACTTCCCCACAGTGACTGTGACGAGTCTGACTTCAGTACAGAATATATAGGACAAAACTTTTTCAGCTTCATTTTCCTTTAACTCTAACCTCTAACTTTTCTATTGCTCTTCCCGTGCCTCCTTTGATCCTCCACTTTTTACTTTACAGGTGGAATGTGCGGGGAATACTGAATAAATGTATGAATCTAGAATAAAGAAGTTACTGACATTTCTTGATAGAAAAAAGCTTAAAGATTTTTCAATAAAATTGTTGTGTAAAGTCCATGATAGATTTTTGAAATCAAACAGGAAAGTTCCAGTCCCAAAGGTTAAATAAAAGTGTGCTGTAAAAAAAAAAAAGAGCAGCTAAAAAGTAATTAAGTTTAACATTAGACTTGAGCAAATTAATGTTTCCCTCAGCTTGTAAACAGGTTTACGGCTTTTAATCCAACTACGAAAAAAAATGTGCATGAAAAACACCGACCTGCTGTTTTTATAGATCAAACTGGATATATTGATTATTTTCCTACATATATGATGATGATCACAATCCTAAACCGACTCTTTCTGCCCTTCCTTTATCTCCACTTTCCTCTCCTCGTCACCTCTTTCTCCATCTTTACTTTCCAATGCAATCCTCCTTTCTGGAATCTCATAACGTTTTTTTTTTTATTTGCCCAGCTGACAATCTTAATTTAGCCTGGCCCTGAGCAACAGGGCCGGATCAATGATCAGAACCATGCCATTAAATTTTAATGGATTTTCTCTTTTTCTAACTTCTCCCTATAATTAAGTTCTTTAATAACTAAACCGGTGGCAAGCCAACAGAGAGGGCGAGAGCAGAACGCAGTCAGGAAGCCGCACCAGGAGACGAGAATACAACAGGAGCGCAGACCCTGTTAATGTATGCACTGTTAATGCTCTCACACCTGGAGGTCTGACAATAACTGGAAGATGCAAAGAAAAAGTTGACAATCTGCGTGTCAGAGCACCGCATCTATCGCTGCATGTCTTTTCACCTCCTCTGTTTATTTTTAGAACTCAATACTTCCTATATACTTTGGATTTGAGGCTCAAATTTTACATACCATAAATATTGTGTTTTAATTTATTTAAATTCTGAATAGAGAAGAAGCAGTGGACAGTTTTCGTTCCAACCCGTCTTGCTACAGAGGGTGTTTTCAGATGGAAGGCGCCGTTTCAATATGTGCTCATACTTGCATTTGATGGAGAGACATTTCATGGGACTAACATTGCTGCGCTGGTACAACACACGCACACACACACACCACCAACCAAAGCCTCCTCCCACTCCTCCTCTTCCTCCTCTTCCCTGTGTGGCGTGGCAATCATTAAAATGATTTATTTAACTATTGGCCCAGGGCTGAGAGATTAGTGTGACAGGCCTATTTTATAATTCATTCCCTCACTGCCAGGGGAAGTGCAATTGAGGCAGATGACACACATAGAGAAAGAACTCGGAGCTCGGAGCCTCTGAGCGCCACCATGGATCAGGAGCGGGGGAAAAAAATGCTCTGAACTGCAGACGGATGCACAACCCTCTTTCTACAGATTAAAAGGGAGGGAAGATTGTCTCGTCTGGGGCTGAGGAGTCGTGGAAACGGGGCATTTATTTATCTTTAAATCCATATCATCTATTGACAGATAGACCAGGAGGCTGGAGGCTCCAAGCCAAAGGCTGAGACTTTGGGGGTAGGGCATAAAATCTAAGGTGTTGTCTGTATATTTGTGCGTGCTATGAGTGAACACAACACTAGGGGAGCACACCAACATGGATGCTGTGGTTGTGACCCTGTATCTCCAGGAGGAAGGAGAATCAAGGTGTGGATGCAGCCCCAGGGGTTGGGAGGAAGGCAGAAGGAGCCGGGCTTTGAAATAGCTTTCCAAGATACTATTTATTCTCCAATCGCTCTATATGGATCATACTGTTTTAGAGGAGGCAGCAGGGGGGTGCGTGAGTGTGAGGGGGCGAGAGAAAGACGCCGTGTTGGTTTTTACAGCCTGTGGAAACTAAATATACAGCGGATATTTTTTGATGAGATGAAGATCGATGAGAATAAACGCGGCGGACATTTGCGTAACTGTCTATTTATTGAATCTTAACACTGAAAATCCTTAGTATGACATCATTAGCCTCACGTGGGATTTATCATATCAAATGGGTTTGATTCCAAGTGCTTGTTTGGCAACAGTGGGAGCAGAGCCTGAGAATGAGGAGAGGGTGTTTGGTTATGGCACGGTTGTTGATGGATTTCGGATAAAACTGATAAAAACATCAATAACGACAAGGATTCTTGTCATGAGGTTGATGAGGAGGTGAAACTGAAAATGAAAATAAGCTTCGCTGCAGCCTTTTATTCCCTCTAGTCCTTATGTAAGTGAAAATAGCTGCTGTATAAGGTTACAGACGATGGTTAAGTCTGTAAATGCTCTGCTGTCTTTGGACGTCACTGTGTCAGAATGACAGACCACAGACTTATATCAATAAGACTGTATGTTAACACATGTCTACATCGTTGGACATATTTATCCAAAGGTGTTCTTGGTCTGATATGACTTGACTTGAATATATTGATGTTAAACATTATGTTTGTGATTAATAATTGCTATTGTACATGTAGATATTACAGTAAAAATATACTGTTTATTCTAAAATTATTGATCGTCTCTCCGTGTAAATATAGATATGAAATGTACAGTGCAGCAGTGGTCCCCAACCCTGGGCCATGGACCGGTACCAGTCCAAATTGGTATTGAGCCGCAGAGAGAATATGCTCAATTTACACAATTAACGTTTTATTTATTATTATCCAGGCCAAGTCTAATATGTCAAATAAACGGCCTCCTTGTGCCGCCTATCACAGAGTGGACATTCTCTGTCTTATCGAGGATGTCCACACTGTAGTGGCTCTTCAAAGAACCCTTAAAAACCCATTCGCCACTTATGGTGCAAATAGGGTTGAGGAATACTGCAGTACAGCACTTCCTGTATACTATGGCTCATGGTGCTTGTAACTTATAATTAGAAATATAGAAATATCTTTTTTGGGGTATTTTAACTACTTAATTCTATTTTTATGAACAAACTAGGTGCTGTATTTTCAGCCTAACGTTGAAAAACTGCTGTAATGAAAAGTACTCTTAGTCGCTCTGCAGTGATGTGTTTTTTTTAGGAGCGTACTGTGCGATTAGTGAGCCAGCTGTAAAAATATGTGCCTGTGGAGAACTGAGAACTGGCGCGTGTTTACATTGGCCTTTTTGAACGCAGCATCTTTGAGTGTTCACAGAGAATCTGTCGTCCACACATGCCTGGTGACAGTTGGTGGAAACTCATTAGATCCCTGCGCAGACTGAAGGGCCCGGTTTGTTCTGTGCTGATTCATCCAACTTTATTATGCAAGTTGTCAATAAGGAGACCTTAAACCACTAACAATCAGATCCATCCAATTCACAAAGCAAAGGTCAGGGATAATCGATGCAGCTACACTGGGGACGAAGAGGAGAGCTTAGAGGAACAAGAAGAAAGTGAAGGTCCAGCCAGAGTGGAGTTAGAAAAGGCAGGTTGCTGATTTGAAATGCTATGTCCTTCAGTCTAAAGATCGCAGAGGATGGATGAGGAAACTAAGGAAATAAGGCTAACTATTTGTTGCCTGCGTAACTTGATGGATGGCCTATTAAAAAAAAAGAGATAAAAAACCTTGGCATGAATAATATACAGGTGGGCGGAGTTCATTTGCTTAAGAGGGAATGATTCATCGACCAGGAGAAGAGGTGTGGCACGAGTTAAAGAGCCTCGGTGAGTGAAATGTAGCTTCTGTCTGCTTTATACCTCGACCTCCTGTATGTGGAATACTTACCATTGAGTGCCACGAAGGAATCTGGGAAAGAAGGAAGAAAGAAAAATGAGGCGAGATGTTATAGCATGCTGTAAAGACCGGTTGAGCTTTAACATAATAAAAGCCATGACTTTTAAAGTAATTTAATATCGACTGAAGATTCAATACAGTCTGAAGTTTTCATCAGAGGTTATCTAGGTCAAATAGGAAGGAAATGAAACAGAGGTGAAAATCCACTGCTTTTACTGAGTCTGAGTCAATAGTGGAAAAAGAAATGGAATGAAGCAAACTGAGTGGTTTTAAAGGAAAAGTCTGTTGTATTTGTTGTTGAATTTGGTTATTTGTCCCTCTGTACATTACTGTAGATTAATAAATAAGACCCGATTTGGCATTGATTTTATTTTCATGCCTTAATCCCTTGATTTGAGATTGAATCCCAGTTTTGTTTGCATTTGGATGTTTACATTGTACACATTTTAACAGCACATGTAGAAAAAAAAATCCCATCTCTGCCCAGTGGGACACAACACTCTTTTGACTTGGGGACTAGAAACAGCAGGAGCAGGACAGAGGATCATGAGAGCCGAAAGGCACAGATGGAAGGACGAGGCTGAAAGGGAGGATTGTGAGGGCGGAACAGACGGGGGAGAAAGAGGTGACAGCAGCGCAGAACGAAACCAAGGGCCGAGTGAAGAGTGAGACCAAGTTAGCGGAGAAGGGAGGACGGGTGAGGGAGGAGAGGAGGAAAGATAAGAGTGAGGAGGGCCTGCTTACTTTGGCAGTCTCCCAGGCCATCTGTGTTACCATGTTCCACGTCCTGCTCAAAGGCTGATCTGCGGGGAACAGAGACATCATGGTCAGTGGTGGAAAACAGGCCAGACTGTGCAGGCTCGCCACACCTAACAGCTTTAGAGGCCCTAATGCATAAACAGCTCCAATCACATGGTACCCAGCAATGGCAAAATAATGGAAAGAATGGAAAAAAGACCTGGACTGGAACAAAAAAAAATCAAAGCACACCTACCTGTTGCCCTGAAGGCTTTCAGTCCGTGGTTTTAAAAACCACTGAAGGGTTGGAGAAGTTAGAGCTGATTCACATACAGAATTTAGCGTGTTGGAAATAAATGGAACTAAAATCTATTTGTTTCAAAATCAATGACTTCACCAGTGCTACGTGCCTCTTTCAGTATTACATGAGTTCCTATTTTTTGCCTAACTGTCGGTAGGTTGTGGCAGCAGCTGTCTCCATGACTGCACCATCTCCTTTTGAGCCCACAGGAGGACACCTCCGCCCTGGTCAGGATTTGATCTTGCCCAGTAGGTGAACCCTGGAGTTCTACACCGATGTCAGAGACATTGACTCTGAGCGAAAGTTCACAGCAAACGTATAACAGAGTAGAAAAGACCATTCCCGATCCACCAACATTTCTCAGTCAATTTCTCAGGGGAACCACAAAGCTTCACGACCCAAGTCAATAGACATTACTCATAAATCATTGGCTAATATTGAACGTTTCTCGAGATATCTGATCAATTAACATTACCCGAGTTTTAAACAATAAACAACTGTGAACTCCTGTGAAAAATTATGCCAGGTGACCCCAAAAAAAAATCCTTGCGGTTCACTTGAGGGCTGTAACCCAGTGTTTGCGACACAATGCGATAGACCAGGGATGTTAAACTAAATTTCACAGCGGGCCAGAATAAAAAAAAACTGTCATGAAGTCATGGGCCAAACTCAATATATTGAGAAATTAACTATAAACGTGAATGTTTTCCCTTTTCTCCGTATATGAAATAGTGTTTTTTTCATGTGAATACACTGAATTTGGAACAGCTGAAACTTATTAGTATCAACACATGAGATCTATGGGCTATAACAAAAAGCATGCATTATTAATACAACAAATTCTGAGACTATGTAAGGTCTACATACAGGTGGGCCAACTGTGGCACCCATTTGATTTGATCTCGCAGGCCGAAAATAATGGCACTGTGGACCAGATTAGGCCCCCGTGCCAGAGTTTGACACCTGTGCTACAAACTATAATAACTGTCAAAATAACACTAAGACTGATGGTTCAGTCAAAGATATTAACAAGCTTTAAAATGGTGCAAAAACATGTTATAATCTTATGTAGAAATCCACTTATTTGTGACATGGACAGGGAGAGTTCTCGAGACTTTACTCCCCGGTACAATCTGCATCAGACCTGTTTTCATGCTGAAAGACCACCAAGCACGCAGTAAGAAGATCTGTGAAACAGAGCGGACCAACTGTCAACCGGGATTAAAGTCACGCATGACAGCTTTTCACAGTCCTCCTCTGCTCTCCTCTCACCACCGCTGCTCCTCCTGTCAGTCCACCTGCCTCCTCACCCTTCACTGGTCACTATCATAGCACGGGGAAAAAAAATATAACATTTTCCAAAAACGGCATCACACAGCCTTTATCCTCAGATCAGGGGTGGAGGTGTGAACCTGGCAACTGAGGATTTTACGCTAACTGCCCATTTGATTTCTGCACCGCCGTCCGGAAATAACTATTTACCGAACACATTTCCTGTTATCCTTACAGGTTAAGCAACAACAGATTTCTCTGTCGGGTAACTATTACCTTTTGACGTGACAAATAAAAAAGCATTAACAAAACTCTGCAGTTGTATCCTCCAATCGCATGGAAACACCTGCGTCCCTGTTTCGTTGTCATACATACCCACGATCTACATCCCTGATATGTTTGCAATAAATACATCTAACCATAATATATTTTGTTTAATATCCTTAAGACACCAAGACAGTTAATTATGTGGCCATGTCCCTAATTAGAGTTAAAAATGAGGGTAAATATGTGGTTCCAGACCTCTGAGATGAGCATCATATGCTTCAAATCCCATCGGTTTCATGATTAATTATTACTACCCAGCCGCAGATGCAGGGCCTCACCCGTACTTGGCACATGAGAATGTGTATGAACCGCAGAGTGAACCCTCGCTTACTACGTTCCTCCTCCACGGCAGCTGCATCCCAGCGAGCAGATGAGCGGCGCGTTGTCATGTGACACTACAGGCGGTTCAGCTACGAGTCAAGATCCCACTGCAACCACGTTCTGCATATTTAACTTTAAATCAAACCGTACGCAACTGAAGGCATCCGCCGTCTGCATCCACATCCTCTCATATCAGGTGAGGTTACGAGGCGAGATGTGCAGTTGCAGCGAGAGTACCGCGTTGCCGAGAGACAGGTCAGCCCTAATGGCGTTAATTATTCATATCTGAAGTGAAGAGGAACCTGGGACCTCATATTCTATATCACTCTGCGGTGCAAAGTGGGCTCGCTGAACTCAAAAATCATTTTGATTCATGACTCTGATCTACAAAATACAGAGGACAGGGTGAGATGGAAATTGTTGACTCACTTTGGCAACCCCTGAAAAAAAAGGATCTGATCTACAAAGTTGTACCTGTGATAAAGCTAAACTTTAATAATCCGAGGCTGGTCGGATGATAAATTAGTAGATTATATGGTGCAGACTTTACAAGACCTGTGACATTGCCTTAAAGAATGAAGACATTGTTGTGGATGTGCTGGAGCACACCGCTCTGAACACTTTATGCCTTCATTATACCAACACCACAATAACATGCAGTCACTTTTATGAAGCGGGGAGAAACAGGGGAGAAGGTCGCAGGAGATGGGGAGTGCAAGCTGTTTACAGGCAGAAGGCAGAAGATGCAGAACCGTGCATGGGAAACCTTGCAGGAGTTACATGGGGGCAGGTAGTAAAAGGAAGTAAAAGGATGAGTAAAAAAAACAGGGATAAATAAAAGCTTTTAAAAAAAGTTGAAATAAAAAGTGAGCGGGCAGGTGTGGTGGTGAGAAGTAAAAGTAGTAGCTGTTAAAACAGACGGTCTGTCACATTAAAAATAAAATAAATAGAATTTTTCCAGCATTAACTCTGAAGTATTGACCTCAGGTTTGTAACAGAGTGACACAGAATGATGACAAAGATTTGTTTGGAGCAAACGTGAAAATAAAATAGAAAAATCTATGGCAAGTACTATTTGCAGGATCTTTTTTTTATTTTACTTTTCATTTATTTTTTTTTCTTAAGATCAAGGGAAAGGTTAACAGGAAAATTGGGAGACCAGCCATGATGGATGGATTAAAGAGACAGGAGACAGAGCTGGAGGTGGAGAAGTTCAAGATGCTGAGGTTCTCTTTAGGAGAGACAAGGATGGACAGGATCAGGAATGAGGTGATTAGAGGGACAACACAGACAGGAAGGTATGGAGGAAGAACCTAGAGAAGTCAGATTGAGATGGTTTGGACATGTTCAGAGGAGGGACAGTGGATACATTGGTAGAAGAATGATCCTAGAGATGGAGCTACCAGGTAGGAGACAAAGAGGAGATTGATGGATGCAGTGAGGGGGGACATGGAGGTAGTTGGAGTTAAGGATACAGAGGACAAGAGGACAGGGGGAGATGGAAATTGTTGACTCTCTTTGGCAACTACTGAAAATAAGCCGAAAAGAAGGAGAAGAAACTATCTTTTCTTTGAATACTGAAACAACTGGGACTCCCTCCACCCACAGGTTATCCCTCCACCTGCCCACTCTGGCAAATGCCTCAACTTTCTCACCACATACCCCGTGCGCACTAACAGGCCTAATCCCCCATAACTCTGAAAATGTCAAACACTGAGATGTTCTGCCCCTCTAAATTCCCCAAACCAGGATGGAAAGTAAATCAGAACTTCATATAAACTGCTTTGGGTTTGAGAAAGTATTGGTCACGGGATATGAATTGTGTGTGTATTTGTGTTTTAAATATTTTGGCATTTCAGACCAATCATTTCGCAGCAACAGGATCAAATTCAATATCTTTAAACGAGGTCCACGGTGCTTTTGTCATGACTTCATCTGCAAAATGTTTTTCCCTCCACAAAACTTCATACACTGTTTGTTCAGAAAGCATAATCTGGCCCAGTGTCATAACTCCAACCACTAATTATAGTTACCATGACCGTTGAGCTTAACCAGCTCGGCTTCTCCAAACCCCAGCCTGCGGCTAACAACACTTTCTTTCCACACATCCTTCCAATAGTCCATTTCAGCTGGAGGCGGTCGCACTTACCCACCATAAAGCAACCAAGATCAAAGACTCAACACACGCCGCCGAGTGAGAAAGATAGTGTGATAAAAGTTGTAAACTTTGTGTTTCCTAAGGTTTATGTAAACCATTGCGTAATAACTTTTCAACAGACAAACCAGCAGAACAAAAAATGATTATATACATAACCTGACCTTAGTGAAGACAAACTTATACATAATTAATCTTGATTCTATCATCAATAATGCAACTATAATTGATTAGGAAATATTTTCTTAGTAAAGACAACAAGAATAAACACAAAATGACGCAGAGTCATTGATACAAGATTCTAACCTTGTATACCAGTCTGGTAGCAGAAAGTTATAGGCTGTGTGCACTTGAAAAATCCTTGTTGTGCCCGTGCACTGTTAATTTGGGTAGGACGATTTTATAGGTAGGAAAATATTTCAGAACACCAGAATTGTAATTTTATAAGGGAGTATTTATCTGCCACAACTTAACGACCAGTCCGTGAAAATAGTATGAGACATTTAACTGGTGTGTGGTGCAAAAAAGGTTGTGGAACACTGGCTTAGAGGAGTAGAACTACTAGAGTTCCCACTTACATCAACCAGAAACTAAAGTTCCTCAGTTGAGGAATTAAACGTCTTTCAACTCCAATAAGAAGTCCAATTGCTTACAACTAAACCCTTTTTGGATACTTAGAGTCAACATCTCGGGCTTCTCTTTACATTTTTCTTCCTCAAAGTGCTCCTTCACACACAAGCACTGAAATTTTTCACGTCTTTCCAAGCTCTGAGACCGAGAGCTTCAGACGGACATGTGCGTTTAATAAAAACGAACAAAGATTTGCTCTGTTTATGATATTTAACTTGTCTGTCAAAGCTATTTCTTGGTGTTTACTTACTTTATGTTGCCCACCACTTGTCTGCAGGCACCTTCTGACACCCAACCACAGTATGGGTCTCTGGAGGCTATGCAGGACCTGGGAAGAGGAAAAACACAAACACGCAGTGGGTTATTGCTCACCTTTCTTACAGTGCAGCAGACTGGGCAACATCCAGACTCAGTGGAATCCATCATAACAATATGAGCAGCAGACTCACTTCTTGCATCTTCCGTGTCTTTCGCAGCGAGACAGAGGCACTTTAACCACGCAGGAGGTGAACGCCACCCACAGAGCGTGACTCTTGCTGTCTATCTGCATGCCGATGATGCGCTTGTCCTCCACACCATCTATGCTGCATCTGTGGAAGCAACGGTGGAAGAAAGAGAATAAATGAGTTCATCTGTTATTCCATTGATTTCTTAATTAAGGACTTAAAGTTTAAGTTTAAAACATTGATTCCTAAATGGTGGCCTGGGGTCCTTTATTGGCTCATGAGCAGCCCATTAGCGGACCACAAGCCATCTGTTGGTGGACTGTGCTGATGATGTGAGAAGAAGCTGTGTTCCAGAGTTTTGGTTTGGTCTGTACGTCTAAATGGACTGTCATCTAAATGCTAACGACGCACTGATGGATTGTTAACCAGAACGTTGACCCTTTTGAACGTGCTTCAGATCTTTCATATATTTATGCAAATTTTTGGAATTCTCAACATCCTTGACCCATTTGCGCTGTCGTATTTATTTTAAATTCTTTGCCAAAGTTTTTAGTTATTTATCTGAGTGTATTTTAAATTATTTTATATTGGACATGACATTTTATTTTGGTTAAGAACTCATTGTTTGGAACAGAAAGGATGTTTGTTTTGACAATATTTCTGCTTGTGTTTTGACCAGCTGTAATAACTGACCTAACTGACTCATGGGGAAATGTTGCCAGCAAGTGTGTCACCACGTTGCCTTGCCAGGACCACAACTCCCCTGTGCCCTTCTACTAACCCGGACCTTGGACCTGTGTGTCTTTGAGGGACCATTAAGATGTGTGTTTAAGTATCCATGGTGTACTACAAGACTTGTAAGAAGGCAAACACAGCTGATTTAACGATAGATTAATGGAGTTTTTTTTCAAGTGCTGGCAGAGAGATAAAGTGAGGTCAGGGGAAACAGGGATGATAATGGACGGTCAGTAACATAGTGGGAGATAAAGAGAGATAAAGCAGGCAGATAAACAGGCAGATGGACAAAGTGAGCAGTCTGCAATAATACGACTCTCCTCCGTAAAACCCACTAATACCAACTCGGCCTCAGTTCTTCATCCTTCTATTTTTTTTCTCCTCTATTCTTCCATTTCTCCATCTCTGCTAGTCTTCTTTGTCTCCTCGCTCCTGCAGCAGTGCATAATAATCTCTGTGGGCGTGCCAGGATCTTTTCTATCGCTCCACTCCTATTCCCTCCTTTATCCCACCATCTTTCTCTGGGGATTTAATCTTGCCATCGTGGTCCTCTGGTCCTGCATTAATGCTCTCAATTAGGGCTTACAGTCCATCTACACTGACTATTGCGTGGCAATCAGGCCTGCGCTGATCCTGGCAAAGACCCTCACTGTACATGACTAAAGCCAGATGGCCAGTAGCCCACGAATGCTCACCCTATGCCACCACCGTCGGTGAAGAGGCGGCAAAGATGAGACACAGGCAAAAAAGACACAGAGGGAGGGTGAGGCAGGATCTGCCCTTTCTCCCTTCAATATGCCTGATCACATGGCCACAGCATGTTGGATAACAAACAGTGGTAACCTTGAAAGCCCTCCTGTCAAGACCCAGCTCCCCTTTCGCCTAGACTTCACGGTTGTCCTACACAATAACATAGTCTTCCCTCCACCTCTCTTCATCTCCCCTCTCGAGTCAGTACCTCTTTTATTTCTCCCCCCTGTGTTTGCACTAACATTGGTTCCTCCTCATCTATTACCCCTGAACTTCGTACTTATTTTGGCAGGGCCTGCTGTGGCTCATTTTCCCTTATTCTCCTCTTTTCTAAATACACGACAATCCTCCAAAGACTCATTTCACCCCACTGTGCCTGAATCGCACGAATTTCTGCACGCGCCCCCTGACACGCAGCAACGGCAATGCAATGTATTAGTTAAAAAAAATTGACAGGCCGACACTGAGGACAAACACAGAACTCAGTGTGTGTCAAATCAGCCGATGCTGTTGGAAAAGCTGCGCTCTACAGTGGTCAGGAACCACAGCTGGACTTCATCCAGAGACTCAAGATCTATGTCTTTAATTTAGTAGCTGTGGTTGGACAAAGTGTAACCTGATAAAACTCTTTCAAATGATAGAGTAGCCATCTGGTTGGCTGGTTTCACTCCACTCTGCTCAGCTTGGGTCAGGGGCGCTGATTGGTACTGATGGAGTTGGTGGCTTGGAGGGTTGGCTGAGTGGTTGAACACACCAAGCTGTTATTGACTTTGAGTTGGTAGATACTGTATTACAATCCATCACTGTCACCCATGCATATGTAAACCCAGCACATCATACTTCATAAAAATACTGTACTTGTCAGGGTTGTAGACGTTGAGCTCCTCCAGGAACAGGCTATCGTTGAGGAATCCTTTGTTCATTTTGGCCAAGAACTTCAGGATGATGCCTTTCTCGGATCCCAGAAAGACCACTGTGTGGTTCTTGTGGGGACCGGCCTCGTTGTCCACCGCAATTCGTGTCAAACGATACCTTTGATGAGGAAATATCCAAGAAAAATAAAAAACCTGTCAATCAGTCGGCAAGAGAAACACAAGGAGACAAAAAACTCCAGCAAGACTTGTAAACATGAGAATATTAACAAAAATAAAAATCAATATAATGAAACAGAATGTGCCAACACTATATATACAGTCTGAGAGGTCCATGGATTTGCAGTTGGAGATATCAGTTTCATTAAAAATGATGAGCTGATGGACTCAGTGAAATTTCCTTAGGGCAAAACCAAACAGTTACTTGAATGAAATACATAAAGGTTAAAAAAGGCAGTTTGACTCATCAGCCATTGAATCAGATTTAAAAATAATGTAGTCCTTAAATGTGTACATTCATTCATCTTCATTTGCTTGTCCACTACCAGGTTGCAAGGGCAGCGCCCAAATTACATTGCACCACATTGTGAGTCTTCCTGTGGGCGGTGAGTGCACAAGAAGTTATGTGGGTCAAGACGGTGCTGTGCTCAGAGCACCTCAGTGGCAACCTGGCAGCTGGTGGTTTGAACCTAAAGCTTCTCTGACCCCAGTCTGTTCCTTAACCACTAGACCACCACTGTTGTAAATGTGTACATTTACCTTGTATACGTTGTACAAGGTAAATCTACACATTTACCTTAAATTGCTGGGACTGCAAGTTTGAAGTAGTATTACTCCAAGGGCCACATTAGTTTTAAGTACACACATTTCAAAATAAGGACTACTTATTTGGAATACCCCAAGTGGGGCCGCGGCCGTTCATTCACATTACTCTCAATATAACAAAGTCTTCTATTTCATTAGTATAGAATTCTATTTGGGTAATATGCTGCAGACGCGTTTCACTTTTGACAAATATCGCAATAAATAACATGATAACATTACATCATGTGATGTTGATACAGTAGTCTGGACAGTCCTTACCCCGGATATCATTCCCGATGAATTCTATTCTGCAACTTGCAGACGGAGTGGTATAAAGTTACACCTTAATCGCCCTTTGTTTAAGAATGATGAGTTGTCTGGATTAATAGCTCCAAATAATGATCACAATTAACTGCTATTGAACTGCAGCTATTAATCAGATTAAGCCTTATGATTAAAATAGATTAGTGATTTCATTAACCTTGATGAAGGTTCTCAGTCATCCAGGTCATGGTCAAGGTTAAAGAGTTTTGTTAAGCAACTGGACATTTTTTCTCTCATCCAAAAAGCTCCTTCAATTCTAGTTAGTCTCCACTAACAGTTAGAACTGAAGAAGCCTCTTGGATGAGAGCTGAAACGTTACTGCTATAACTATTTTTGTATGGGTTAAATGTAATTCAATGTAATGTTGGAAACGTGGATGAAGGTTCTCAGTCATCTAGGTCATGGTCCAGGCTAAGGGTTTAGTTAAGCAACTGGACATTCAGCTTTTTTGGAAAATGTTCACCTCTCATCCTGTTGGGTGGAGCTGAGGTTACCTGTGAAGTGTGATAACAGTCGTTGGGTGGGTGTTGATCGTTGTCGGAGTGGTTTCAGTTGCCCATCTCTTTGATGTAACCGGTTGTTGAAGGGGGTGTGTGTGGTTGAGGGTGGGGGGTCTTTTAGGGATTGTTCCAAAGACCAAAACCCCTCCGTGAATGGCTGTAACGACCCATCAACACCCACCCAACGACTGCTATCACACTTCACAGGTAACCAGCTCCACCCACAACAGGATGACTAAATATCCAGTTGCCCTACTAAACCCTTTAACCAATACGTTGGTAACAATTTTCCGTCTGCTTGTCCGTTAGAAACAAAGGTTCATCTCCCAAAAAAATCTGTTTTTCTTTTCGATTTCCCTCTTCTTTCTCTGTCTAATCAGTCTGATGGGTTTGTAATCCACAGAAGTGTGGTGCAATGCAATCACTGAGAAACAATGCAATCTAAAGGTCCGAGACCTTCACCCTTTTCCCTCTTCAGTTCCTGAAGTATTGTGAAGAAGGGTTTCTCTTGACATTCTTTCTTTAAAACGTGTAAAAATAAAAGCTGTTTCAAATTAATATAAAATGACCTTGTTGGATTTGGGCCCCAATTGGACTGTGAAGAGAATTTAATAATATTTCAAGTGTTGTTTTCCGGTTGACTTCAGCTGAGGCGTAGCGTTCTGCATCCAAACTCAACTTACTTCCACATATTTACACGTTGTCTTTGTGGCTGACATTATCCTTCCTAACAACTGCCTGTGATGGTCAAGCTCTGCTGTGCCGACTCCACTGTCATTTAAAAACAAATATAATAGGTGATTGTAGAAAGGCAGATGCACTGCAGTATTTATTTAGTGGCTATATGATGTGGTACACTAATGAAATGAGAGGAAGTTGAGGAGATAATCTTGATAGAAGATGATGCACGTACTGAGTAAGTATCTAGGTCAAACCACAGCAGGGTAATATGATGCAAATCATCTAAAGGCCATTTCGTGTTTATTTATACCTTTTAAAAGAACTGTTTGTCCACTGGACGACAATAATGGGCATCTCAGCGAAAACGGCTTCTTCTTATAAAGTGCTTCTTTTGGTGTTCATTTTTTTTTTTGAAAGAGTCTCTTATTTTTATATTTTAGAAAATGCACTGTCAGCTCTGTGTGCACTTTTGGTGGGATTGTGCTGTCATACTCCCCAAGAGCCTCTCTGCAACATTTGAATTAAGTGTAACTAAAAGCCAAGCAGACCATTGTGATCAAACGATATCACCCACAGAGCAGTGGCTTTTGGGAGATGGGTTAAACTCCAGAAACTCAGAACGAGAGGCAACCGCAGAAGAAAAATTGTACTCCACTATGCTCCCTTAAAATACCCTCAGAGGATTTAGATAAGCAATTAGGAACATAAAAAAAGAGCAGAAAATCTGCTGGAGACAGCATTGGATCCTTATACAACTAAAGCATTTTAGCATGAAAGGACATTATTGAATTTCCTTAAATACTTCATTATCCAACATCAGGTTGAGGGTGAAATCTGGAGCCAATCCAAGCTGAAAAAGTTGCCATAATGAGGCTCGCAGTTAGAAAATACTACACACAATCCAACGGTCACTCTGGGAGCACGGTAGTATAGTGCACCATAAAAACAGGTCAGCAGCTCGCCTGTGCCCGAGGATTATTGTGTTGCGATGAGCTGCCTGACTCTCAGAGCAGCACTTCATCTAAACGTTGGACTGGGCTGCAGATGCCCGTGAACCACACTGGCGATCATGATGATGACGACACACTGGAGATTATGGAGTGTTTACCTGACCATGGTCTTCAGAAACCAAGGCCTGTTAGTGATGGAAGGGACGGCCTCATCCATCAGAGGATGCATCTTGATGAAGTTCAGCGTGTCATCGGGGAACTCGTTGGACACTTTGTATCTTTCCATGGACGCAGAGCCGGCGCAGGTGCCAGGTCTACAGACAGATGAAGGTCACGAGGAGAAAAGACAGGAGACGTGAGAGAGTGAGTGAGAACAAAAGCATTTTCAAAACTAGGACAAATGTTAAAGACAGCAAGTTTTCCGCGTGAAGGTCCTCAGTCATTTCATCCCCAAAAGTTTCAAAGTTGTCAATCCTCAGAAGATCACTTCTTCACTTCTAAAGGAGCCGTGAAAGATGAAACATCACAAGGAAGCCCCAGCGGGTCAAGTTGCTTCCTGCTAAACTTTGGAGGACGGGGGGTTTTATTTCCGTAAAATCAATGAGACCATGGCTTTAATATACTGAACTCTCATGACAAAGGGCCTTGGTCAGAGCTGAGGGCGTAGGAAACCTTCTGCCCTCTGTACCTGAGGTAAAGCACTGAGACATTCTATCTATTTGATCCTTTTATTGGGAACGGTTGAGCAGCTTGTAAAACAGAAGGTGCTTTTGATGGAATATCCACTTTGCAGACTCCTCACCTCTGAGAGCTTGTAAAATTCTGTTTTACTTCACAGTGTTGTATATCTGCACAGCGCATCATCAGACCCCAGTCTGAGAAATATTAAGTTGGACAACAGTGTTACAACCAAAACCCAGTGTTTATACCATATCTGTAATGTACTCTACATAAAATAAGATATTTTTAAGGGAAGAAAAGTCTGTAAAAATGTATATGTTAAACATATTTTTGCTTATATGTAGCATAAAATAAATATATTTTAACATGGATGGATGGATGGATGGATGGATTGATAGATAGATGGATATATAGCTAGAGGAGGAAAGAATAAGTGAATTTTTGTTCATACAAGACATGCTCTGGGTTTGATAAAAGGGACGCTTGTCCAAAGATCGTGTAAATCAATATTTTTTCTCTCCAAACCTGCTGTCATGAGAACTCAAAATTAAGTTTGCAGCACTTGATTTATTATGTATGACGGCAAAAATAAAAGAAATCCTACGCTATACATCATTTTCTTCGGTTGCCATATGGACAGCAGGACACTAACAGACATGTCTTCAATGAGAATCTGCAAGCGGTTGGGAACCAGAGTGGAACACATGGAGAGACAGACTGCTGCAGGCCGAGACCTGAGTGGTTTTGTTACAACTCCACGTCTGTTTTCCAGAAGATAAAAGGTCTGAAGGCAGCGGAGGATGGAAATAAAATCAGTCACATCAATCACTGCACAAACAGTGCAGCATTTAATTGTTATTTGCAATCTCTGAACTGTTTGAACATAAACAAGTAATTACATGGTAATTATGGGAAGTGTGAGCAGTCTTATGTGTATACTCATTCACACCGTGCACTAAAATGAAGGAACAGTGTACAGCACCCCGGCGGTGACGCGCTGCCTCCTGGGAATGCACGGGCGCACCCAGAGCCCGGGTACAGACAATTATCACACCTCAGATCTTCTGGTTTCCTTCGTTCTTTCTCTCTCTTTTTTTTTAACAAAGATAAGAACAGAGCTCTTGGTGCACCAATTAGCCAGCGGAAGATGGGGGATTGATTGGGCGGGTGCAATTGGGGAATCAGGCAGCCATCTGTAAAATGATGTCATGCTTGACTTGTTGATACTGAGCCCTCCTCTGACACAGCTGTGAGGGGGAGAGGTGAGGTAATGGCTCAGCGGTTTCACTGTTAAAAAGAGCTCATGTCTGCGTGAGTGTGTCTGTGCACACACTGTGTAGGTGTGACATGACGTAGAACACCGTCTACACAGATGAGTAATTCGCATCTTTTTTGCGCCGTTGGCCGTCGACGTACCTCGGCTTTGGAACCTTCTCCTCGGGAAAAGGCGTCCAGGTGGAGTCTGGGGATTTCTGCTCCTTGAAACGCCCGGTGAACGTGTTAGCCACCTCAGCCATGTCGTAGGCACACACCGCTGAACCTGGAATGCTGCAAGGTGTAAAAAAAAAAAAAAACACATTAACGCTGGTTTAACATAACACGGTACAGAAACACATATCTAACTACAGGACCATGGAAGAGTGGAAGAAATTCAAATTATTGTCAAACTGATTTAATAAGGCCGCAGTGGTGACCTAGCGGTAAATCAAGTGACTTGGGTTGTCAAGGCTTTAGGTTTGAATCCACCAGCTGCCAGGTCAAAGCCACTAAAGTGCATTGAACATAGCACCGTCCCAACCCACATAACGTCCCTTGGGCTAACCACCCACACAAAGGCTCACACTATGGTGCAGTGTGATTTGGGTGGCAGTTGTGGAGACTGTGGCCCCTGAGACCCAGTAACGTATAAGCAGATGAAGATGAGAAAATGAATGATTTCAGATTTTATTCTTAATTTATAATGCCTGAAATATTCAATCTAAAATCTATACATAATAATATTACAGTTTAATAAAAGTATATGAAAACTAATATAAGTGATGTAAAAATTTTATTGTCTTGGAAAATGTTAATCAATCAAACATTTCATTTATTTTTTTGCAATAAGCATATTTGTAAACAACCTAGACAAGATCGTACACAAAATACTATTAACTAATACTATGTGGTTCAGTTAATCAAGGCTAAATATATAAATAAATAGTATGATAAATAGCTTGTCCCTACAACTGCAATTTGATTTTTTTCTACATTTGGAACACAACTATCGGATAAAAGAGGGATCACTGCATGTCGAATCCATATATATCCAGTTTCTGCAGAAAATTATTTAGATGAGACCATTTATTACTGGATTAATTGTGCAACTATGGCTCTGAGTGTTACTGCATGCGTTACATCAGACTGAAATACTGAATCTATTGTATTTAGCGATGTCTGTGCCAAGAATCATAAGGGCACACAATCTCTCACTGGGTTTCCCCAAAAGCCTGAAGGCATCTGAGTTCAGCGTTAGGGACGAAATATGGAAAAACAGATCTTATTATGGCTTTTTCAATTTAAGGGGAAAAACGCAGATGTTTCGATAGCAGCGTTGCCCTTGGCTTCTTTCTGTCTGTGTGGAATCAATGCTTGGCCTATTGCTGAGCCTCATTCTATTTCTGATGTCAGAAATAAAAACTCTGACTTGTTGATTCTCTGACAGACATCCTTTGAATGAGAAATGTATTTCCTTGTCTCGGTTGTCTGGATTTTCGGACCCTTGCATCATGGGTACAGCATCGCGGAGACAGTCCGTGAAAGGGCAGTTTTATAAAGACCAAGGTCGGAGAGATGTTAATTCTTGGCTTGGCTGCTAAATTGAAATTAAACAATCATATGTCTGTTTACACCAGGCTGATACCAAGGCAGATGCTGACGGAGGGAGAAGGGTGGTGTTAAAGACGAGGCTGTGCCAGGCAGGAGCCCTGAGGGACAAGTGAATGAAACAAACCCTGAGTGCTGCTCTCCGCCTGGATGTGCTCCCTCTAATTTTACCCCTAACTATGAAGTGGAAAATTAATGCCGGGATCAAATCTGTCGCTTATAGAATTTTTTCACAGGGCCTGCTTCATTGGGCTTTAATGTCCATTAAGCAGGCTCAATTGCACTGTCACAAGCAATTGTCTTATCAGCCTAAAAGCAGCCATAAAATGGAACATCACAATATGTGCAGGCTATCAGCCAGGCTCTATGTCTCTGTGGTAATTTTCAATTTAGATAAAAAACTCCCACTGACTATAAATATTAGAGCAGCCCTGAATAGAAGTGGGGAAAGAATGGGGGAATAAACTTTAAAATCTGCACGTCAAGAAGGCAAATATAATATCTGTTGGAGGCGAGATGTAAATATGGATCTATAGTGGACCTACAGACACATTAGTGCAAGGGTTTTCAATTATTTTCTGTCATAAAATGTAAAATCTTCCTCTATGTGAATTAGGAAATTGCTGCTAGGAGAGGTGACATTAATGAAAACTATAAAAATATGAGATGGTTTAATGATTAATTAATTCATCTTCATCTGCTTGTTTGTTGTGGGTCACAGGGACAGCTGGCACCACCCAAACCATATTGTGAACCTTCCTGCTGGGTGGTGTGCCCACAAGAACTTATGTGGGTTGGGACGGTGTTATGCTTAGAGCACCTCAGTATCAACCTGGCAGCTGGTGGATTCAATGGTTCAATAATTGAGAAAATTAAAAACTTCCGGGTCATGCGCTCATTTGGAAATTCCTTTTTTTTTTAAAAAAAAAGGAGCCTAAAAATATCATTCGTTAAACCTTTCTGTACCTGTTGTAAGGTGTGGAGAACGTTGCCATGACCACATCCCTCCCATTGATATGGATGACATTGGTCACCGCCTGCAGGATGTTGAAGTAGAAATGGGAGTCACCGGGGATGGAGCAGTTCAGTCTAGACTTGAGGAAAGACGTCCACTGTTTCTCCAGGACGCGTGGTGAACCACCTCGATCGTTCTTACAAACCCTGGCCACGCGAGGAAACACCACCTGTAATAACAATACAGTAGACGGTTCAGTTTATTTTCTGCACACGCCGCAGCTACCATCCAGGAGGAGGGAGGAGAAAGAGGACGCTTGGAAAAATGGTTTGTTCAGGCGTAGCCTGTCACTCAGTTGTAGCACTGACAACAGGTGTAGCATTGAGTGAGACAGTATCTTCACCATTGAAACAAATCAAGGTTAAAACACCTGAAGAACCTTAAGAACCGAACAGAACTAGCATCACCATTGAATCTACCGATGTGTCCCTGAGCAGAACACTTCACCACATGTTGCTGCAGAACGCCCTGTTCTTGGTGTGTGAATGGGAATGAAGGCTTGTCAGATAATACACCACAGATTGAACTCCATGTGTGAGTGAATAGAATCCCTTGAGAAAATGTCTTAAGTGGCAGAAAGTGACGCTGCACCAATTTACTGGATTCATTTATTTTAGCAGGTGTGAGAAACAGCATCAGTTCAGCCAGAACCTGTATCTTCATTTCCCACTGCAGCCTGTGGCTAAGTGGATAATGACTGAGTGTCATGGCCTTCTAACTATTATTTGTCATTAGCAGTGAAACACCGTTGAGCGGAGTATCTTATATTAATAATTGAAGCCAGCACCTGACTTGAAGGGAAAACAATTTGTGCCTTGTTTAAATGGCTGCTGCTAATTGTTACATATTTCCATCTGGAACTTTTATTCACTGTCTTTTTTTATGAATAATAATAAAAGAAAACACCAAATCAATTATAACAACCATCACTTAACATTTAACAGTCTTTGAAATGAGACGGTTAGTCAAAACATTATTGCTGTTATAAAGAGGATGTAACTGATGCTTAATGAAACTGTGCAGGACCAGACATTGGGAGGACAAATAGGTCTAAATAAAGGGGTGTCACGGCACAAATGTTAAGCTATGGAAAAGGACTTATCAAGGCACAGTAGGAATCTCAGATTATCCCAATTAAACTTTTTGCGGTATGTTTAATGTGACATGTTTCTGAACTAAGATCATGTAATTCACAAATAATAATAGTAGGGTTCACTTTATCGCCTCTAAACATGGGCTTTAGCTAACGTATTCCCAACCAACCAACCAACAAATCTATATTTTTTTACCTTTATCTTTTTCTCCTGAAAAGTTGTGCCTGTCAGTATTTTCCCCTCTGTTCTTAGATGATCTGAACGTTGCACAACAAGCTATATATGTGACGGCCTAAAGATCCTTGTTAGAGACTTGGTGTGTTTCCTGATGAGACAGCGTTCACAGTGTCTGTATGTAAAGCACAGCATCAGCGCGTTAACCTGAGGGGGAGACGTTTGAAGTGGATTTTCAGCGGTGCTCGCTGACAGAGGGCTCTGTGAGGCAGAGAGGCTCAGTGTCTTAATCCAATGTTTCTATCACGTTATAGAAAATTAAAGACACAGGGGAGTAAATTGGTGTGTTTGATATGTTGTTAAAGAGCCCACACCTGGCAACCCAAAATTTAGAGCCTCCAGCTTCAAACAGGAACCGGTGTCGTAATTACAACTGTTCCGTGAGCTGGTGTAGGCAGTGTTGTAATTAGTTGTTGTCACACTATACTTAACAGCAATAAATCTGACCCTGACCTGGAACTGCAAACCCAGAATAAACAGTGTGAATGGGAGCTAACATGCATTTAAACCAGCTTTCCATAAACACACACACCCACAAAGAAGCATATACACACACACACACACGTGCCCATGGATGCACAGCAAACCTCTACCTAAACCAGTGCTCACACACACACACACACACTAACATGAAAATCCTCTCATATGGTCCTGTTCATTGTGAGTGACTGTAGAGTGCTGACATTACTGCTGATGTCTTGCACTAAACAGGTGAGACTGTCAGGATGAATACAGAGAAATGTCACTTTTACACTCAGCAGTTCATTGTGTCTAATTTCCTGCCTGCCTACACTGGCTGATCTCTCACTCTGGTTAAGCAGGAAAATGACTTTTCCTCTCTGAACTATCTGGGTATGGAGAAAAACATTTTGCTCTACACAACAATATATATATATGTGTGTGTGTGTGTGTAACTTCTTCTTTATTTTGCTTTTGGCTTGTCCCTTTTTCCCAGGGGTTGCCACAGCGAGTCAACAACTTCCATCTCCCCCTGTCCTCTGTATCCTCAACTCTAACTCCAACTACCTCCATGTCCTCCCTCACTGCATCCAACAATCTCCTCTTTGTGTCTTACCTGGCTCCCTCTCTAGCATCCTTCTACCAGTATAACCACTGTCTCCCCTCTGGACATGTCCAAACCATCTCAATCTGGCTATTCTAGATTTTCTCTATATTTTTCTGTCCCTTTAATCACCTCATTCCTGATCCTGTCCAACCTTGTCTCTCTTAAAGAGAACCTCAGTATCTTTGACTTTTGCCACGTCTAGCTCTCACTCTTGTCTTCTACCTATTCCTAGTGTCCTTTAAACCTTTCCCTTCACCTTAGCTGACACGCTTCTATCACAATATACATATAAATATACATATACCTGTCTCTTATACACATCTAGATGTGTATAAGAGACAGGAGTAGAACTACTAGTGTTCCCTCCAACAACAACCAGAAGCTGATGAAGTTCCTCAGTTGAGGAATGAAACATATTTTAACCCCAAGAAGAAGTCCAGTTTCTGTCAACTAAACCCTTTTTGGATATGATGACCTGGATGAATGAGAATCTTCACAGACAACCTGGAACCCTGTAGACCAGGGGTGTCCACACCTTTTTGTCTTGTAAGCTACTTTTCAAATGACCAGGCTGAAGTGATCTACCAGAGTAAAAACCCGATTGAATATATTTACCCATATAAACTGGATATCTT
>JAFBJS010004898.1:104142-131946 GCA_016785265.1 Paraplagusia blochii
AGTGTCCTGTAAACGTTTCCCTTCCCCTTAGCTGACACTCTTCTATCACAATATACATACAAATATATATGTTTATATATTTATATATATACATATATATACATACATACATATAACCCTATACATATATGCATTACAGTATATTATGTATACAATACATATTGTTTGTTGTTACAATTCTTGGTTTACATACATGTATATATTATTCTATAGAATCCAATTATTGATGTTGGTGTAGAAATACACACACACACACATATATATATATATATGTATATGTATATGTATAGCAATGCATTTTTTACATAATTCCTGTAGATTTCTCTCACCACCACAGATTTCTGTGTGAGTTTTTCTTCTTAGCCCTGACACTTGACACGTGAATTCTTCATGGGAAACAACGAGTGGACCAGTCAGACAGAAGCATTGCCGGATGGATGTGGATGAGAAACCCAGGCGATATATATTTAGACTTCAAAATTGCATCCACAGACACCCACCGAGTTATTGTGTGTGTGCATGTCAGTGAGTGTTTATTTTAGGTTCTGCATCCTGCCTGGTGTTTATCAGTTAATGAAAAATGGTTTGGCCACTGCACAGCCCTGAAAGCCTCTGTCCATTTCTGATACACCCACATCCTGTTTGTTTCCTCAGGCACTTCCTGATTCCTTTCTGTAAATAGGAAGTCACCTCTGATTACGCTTCAAACAATAACAGAGAGAACTGAGCCAATGCCTTACCTTTCCCATTGTGTTGTACTCCATGGCAATTTCCCGAAAGAAGAAGTAGATGAAGTCGCCATAATCGACCGCTTGGACGAAGTAAGGCTCTGCGGGCGAACAAAGTGAAATGAAATGTGTGTCAAGTTGGTGCTTTGTCTTGACGGAACAATTTTGACACCACATTTCACAGTAAACACTCCACAATATCTGCCATATTATGCAGAGAGGCGCCGACTGTGAGGCTTGAGTGCCTCAATACATCATCCATCATATCAGCCAAACAATTTGCATGCAAGTAAAGAAGGATCTCTATTGAGTTTTGACAGGCCGGACTTGTGTTTGCTTCTCCCCGGGGCTGAGCAATTTCCTGGCTGCATAGACTGTATCACGACAGGTTGGCAAAATGACTGTGTCAAACAGAGCGTATAGCATTAGCATAAGTGCTTTCACTCCTCACACCTAGATTTATACACAGAAACACCTAAAGCATAAATTAAGATACAACAGAACCATATGGCCCGGCCCGCCAATATTAATCCCGCCTCGATTCTCAACTTGACATTCAGCTCAGTTCATCCCTGCAGAAAGGAGTTTGTTTGTGGGCCTCACACTTACCTTTGAGCCATTTGGAGTCGTGTTTGACGGTGCGTAAGGTGGGACTATCACCAAGGCTACGATAGATGACCGCATCGATCGCCAGAAAGTCTGTTACGGTGGCCGAGTAAAGCTTGCCATCTGGAAAAGGGAACACAGAGATGGAAAGGGCAATAAAGAAGAAAGAAGAAGAAATAAAGAGACGAAGACGGAGATGCAGAGGGGAGAAGGATGAAGAGGAGGCCATAAATGAAGAGAGAAAGATGAGGAGATTGAAGCTGAGTTTAAAAGAGAAACACATAAAATCGCTCACAGGTCCCTGCACTCTCTGCTGTTTGATCTTTGGCAAATAAAACCCCAAATCCATTTGTAACAAAAAAAAGAGGGCGAAATAATAGATCATATGACCACAAAATACTCTCCATTGTGTTTGGGTTTAGCTTAGATTGTGCTCAAGGGAATTCAACCTATCCCTGAATTATTTTGATGCTGGATTCCTCAATGCAAGGTACAACCTTAGGTTCTGCTAAGCTGGGATTGGCCACTTGGCTCGGAGTAGACGAGTCTATTGTCATAGCATGGAAGACTCTTATCTGGAGGGCAGCAGTCTCCACGTCCACCACCCACATCTCACTACAGTGTGCAGCCCCTCAGTCCCTCATGAACTTGTCTTGCTTCAGGGATGAGCCCAATGGAAGTCAACCGACCCAACTAGCATCCGATCTTACCCAGAAGGTGAACCCTGGAGTTCCACACCAATGACTGAGACATTGCCTCAGGGTCAAAGTGCCACTGTTAGGGTATTCTTTATGCTTAAACCTGTCTGCAGTGGCTGGTTTACTTTCTGAGAACTTTCTTAGCCTCTGTCCTTTTTATGTCTGGTGTAAGGAGAACTCAGACCTCACTGACTTTGTCTCATCTGTACCAAAAGTTCTGGCTCTGATTTTAGGAGGCTAACAAATAGACCAGTGGTACAAAGAGAAAATAAACTCAACCAGAAGCTGTCCATAGTTCAACAAGTCACACATTTGTAGTTGTTTACGCTCGCAAACGCTTTTCTCTTTAACACTGTGCTCACACAGGGTCTTAGACACCCACACACTCACACATGTCACACTCACACACACACACATGCTTTATAAACACCATCAAGCAGCATCATGACCTCAGACTGCCTCAGTGAAACCACAGTGGAAACTCAAACTACATAATTGAAAGGACAGCAGTCAGAGGAACCCTTTTGATTACTCAGTGCTTCCAGCTCCTTCCAGGCAGCTCTGCTCCACATTAACTGGTCAAGCCGCCTGTTTGCTCTCTTTCTGGGCTCAAACAGGCTGGGACAGCTCATCAATACTGTCATAAATCGGTTCGCGGCAAATAGGAACTGGTACCGAATGTGTTTAGCAGCCTGTGGCTTCTCCGCGCAAGAGGAATCCCACACCAAAGTTGGAAATTTGACTCATCCATTTGTGACTAATGTTTCATCTTATGCATTTTGGAGGAAGGTGAATGACAGACGGAGAAGATGAATGAAACCTACATTAAAAGCCGGAGACAGATGGTTCTATTCAATATTTTTTTTTTTACTAAGGTTACCACGATCGTTTAAATGAGCAGTAAATTCTCAGCACAGAGCAAATGTTGCCCCAAGTTTTACGATGTGCTGCAGCGCCGCTAACACTGGCTGGCTTTTAATTTTGACATGTTGCAGATGCACTGCCATTAAACTGAACCACAGGGTATTAGGAAGAATATTAAATAGAATTGCTGCTAATACTCCGAAAGGACACTGCTTCATCCATCTGTTCCAATGTTTAACAAGTAAATAGAAATAGAGAGGAAGGTGGGATTAATGGTGTACATCATGGGAGTTAGCTAACATGGATTATACATTATACCTTAATCCTTGAAACTGCGGTACAGAACAAAGCCTGTTGTGCTAACGCTATTGTACAATGGAATTACAGTGTTCGTGTAGTGCGCGAAAGAGTAAATGGTATATGACAAAAAAAAGTAGCAAGGATAACCTTACAACCATCAATTAAACTAGGCCCAGGAAAACTAAGGCCCGAGGGTCAGATGCGGCCCGTGGAGTTTTTTAATGCGGCCCACTATTTAATTTATTTATAGTATCAATATACTCCTGACTTTTCCCTGCAATAATGCGATTCCCCATGTTGAGTTTTATACATAGGTAACAGTTAACTTGGTTCAAACTAAGAATCCAGCTTTCTGCTCGCCCCTCGTGTCCAATTTTAAGACTAATTGTGGCCCCCAAGTCAAAAGGTTTGCCCACGCCTGAATTAAACCAATAACAACAAAATAAAAATAAGTCTAAGAGTTGTGTTTTTAGGTCAAGGCATCACTAAAAATGAGCAATAAACAATAATAAATGTACTTTCCCGATCGCCTACACCAGATAATTCCATTGTCAAATAGTTGAAGGATATCTCACACTCTACGGGCCTCACACAGTATGAAAACATTATTAGAAATATTATAAATATATTGAGAGCCAATTCACATTACAGGTATAGTACTGAGAGGAGAAAGTGTTCGGTCTTACCAGCAAACAGTGCAACATTGGCATGTTTGGCATCATATGGACACCGAGCCATCCCGCTGATCTCCTCTCCCAGAGCTTCCAAGTTGTCCATCTGGGGTCAGAAAAGAGGGCGGAAGTTCATAGGAAGGTCAAGACAATAGAATCCAAACAATGTGCTTAAAATATGACTGAGGAAGTCTGAGTCCAGTTTGATGGAAATACCTGAAAGAAGGTCATTAAAAATAACCCAGAAATGAGAAAATTCTTCCTGGGGATTTTACTTATAAACATAAGTGTGGAAGAGGAAACATATTGTGACATTAAAATAGAAGTTGTCATGAGATGATAGTCAGCAGCCTGGGAGTGAGCGTTCTAACTGTGACCCAGACTAATATCCAAATGATGGCGCTCTGGTAAACCTACTGGGAGCTGTCAAAGCAGCTTGTCTGGGAGTTAACTGAGGAACTGTCACAGAGGTAGATAAGAAGAAACATTTTCCTGAAAAAAACACAAATCTCAGCATGAGTAGTCGAGTTGGCTTCCCCCTGTTATCTTTTATCCTTCAACTGTGTTGGTGTTAAAAAAAAATTTTAACAACCCTCAGCAATGATCTTTAACCCATTTCCTGCAGTGCGCTCCAGTGTGCCCTGCTTTCTAAAGCCGGCGCTTTGCTGCAGAGATGAAATAATGGGCAGAGGGGAGAAAATGGGTGAGAACATTGCCCCAAGCAGGACATGTAAGGAGTTTATAGTAAAGTATGTTGGCTTTCAAATTCCACATTACTTTTGAGTCGTTATTTTGCACTATGGAGTCAGGTCTGACCTCATTAAAAAAAGACACTTGATTGTGCACAGCAAGTCGGTGTAATGGTTGACTGTTAATTTACATCTTGTCAAAATAGTCACTTCAAAAGTAAAAAAAAAAAGTCATGGATGCCACTTTAAAACTTTTAATTGCCGCAAGATAAATTGAAAAATGAGTCAAAATAATTTCCATTTTTTCTAACTATAAGAGGCATCTACAGCCTTTATTTAGGGGGTCTCAAACTCAAATAAGTTGAGGGCCACCACCGACCCACTCTAATTTCACAGGTGGGACGTGTCAGCTTTCAGTGTTCAATAAAAAAGAAAAAATGTAATAAAAAATTAGTTTCTCAAAGATTCTGTGTAATATAACACTGAACCAGAAGGAGACTGTGGATCAGGATTTTAAAACTATAGGATTTACCATAAAATGTGGAGAACAAATCTATAAAATATTATTATAAATTCAACTTTCACATCAAGGTGGGGGCCACAAAATATCGTTCTATGGGTCGCAAATGGCCCATGGACCACAAGTTTGAGGCCCCTGCTTTATATCCGACCAGATCACAAATATTTTATAAACCCTACTGTAAACCATACATTCAAAGACCAGTATATATATATCCAAAAAAAGTTAGACTGCATCTAAAATCAGTTCCAAACTAGTCGAAGAAGTAAAATCGGTGTTAAATGTGAAACAAGGTGAAGTTGTACAGAATATTCAAAATGGTTTAATATTCACAAATATAGTCGAGCTCAAACAGTAGTTTCTCAGTTCAGATCCACTGCTGTGCTTGTTTATGGATTAGTGGGCTGATCTTCTTCAATTGGAGTTTAGTTCTACTGCCTTAACGTCAGTCTGACTATGATTGGCCGAGCATGTATGTGGGCGAGGGGTGATTATGATCACAGTGAGTCATCGTGTTTTCCATGGCTCACCGTAGGATGCTCTCTTAACCTGGCTAATGATCAGATATACACACCAGCCGCATCGATGATGCTCAGGTCAGAGAACACTATTGAACCCACTGCTGTTCTGCAAACTTACACCATACATATTTATTTTTCTTCTTTGTCTCGATTTTTCTTTCTCTCAGGAAATCTTTGTCCTCACTTTCTCCCGTTTGTTTTGACAAAGACAAGAACGCCTTACCAAGGCTGCAAACTGCTTTAGACGCCCTTTCTGGTCTCTAAACAGGTCATTTTGTTTTCTATTCCTGTCTCGGCGGAAAGGCCTATCATCTGCCCACTAAAAAGGTCATACACACACAACCACTCCGACGCAACACTGGAAAAGCCTGTGAGAGAAATTGTAGAGGCTGATTTGGCAAAGAAAATTACATGTGACCTTTTACAACAAACAGTATCAGCAGCAGCAACATTTCTGCGTTCCTTCGTTCTGTTTCGTCAGAAATTACAGACGGATGTTGCACACGGGCTGGCTGGTTTCAAGGCAAATATATTGTTATCAGACGGAGGAGACTGTAATTATAGATAGGCCATAGTAATCATAAGGGATGTGAGGAGCTGAAGGTCAGGTGCGTCCGCCGAATTACAGCGCGTGTTGGTGAACGCGGCATCAGAGGCGACTCAGTTGAGATGAAACGTCAGCAGCTTCGGTGTCAGCTCCCTAACACAAACACCACGTCTTCTCTGACAAATCACAAACACACACTCCCATATCTCTGCCGCCACAGCAGCCGCCCCCACCCTTTCATCTCCTCAGTTGATTTCACCCAGGCGCTGGCCTCTGTCTACTGGGCCGGCCTGGCTGTCACTGATCTATTCCTGCCGTTTGAACAGAGGAAGACACTCCCAGTCCACTGACCGCAGATATACGTACAGTTCCAGTCTCCCGTCGGAGGGGAAACAACAGCTGAGTGCACTGCTGCATGTTGTTAACCATGTCTAAAACAATATACCTTATTTTGAGAAAAGCGGAAATATCAATGCATAAAACTGTCGCCATGAACCACAATATTTCTTTTCAACGTTCCATGAAGAAATATGAGGTTGAGGGAAGTAAATGGATTTGTTTACATTGTTACCAGACAAACATTATTATACTGTCACCTCCACTAGCTACAAAAAACTGAGATATACCACAGATTTGCAGAAAAAGAACACTGCGGCAGTTATACTCTGTTGGCCGTCGCATTAAAGGTAAAGAAACCTTAGTTTGGCTAAAATGTTGAGTTGCCTGCCTGGTTTTGAGAACTATAGGATTTACCATAAAATGTGGAGAAAAAATCTATAAAATATTATTCTAAATTCAACTTTCACATCAAGGTGGTAGCTGTAAGATATCGTTACGTGGTCCGCACATGGCCCACGGGCCGCGAGTTTCAGACCCTTGGTGTAGAACAGCAGAAGGCTTTGTTCCATCATGTATAGGCCTAGACTGCTAGAGGACACCTCGTGTTGCACTCAGCATATTCATTCATTCATTCTTTATCTGCTTGTCTGCTGCTGGATTGCAGGGGCACCTGGCACCACCCAAATCACATTGCACCATATTGTGAGCCTTGTGGGTGGTGAATCCACTGGAAGTTATGTAGGTCGGGAAGGTGCTATACTCAGAGCACCTCAGTGGCAGCCTAGCAGTTGGTGGATTTGAACACAATGCCTGGTGAACTCAACTACGCTTCCTTAACCACTAGGCCACCACTGCCTACTAAGCACATATTCTTTTTATCTATCTATAAATTTGGACTGGAATCGCTATTTATAATAAGCTCTCACTATATGTACA
Organism: Paraplagusia blochii; assembly: GCA_016785265.1. Lineage (NCBI taxonomy): Eukaryota > Metazoa > Chordata > Actinopteri > Pleuronectiformes > Cynoglossidae > Paraplagusia > Paraplagusia blochii. Next base: position 111,562 of record JAFBJS010004898.1, read on the forward strand.
TAAATATGTAATTTTATTCCCTGGTTGTAAAATTGTTGGTAAAATATTTACTAGTCCACTTCATTACTCCTCCCCTGTAGTTCCACCTGCGCAACCAGTTTCATCCATACAGGTCAAGTGCACAAGTTCACACCTGTGCCTGAAATGGTTGCACAAAACCAAACAAGGACACATCTCTGTGGGAGATTAATAGTCATGGCCCATTTCTCTGCAACCTGTTTCCCAGCCCTGGTAAGATGAACTCCTCGCCTGACCACCTTTTACTCACGAGAAACTGGACTCTTTGCAGCTGTTGACGGAGCGTTTCGATGTCACTCATCTGAGCTGTCAGCTTTGGAAACGACTGCTCTCATGTGAAGGAAGTAGTGAGCGAATGTTACACTAACACTGTAAACTGCTGTCTCTGTTCATTGTAACTATAATCCAACATCCACTGGGCAAAAAGGACATTTACGTCAACCGTAACTCAACATGTGTTGATGTAGTTTTAAGAACATATTAAAAAATATTGCGCTAATATAATTGAACAAATATAAAATTTACACCTCTTTCCACCCCTATAGGGGGTTGAAGGGAATCACCTGGGACAAACTGCCTTGCAGGGGTCCCTCCAGACCCCCCCACATTGCCCAGCAACAGGCGTTAAAACTGACTGCAGACATATATCAGCTGGGCTGGATGTGGTGTTTATTATTACAGCACAGCAAGGCACTGACAAAGAGGAGACCGAGGGGAAGATGGGGAAGCAGTGAGGGGGGAGAGGACTTAGGGCTGGCAGGGAGATGAGGTGAGGAGAAGAGAATGAAGAGACGAGTTGACTAAGGTTGATGTCTGTCCGAGGATCTTCTTGTAGTTGATGTGAGGACAGGAAATGGAGAATTTAATGAAGACCGCAGGTTTGGAAAAAGAAAAAAAAATTGGGTTGAAGCTGGTTTAAGCAGGTGCCCTCCCTGACACCACCGCGCCCTCCCTCACTCCCCCCAGGCCTCCACCCGACTCGCCCTCACAGCGCTGTTGATTAATGTGGGATGAGGCTGGCCCCGAAACAGAAGCTCTTTTCACTGCTGTCACACCAGGGAGATGGAGAGGCAAACTGTGGCCAAGGTGGATTTGACCACAAACACACACACACACACACTTTCACCATCAAGCACGTGCACAGACATGAACCCACACACACATGTCCAGGGAGAGCTGATGACAACATCAAAGGCCTGGTATGAGTGTGCCAAGCTGCTGGTTACCAAGAGTGTGTGTGTTTGTTCAATGCTGGTATAGGTGTGGGGACATTCTTCTGAGTTGTCTTGGGGACCAGGGTCCTTATGAGGACCATTTGCCAGGTCCTACAGATGGAAACGTATTTATAAGTTTAAACTGTAGTGTGTAGAGGCAGGATCAGGATAAGATCTAATAACAGAGTTAAATGTTAACAAACATGGCAAATATTGATTTACAGCGAATGTTCTTTTCTCCTCCTCATAAATATTCCTTGTTTATGGTTACGCTGGGAGTTTGTGCTACACTACAGTGACTGTTTTATATGTTTGCATGGATAAACATGCTTCTGTGTTTGTGTGTGTGTGTGTGTGTGTGTACAGCCAATTTGCCAGGGCGCTCTGCGTTTCCCAAGTCCTCCCCTCACTCGCCCCTTAACTCCAGCAGACTAGCAGCAATTTCAGAGCAGTAACAGCTAAAACAGAATCCTTGAAACCATAACCGGAGGAGCCATAAAAGCTATCCACGCCTGATAAATGCAGAGACATAAATTCCGCTTTCCCTGCAGGACGAGTCAGTGAATTGAAAGATGTCCATTTTGTGTGCTTAGCATGCCGATCCACAAAGGCAACGGAGCGGAGACGTCTTGTTTTTCTGGTAAACAGATCTAGTGAACCAAAGCAGAAGTGTTTTCCCTACAGGCCTTGGGATAACATCTCTGTGTGCTGTGACCATCAGATCTCAACAAACCAAACAATAAAGTCCTTCAGGACTGTTGAAACTCTGCCAACTCTTGTTGTTTATTCTCCTGCCTTTCTTAAAGTCTGATATCTCTTCTGTATCCACGTCTTGTCATTTTGATTTGCTTTACTTCTGATTTCTCCAGATAAAAAAAAAACTTTCTTACTCTGCCAGATCCCTACTTCCCCGATGTACCGAAGAAATTAATATTATATCAGATCACCTGTGTATGGTTAAAACAATTCTAAATAGCTTTACTCCCTTGTGTATATAATTATATTACACCTATATTATTTGTTTTTAACATTCTCTGATCTATGACTTATGGCCAGCTGCACAAAATCGACCCGACTTCTTGTTGACACTAAGCTGCCCCAGAAGCAGACTGTTTCCCAGCCTATTTACTTTGTCCATTTCTCTGTTCTGTTTGTTTCTAATGCAAAGCTGCCTAAGGACTCTGCGGTCATGCAAATTCAGCAGTTGTTTCTATCCTTGCCCTTTTGTCTTTTTTTACAATTCTGTTAAATGTAGATGTTCTGTATCTTTAATTTGGCTCAAGAGACAGTGATTTAATTTCTTTCTCTCTAATTGCAGAAAGAATGCCTTACTTTTCAGGAGCGTTTTGTCGGTAGAGTTTACACAGACTGTTAAATAAACAAATAAAACAAGGGGTTAACTGTCTTAATTTGTGAGCATGACAAAACATATGTTGTTTTCCTAAAAGGAGGAAGAATTTTAAGTGGCAGATTTTACTCTTTTATTCTACGTCCCAGTCTTTTGTTGACACCAACGCGCTGTGAAATGGATCTTGATGCCTGTCTCGTCTCATTCTTGACCCGAGGCCCTTTAGATCCATCTTCTTGTGTTTATGTTAAAGGAATCTTGAAGCTATTCCAGACTTGCCCTCGTGCATTAGTGCCACAGAGAAAGGACGGGATGGAGGGAGAGCTTAAGGCTTGAGTCATATTTCAGGACAGAATTTCAGTGTCTTTAAATGGCTGAGTATGTGTGGTGGTTGGCAGTTGGACTTTTCACCTTCTGAATGGAGCGTGTCAAAGTACACCTGGAGATGGAGACATTGAAGGAGGGCCCTGCTGAGCGGAGAAAGTCACCCATGCGTGTCCATCACCCTGTGGCTAACTGCCTCAACTCATTCATACATGTTTTTGCGTTGAAAGACACCGTCCTGCCTAGGAGTGAGTGTGAATATACGGCAGTGAAACAAAAAAAAGACAATCGCACTTAGACCAATCAGTCTAAAGCAGGTGTTGAACTCAATTCCACAGTGGGGCACAACTGAAACTGGCATGAAGTTGTGGGCCAGACTGAATATTTATTGAAAAATAAACTGTAAATATTTCCCCTTCTCCAGATATTAAATGCAGGGGTGGTGCCACGGTCTCCTAGGGCCACCACCCTTACTGTGTCCAAAGCAAAAAAAAAAACATTTTTGACCAGGCCCCAAAGTGGTTGGAGCCCTAAGCAACCGCCTGACCTGCCTGTTGCCCCTGATTAAATGTCGATTTTTGGAAACATTGAATCTTGAACTAGTTTCAGACCTATAGCCTTTCCACATTGTTTTAATGTTTATTTTTTTTGCTTTAATGAAGACCATCACTAATGCTACAAATCCTACCAGTATATAAGGTCTATATACCGGTGGGTCAACTCTAAAACATATTTGATATGTTCTTGTTGGCCAAATATAAATACACTCCGGGACAGATTTGGCCCCCGAGCCTGAGTTTGACACCTGTGGTGTAAAGCAATTAAAGGTAGAGATTAATATAAATCTGATCAAAAAAATAAAAAAAAACTTTTAAAGACTCTACTTGAAAAATTTCTCAACGTGCACTTTCTTGTGTAACATCAACATTCAGTTAAAAAACACCCGTATGTGGGTCAGAGTGAGGATCACAACTGAAACGCTGCTCACAAAGAGAGGCACTAACAAATACACAGACAAATGCAGCCACAAACATAACCTCCTGGGTCGAACATAAATGCTCTGTGGATTCAGGGGGGAGTCTGTGTCTGAAAATGTGTTTGAGGTGAGGAAGGGGAAAAAAAAAACACTGGAGTTGAGGTGAACGGCAAAAGAGCAGGAGGGATTGAGTCTCCGCCGCCTCGTTTTGCATCATGCTGCATTCGCTGGTATCAAAACGGACACAAAGGAATCATATTTAGATGAGTGTTTGAGTGAGAATAAACAGCAGAGAATGTCCTCACCTTGTAAGTTCGGCAAGCTGGGTTGAAAGCATTCGTTCCGCAGACAAACAAGGTGTCATCATTTTGCTGCAGGAGAACTTTGATGAAATTGTGGCACTCATCCTTCAGGAGGCAACAGCAGGCAGAGAGCGAAAGAAGAGATTCAGGAAAGCGGGTTCAAGCTGACATTTGTCTCAGTTGTGATTCAGCAATCCACTAAAAGGCTTTAATGACAGCTCTCGTTTTTCGTTTTTTTTTGAAGTAGAGGATGAAGTGTTCTTCATACGGCCCAGAAGTGTGTGTAATCCACATTTGTATAATTAATGTATGATTCTTTTTCCTTTTTTTTTGTTAAAAGGCAGCTCTGTCTCTCTATGAGTCAGTGATATTCTTTGTACACAACATTTAGTTCGAACTGCGAAACTAATTCAGAGCGAAAATAATTTCTTTAAATCGTTAATAACTTTGTGAAGAGTGTGTTTTGCATGCAGAGTGTTTCCTGTCTGCAAACCTGCCCATGCATATGCATGAGCCTCAGAAGACGCTAAGATGGTTTCTAATTACGGTGATTACAAATCGTCTGCAATGTTTAATGTGTGATTTCCGTAAGTGTTTTGCGAAGAACAGGGTGATGCTTGTTCTATAAATGAACCAAGGATGTAAGCACAGTTTCACTACCTTGTGTTTCCCTTTCATTCTGCATGTGTCCACGTCTGCCTGTCTGGACTTCCATGTCATTTTCTGTGGAAAAAAAAAGGAAGGTGGACTGTGAGTCGAGACTGAGAGGAAAAGGACAAAAAAGTTCATCGAAAAAAACAAAAAAACAAGAGGAACATTTAGACAAGAGGGACGAGAATGTTCTCCGAAAACACTGCGGAGCTCGATAACCAATCTATGTTGAGATCAATAATCATCATCTGAGATTCTCCCTCATTGATTTCTATAATGAGGCACCTGCTCCAAGGTGAACTTTATCCAGGAGTAGAGCAGAGATCATCTAACCTCACTGAACTTTAAAGTCTGGACAGGAAAGGAAATACAACACCACCCTAAACAAAGACAGTCCTAGCATTAGCTATTGGAGTAAGAACTTAAGTGATTTAGGTCATTATCAGGAAAACCATGGAAAATTGCAAGATATCAACTCTGATATTAAACTCTAGATGGGAATTTCTGTTGTTATCAATAAATTTGTCCAAACAAATGCACCTTTAGTGGTACAGGGCATTAAAATGACCAAGAAAATGGAAAAAACAGCAGGGTGGTATGATCATTTTTATTTATGAGACATATTTATGTAGATACAGCTGTCTAGATATGACTATATGGGTCACTATCTAGGTGTTAGATTGAACCACAAAATATGCATTTTAAAACTAAAATTGAAAAAATCTTAGAAGCCACAAACAGCTTTTGCAATTCTAACAAGAAAATAATTTCCCCCCAAAAAAAAAGATTTGTTATATTCCCTTCTATCAGTATCTTTATGTCACTCATCATTCATGCAAACCACTTTATACACAATTCCAACATCACAAACTGTGCAGCCTGAGGGTCATCAGTGAACCACTGTGCCACTCGCCACTGTTTTCCAACATGTTTGTAGCTCAGCCACTGATTAAAGACCCCCAGTCATCAATCAATCTGCACGTCTCCCACCAGCCTTTCATCTGCAGCCTGCTCTCATTAGAACCCACTGATCGGGCGATGACATTAAAGTGGATGTGGTGAAGGGGGGGCTTTAAGGGGGGTGCGGCAGGTTGCCGTATACAAGAGAAGGGCCTTGTTTGAATTCTGTTTGCATTCATTATGTGGAGGAGAGTGATGCCAATGAGCGGCGGTTATAATGTGGAGTGAAAAATAAGAGCTGGCAGGAAACAAATTGTTTCTTATGATGGAAAAGTTGGTTCACTACCTACAATGATCAAAGAAGCTAAAAACAACCTTCAGTGTCACAGAAAGGCTGCGTTAGTTGAGTGAGTACCAGTGTTGTAGAGCATTGATCCTGTTTGGTTATAGATTGTTCAACAGGGTGACCCCTGAAATCACTCTAAATAATAGTCTGAGTTCCTAGAAAAGTGCGTCAACTTGATTAAAGAATTATCCGACAGTGACAGGAGAATATTTTTTCTGCTACAACAAAATAAAACAAAAGGTCATGTGAACGTTTGGTAATTTCTGCTCTATATAAATGATTCATAGTTGATGGTACCTTTTATTTTCTGCAACACTTGTTAAAATGGCACTATTTTGCTACTTTTCTGCTTCTACTGACTTATTGAGTTTCTAGTACGTCATCAAATTCATCTTCCTCTCCCTTCCTTCAATCCCCATTGTTATAGTTGCAGCCGTCTCGCATTATTAAAGTATCTTGATACTGATGGTGAAAATGAAGAGGCCAGTTAACCCCATGATCTACTGTAGGTACGAGCAAACTTTGGCCCATCTGCTTCTCTCTCTGAATCCATCAATCTCCTCTTTGTCTCCTACCTGGTAGCTCCCTCTCATTATGACCACTGTCTCTCCTCTGAACATGTCCAAACCATCTCAATCTGGCTTCTCTAGATTTTTCAAATGTTAGAACCCATGGTCAGAAGTTGGCCCATGTCTGCAACCCCATGTTCTCTGACAGCTTGAGGACAGTGAAGGTTGATGGAGTTCTAGTTTCAAGACAAACCAAACCTTTCACTTTATCTTTTCATCCATTTTTCTGTTATGGGATTTCAGGGGCAACAGTTTCCGCGACTGCCACTCAAATCACACTGCACCCCATTGTGAGCTTTATTTTTTGCAGGTGGTGAGCCCACTGAAAGGGTTTGTTAATAGAATGACTCAATCAGTTATGTCTGACTGGTTTGATGTCTTCACTACAGTCTGTCTCATCATCCGCCTCCTCTCCTGTTGACTTCCTTTACTCACTTCCTCTCGTCTTCTGTCACAGACGGAGCTGTGCTAGCTGATTGATTTGGTAATCTACTTAACAGTATCACAATGGCGAGCATGTCAAGACCGGGCCCACGTGGACACATACGCAGCACATCCATGGAGTCCAGAGCCAGGTTATTGGCGTTACATTGTCAATCATGACGCACAGAGAACAAGGTGTCCCTAAGGGGACAGACGTCTCACTCACCTTACTGAAAAAGATCTCGTCACTGTTGGCAGTGTCCGTGTCCACCGTGTATATGTGATCCCTGCGTGCAATCAAGGAAAGGAGAACAAGAGAGACAGAGAGAGGGAAGGGGGACAAAGATGAGAAGATATGGTTAGAGGTTAGACGGCAGCAGACAGTCAAAAATTCAACAAACAATAAACCCATTCCTCTTTCTCCACTCTGCTTCCACCCTGCAGGCAGCAAACAACGTGAAAAAAAATGGCTCTTTGTGTAAACTTTGTTCAAACTTCAAGAAATGACAATAAACAAAAGGAGGCCAGAGCTATTTGCTCTGTCAGACAGAAACAGTCAACAAAGGTTTAGAGAGCTGCGGCACAGGCCTGGGGACAAAAGCCTCTTTGTCCCAGAGAAAGGTCTTGAGTGGGGGGGCGAAGGAGTTGGGGGAGCCTGAGACGGGAGGTGCCAAGTCACTCAGAGCTGTTCAGGTCAATTAAGCCTAGTGTTTGAGCCACAGGAAATCTATACTAACACTCATTACAGCTCAGAAAAGAAGACTTATGTGTGTTGGCCTGGAAATATACAAGCTACTCTTTTATTACGGACCCCCGCTATATAGGACATATGGAAGACATAAAACCTGTACGGGTTAACTATGTCTCAGACAGACGGACCGGCTGGGTGACCAGTCGTGTCGCTGCACCTACTTACCATGAAGAATTAAGGACTGGGAGGGAGGGGTGGTTAGGGGGCAGGAGGTGTCTAAGCAGCGTTAGCAGAAACAACAGGAAGAAGAAGAGATTTCACCTCCTCCAGTGACAGGAGCAGAGGTGAGCGTGCAAAATGATGTAACCGCTTTAATTTGTTGGAGATTAGTTGTTGAAGGTGTTTTTAATCAAAGTGTGTAGCAGCGGCATCGTCACACTCTCTGCTTAATTATGTTCTAGCTCCCAAACCTGCGCTCAGCCAGTCGGCCCGACTCGCTCTCTCATTAACTAAATCTAATAAAGTCTTTGGAGGAACAGACTTCTTGAAATGAATCCTCTTATATCGCTTTCCTGGGGGGCCCCCCCGGCATCTCCTCCAGGACTGAGCCCACTCTACTGTACGTTATCAGGCGCACGGCTTAAATTGAATAATTAATCTTGGAGAGAAGTCGGAATTAAAACAACACTGATGTTTTTGATGAGGGAGGAGGGATTGGTACAATGTCACGCTACATCAATGGAGAGTTGCGGGTTTGAACCCAGACTCCCTGGTGAACATCTGTCGATACCAGTAAGTGGATGGCAGAACTTCAGAGTGTAAAGCTCTGTACAGGAACAGACTTATCTTTACTTTACACGCGGCGAAACTTAAGACACTTCAAACAAATTGGAGAATGAAATCCTTTCCTCCTTGGATGTTTCTCAAAGACATCACTGCTCCCTAGGTATAGGTTGATGGGTTGAACGCAGATGAAGAATTTTGTCTTATGTGCATATGTGCATAAAATGGCCTAATATCTATGTTTTCCTGTCAAGCACATCTCCTTCGCCTCATAACTAATGTTGATTGCCTGACGGATTGGAAAATGACATTTTTGTCTTCTGATCCATCTGATTCATCGAAGCATTTCATATTTTAATCTCTCAGATCCTCACCGCTGATGTAATAAATAGAAGTTCATCTAAGTCTTTAATGTTTTGGAAATATTCGTGGCCATTTGTGAACAAAGCATTAGTTTCAGAAATTGTTTTTGTCAGTTGTTTGTTCTGTCCAGTCTGTTTCAGTCATTAAGCCTGTCATCCTGCTGGAAAATAACCCACAACCAGTGGATTATAAAAAGGAAGTCAGTTTTCGGTCACTCTGGTTCTTCCATTGTCCCCGACTCTTGACTCTAGTCCTCTGGTTTTTACAGTTGTCACATGCTGCCCGTCAGCGTGCAGCCTGTCTTGACTAAATATCGAGTATATTCAGCCAAAACCACAAACTCCACTGTACTATGTTACTCATTACTTCCTCCAGACGCAGTGCCCTTGCACTACTCCAGCTAATTGATCTGGATTGAATTACCAGCTCTCCTAAATGGCCCTTCTGTCCTTTGGCGTTTCTTTCACCTTGGTTCCACGCTAACACAACGTATGCAGTAGAAAAGACTGACATAAACCTGATTATTAAAAATGGCGACTGTGATTTATCATCGGAAACCCGTACTGTTAGATGGAGAAAAGATGAAGGAACAAAAGAAAAATGATGTTGATAACAGTGATGGATGATCATGTTGTGATTCCTCTCTGTGCCATCTAAAGTTGGACGGGTTCATTTATATCTTTATATTAAACTTCAGACCACATATTAAAAAGACAAAGCAGAATCAAAAGCCATTAAATCAAGGGATTACTCAGTGGATCTCTGTGTAATCCCGTGGGTTATTTTCCTGCTCCACAATTTTAAAACAGCTCATGAGCAACGTGTAATTGACCGCTCCATTATTTTCCTACAGTAACCTCCACCAGGGCTTCAGTCCCCATCTCTTGCCTCTCTTGTCCTGGTGCCGAAGTCGTCCTCCAGGAGCGAGGCTTTCCAGCCGCAGGGTTTTTGGTTCCAGCAGAGATTAGAGGGGGCCAAGCGATGATGCGTCTCTAAAACATCCTGACTGGAGATGGAATAAGACAATGGAGCGGCTGTGTCTGTGTCAACACCAGCTCTCCAAACACACACATGTGCAAGGTCACCACAGCCCCATCCCCCACACCACCCTCCACCCCCCCGACCCCAGCATGCACAGACAAAAACACACACACGTTACCCTTCGCTCTGTTCACCCGAGCACCTGAACATACGACAGCATCACTTCCTCCTGAGTCACATCCAACATCACTGCGAAGCAACACAACTTAGAACCAGACACAGGCTCTGAACTTGTTTTTTACCTCTTTACAGATGGAGACCATTAACTACAAATCGAACATGGTTTATGGTATTGCAGGCCATTTTCCAAAACAATGCTGAAGCTGTTTCTTCCCTTCCAGGCTGCAGCCATCAGTCACATCCTGGTTTTTAATAACCAATGAAAAGCCAGCCCACGTCTGTGAGGTGACTAATACAGGATTGACCACAAACAAACTTCTAACCCATTTCCTACTGGTCCCAGACAAAAACCAAACCAACTTCCTTGAGTGACAAATTAAAACCTTCTAAAGAGCTCCTCAGACTGAGGGTCTGATTCTGACAGTCATGTCCTCTGTGGCCAACAATTATTTATTCATCTTGTGTTAACATTTGTGCTGAATGCAGATGTGAGTGCTTCTATTGTTTATTGTTCCCCTCTGGTGAATCTATTTACATATCTGATGAATGTTTTTACATTTTAGTTATAACAATGAAAAATGTGGCTTGAGGGTTCCTCCTCTTAATTTGCATACTGGAAAGATCGCCACAGGCGTTTTTTTAATAGACAAAATCTTCCAGGAGTTTTGGAAAGATTCTAACACATATTGCATCCACAATATTTGTCCTCAAGAGAAATGGATAAGTAAGGAAGGAGAGGTCTTTGGGGTGAATATTATATTAGATGCCACTAAGGTGCTCTGATCATAACACCGTCAAGATCCACCTAACTTCCAGTGGGCTCACCACCCACAGGAAAGCTTAAAAAAATGTTGCAATGTGATTTGGGTGGTGCCAGCTGCCCCAGCAACCCGGCAATGGACAAGTAGATGGAGATGAATGAATGAATGAATGAATGAGTTTGATTTGTTGTTTTCTGTAGTGTCATGATTTTTATTTGATTTTATTTAGTCTCCGCCCTTTTGACAAATATAGTTGGTGACCCCTGGATGTTTCTCTACTATTCTAATAAAAAAAATCTACATTGACAAAGGTCTTTGAGAAGATTTTCTGTCAATATGAATCACTTGCTGTGGTCTTTGTATTTCCCGAAAATTCCATGACAAAAATGTGTGAGTAGGACGGAAGGTATGCAAATATCCTCCTAGACCCAGATATGGAGGCACTGTTAGAGGATGAGCACAGACAGTGAAACAGAGTTTAAAGATCAAGACTAGACAGTAGACCAACTGAGCACGGGGTGACAGTGTGCGACTGAGAGACACAGGGTGACATAGAGGGTTTCCATCGGACATGTAGCCATGCATGGCCATGAGAACACAGCGGCTTTGTGTGGAAGAATGTCGTTTTCACAGCGCATTTCTTTTGGGGTGACCGCAAGCAACCGCGGTCCATCTGCTGGGTCTTTGTCAGATGATCTCACATTCCATTTGCAGGAAAAGGGTGAACGTGATTAGCATGCACCCCACACCTTTTCGCCACCACCCTTCTTTCCAATGGCAAAATAGATGGTGTTGAGCCAACCCCCTTCCACTTTTTCCCCTCCCAGCCTTCCACTCTCATCACCCTCTTCACCAATATTCTTCTCCACTAATAACTGGATCATGGGCGGTGCAGAGGTGGGCCCATTGTAGGCTGTTTTGGCGTTCAGGGGTTTTAAAACCCTCTTCACAAACTGGGAGGGAGGGAGCTGAGGAAGCCAGCAGGCACCTTCACACTGAAGAGGGAGTGTCGAGTCTTTGAATGGGCCCAGGGCATCAAGAGGCCCTTGCTGATGTGGTGGCATGAAATCCAACGAGCCAGAGTTCACTCACCTCCAAGCTCAAGTGAACTGTTTGTTTCGATGGCTCTCCTCATTCTGCTGGGTGGAAAGCTCAACCAAACGATGCATGAGAATGTGCTGCAGAGTGCAGCACTAACGGCATTAGTATTATATATTTTTTTGCTAAACAAGTCTTATTGTGCTGATTACATTTTAACTGCTTTTAATATGGAGATATTTATCCAAAAATTAATCGTGTCCCAAAAGCATAAGCCTAAGCTGTTTCCTCTTAAAAAGATTGCAAGAGAAGCTGGACTACAAAGAGAAGAACCGACTCAACTAGCTTCCGAGGTAAATTTACTATAATTCTTGCTGAACCCTAACTGTTACTTAGTATTTATTGACGGCTGGACTGTCCAATACGAAATTGACAGCACATCCATCATAGCTATTATAAGATACCTTTGAAAAAAATGAGACTAGTCGGGAATTTTGTGTAATCATCTAACAGCGACTGTCTCATCGTACCATTCGTCCATTTCGATCCGCTGGATCACGGGGGCGGTGCCATTTGTGGAGACCGCTCCACAACTGCCACCCAAATCACATTGCACCATACTGTACCTTCCTCTAGGTGGTGAGCCCACTGGAAGTCAACCGCCCTAACCGGGATTCAAACTTCACACCAAAGACAGAGACATTGCCTCTGGGGCCAAAGTGAAGGCTTTATCGTCTTGTTTATCGTGTTCAAGTTTAACATAATTCTAAAGAACTGCTGGTCGGTTTAGACCTAAAGGTAAAATTTCAGATTTTAGACGTCTCTGGTGGATAAATCAGATGTCGGCCACTCCAGGAACTGCATGTTTTGTTTCAGCGTGTGTACGTGGCTGAGCAGAACCAAAAGAAGGCGACCGTGTAATCCCCGTCATTAGTGGGTTTTAACAGGATTTGGTGCAGCTACAATAATGGAGGCTCCAGTGGCCTCCACTGAGGGACGTACCAGGAGGGAGAACAGCGACCACAGAGAACCGACTGTTTCTGTGGACTCCGCCTGGGGAAGGTAATGTGAATTTGGACCATGTGTGTTTATGGTTACTCTATAAGTTTGTATTTCTATGCGCTAATGGCAACGCCAAATTTTTGGTACCGATGTGTTGCTACACTATTTTTTCCTACTGCCCCTACACACACACACACACCCAAATACACACTCATTCTCACTCTGGTTCCCAGGCTTCCCGGCTTCATAGAGGGGTGTAAACAGAATGCGGTTGGTGTTACCATGGCAAGAGCCGACAGAGGGCCAGGAATGGCCACTATGCTCTGCATGTGGAGAAACCCATGGCATGCTCACTTGCATGATATAATGTAGCACATTCACACACATATGGACGTCCATATGGAAAGAAAACACACACAATGGCTCCGTGTGCTGTTTTCTCCAAAATTATCTGAAAATGGCACAGTGTTTTGGCTAATATCATTAAATCTCCTTTTTTTTGTTGTTGTAAAATAGTACAGTAAGTATAGCATACTAAATATATCATGTAATCATAGTTTCTCGCTGCACTTGAAAAAAGCTATGAAGTTTTCTTGCTTCTAAATGATGTAGTTTGGTAAAAAATAGCTGCGCAAAAATAGTTCCAGTGCTGTGTTCTGTTCTGAATTATCCAAGATTAGGTTTTCTATTTAAAGTCATTTGAAGTTGGAAATGTAAATCATCTGAATTACCAAGTGATTTATCTGAGTTAAAACTTTAATTTTTAACATTCTGTTCTGGTAGCACTGTGCCTGTTGTGCCCTGAAGCAAAAAAGTGCAACATTTTTTTACTGATATGATACAACAGTCTGACAAAATATGGCAACATTATTATTAATATTTTACAGTAAATTTTAGTTTTTCACTGCTCAGTATCAAAAAATAACATGTAGTTATTTTATAATAATAAATCTCCTGGAGTTATGATTTATGCCCTAGTGACAGTAGATAAAATGTCACCCTTTTATTACTAATACACTATGCTTTAAGCCCTTCTTCTTCTTCTTCTTTTTCTTCCGTCTTGTCCCTTTTTTCAGGGGTTGCCACAGCGAGTCAACAATTTCTTTATCTATTATCTCCCCCTGTCCTCTGTATCCATCCATCAATCTCCTCTTTGTCTCCTCCCTGGTAGCTCCATCTGTAGAATTCTTCTACCAATATAACCAGTCTCTCTCCACTGGACGTGTCCAAACCATCTAAGTCTGGCCTATTTCACTATACAATAACCAACATATTTTGTTTTATTTAGATTTAAACACTAATCAACATGGAAGAAATAGAAATATAGTATAAACATAAAAAACTATCCAGTTTACCCTGTATTTTTGTATTTTGCTGAGCAATGTTGATTATAACTTTAGATTTAAAAACAAATTGTACCTAAAGATTTTACGAGGAAAGAAGATGAATCTGGATCAGCTTCCCTATTTGTGGCATATGGTTCTTTACCTTATGCCACCGAGGTTTGAAGGGAAGTTGGAATAAAATAGGTTGAAATCTTTTGGTCTTGGCTCAGCTCATTGAACAAACAATTTTCAGTCCGTTGATTTATCAGACTGCAATCACAGACCCGATGAAAAGTCAGTCCAGGAATAAGCTCCACGACATTAGGAAACTAACGTGGACGTGGTCTGAATATGTAATAAACATTTGGTGTTCGCAGACTTCTGCTATTTTTGTACGCATTGGAAAAATAACTCATGACCTCACTAACATGGGCCACTTACTGGATTTCCAGCTCACATAATAAATGAGGCGACTCTGAGCAGCAGCAGCTGATTCCACCAAATCAACACATTTTATTCACAGTTCCAAACTTTGACTGAATGATCAATTACTGCATCTGTTGCTCAGTAACTTGTTGCCAGAGACTCTCTGTGGATTCATGGAGTCTTTTGTCTATTTATCATGTCAACAGTTACTACTTTCTCCTGCATCTCACAAATTCAAAACATTGTGATTTTATTGCCATGGCTAAAACGGAGCCAGTTGAGAGTGAATGCACTGAGGAGCCGTTTGAAAACAGCCTGAAACAGCGTTGGGCTTCGCACTCTATTCACGCTGACCATCTGCAGACAGCTGCACACCCAGAGCTGCGGCTCACTGCTCTGAAACCGCCATGGCGGAGCTGCGTGATGCTGGCCTCAGAATAAACACTTTATTTGACTGGACAACCTTCATAAAAGACAGTATTGATGGCGATACCCTCCAGCACCAGACCCCCGACTCGCCCTCACTCCCCCACCCGGCAGCGTTGTTCGTTTCTGCGCGACTAAATTCTTTCCTGAGTTGTCTCGCTTTCGCATTGATTCCTGAAGTGGTGACTGGCTCCACTGTTTGGCTTAAACTGTTTGTCGTTCAACTGTTACACGTCATTATCGAGATCCTGTTAGTGCCACCGGATCTGGGAGCAGAGGCCGTCGTTTGGAGTCGGCGATATTGACGTTAACATTCTTCTCTGCGTCAGGATCAATCGCTGTCATCCAGCAGCCACTAATCTGAGCCACGGCAGTTATGTCGGGGTCACGTTTGTCGACCAAGTGTCGCAATTCCTGTAGGATATTTAAGCGGGTCTGACGCACCAGGTGGAAGTGCTCATGCGCACACACACACAAACAAATGTTTAATTCATTGCAGCCACAATTAAGGGGCAGCAGCAGCAGCAGGAGTAGGACCCAAAGGCAGAACAACACATGTTCACCAACCACACTCACATACCCTCACATACCACACTGAACTAATCACCTTTAAGTCCCTGTGACAACTGTTGGGCACAGAATCCAGAACAACACCTCTCTTTAACACACACTGACACACACACACAACAACTAAAATAAAAACCTGTGTGTTTTATTTCCCTCAGGCCTCTGTCGCCTCATGTGGAGCAGGTGGGAGACAGGAAGACCAAAAACACACACATCTCCTATTTGAATGTGTTTCCTTCCTCACTCTCCTCACACCTTGTCCTAACAACCTAGAGATATGCTCCTGAAAGCAGGAACCTCCTCCTCCTTCTCCTCCAGACATGTGTTTTGACAAGTTTTGGAGACAAATAGAGAAAGACCCTTATTGTGGACTTCAACAGTATCCAATTAGGACCCTTCACTCAAGGGGGAGGTTGACTGGTTAGTCGAGGATTTGCTTTATCAAGAGAATTCAATACACTCTGCAGTCTCTATAGCAGGCGTCAGCAGCCTAGTGGTTGCAATCACCTGGTAGCCACCTCCAGGCTAGCTATGGTGCCCATTGGGCATGTTCTAAAAATCATAAATTGTCATAAATTGACCAAACATTTTAATGTCACTTTGCTTTTTCATTCAGTTGCATTTGGAATGACATTAGAAGCGAAATATTCAATCCTAGCATTCGTTTTCCAGTGGCCTCATCCCCTGGATGGATCAGGTTTGTGAGGGGTGCAATGAGATTTGGGTGGCAGTAACAGAGATTGCAAATTTCCGGTTTTCTGAAATACATGAAATCTTCCAACCTGAATTAACTGTGCATCAACGGTTTCCCAAGTACACCCAGCCTATAACTTTCTCCTACCAGGACGTTATACAAGGTTAGAATCTTGTGTCAATGACTCTGTGTCATTTTTAGTTTATTGTTGTTGTCTTCAGTGAGAAAATATTTTCTAATCAATTATTGTTTTGATTATTGATGATGGAATTCTAGCCAATCTATTGTTAAGTTCTTTGTTGATATGAGTATAAATAAAGTATAAACTACAGTATCCAGAATGAAAACAAGTGACGGAAATAAAAAAAAACCAACACAAAAACTAAAGACCTGAAAATAATAGATATATTTGAGATACACAATGGACCAGTGACTAATGGACTAATGAGTCTGTTTCATGTCCATGTCATTGTCTACGATAGTGTTACCATTGTGATAGGACACACAAAAAGACATCCCATAGTGACCACTCCTGCATTTTTTTATATTAAAGTTTCTCTTCTACTTCTTAGAGAAAGGGCACTTTCACACTCTCAGGAATCATTGTTTGAAGCAAAAATGTTTCAGCAGAAAAGCCAAAAAAGAGGCAACACCAGTGAAAAGAAAATGATTTCTCTCTGAATGAGTCCCTGCTGAATCTCCAGCAGCACAGCAGGACTCCGCAGGTCAGTTCAATGGACCGCCCGCTGCGGAGCTCGCAGCCCTGGGCCATTATGGAGTGGAAAGGGATCACATGTTAACAGTCCCAAACTTGCAACAACACCTGATGAGACTGACTCATAGCTGGGAGCATCAGTATGAGCTGCAGTTATGAGAGGAGGTGCTGAGAACACGCTCATTGGGTTTGATGGCTTTTCAACTTTCTGATGTAAATGAGGAATTAAGAGGGAGAGAAAAGACACCGACCTGGCAGCGATGTATAATGTCTTGTTCATGATCATGATGAGCTGAATGTCCAGTTTGTGTCGCTGCGTGTTGTTCCTGCCAGGTTTGTGGCCAACGAAGGCTGGGTACTGCTTTGTATCTGCAAAGAAAACCAGAAAAAAATATTTTTGTCAAAAATAAAACATATTTGCAAAAAAAAAACGGAGATGTTTTAACACATCACTTTAGTCCTGGTCTCTCAGCTCTGTAGTATGACGTTTAAATCATGCTCTAAAATCTTCTTCATATACCAAACATTTGTTGTTAGGTTGTTTTTAAAAACTATTTGGATGAATGAGAGACAATAAATGAGAGTAGCAGTAGAGCTTCTGTTTAATTCTCTTGGCTCAGTGAGTGGTCAATGCAGCCTGAGGAGACGAGAACAGAAAGGACAGGTTCAGTCTGTAAACACTGTCAACACAACAACACAATTACAACAGGGAAAAAAAAAAGCAGATTATCCTTTAGTGGGAGTTGGACTGTGTTTTTAACACAGCTTTAAGTCGCTCAGATTTAAGTGAAGAGACGGATGGTGATCTGGAAACAATTTAGACTCATTGTCTTCACGGGGCATTAGGTGAAAGAGGAGAGGGTGTAACGAGAGGAAGAGATGGTGGAGAGGGATGTTGATGAGAGAACAGACGGAACAAGTGGCAAAAATACTAAGAGAAGAGGGTCAGTAAGGTGGACGGACATGGAGCACGGGGACAATGGAGTGTATAGACAGAATGAAAAAGAAGAGAAAAAAGAAAGAAGGAAAGAACTAAAGATTGAATGAAAGAAGCAAATTATAAGGCTTAGGAACCAGACTTGAATCTGAAGGGTCCATGTTCGATTCCACCAGCTGCCAGGTTACAACTGAGGTCCACTGAGCATGGCACCATCCCCAGTCACTGCGCCCTGGGCACTTAAATCTGGACACTGTTCACTTTGGTGATGGGTTTAGTGCAGAGGTCAGATTTTGTTGTGTGCAGTGGTGAGAATCACAAGGTAAAGGAGTTTTCTTTTTTTTTTTCTTTTCCTTGTTCCTTGTATTCTATCTATCTATCTAGCTATCTAGCTATCTATCTGCCTGTCTTTATATTTCAGTACATCAGTGTTTAACAGTATAAGAAAGAAGACAGTAAAGGAAAGAAGGTACAAAAGATGGAGAGATGGAGAGGAAATGAATGGAGAATGAAGGGATTGAGAAAAGGAAATGATGATGGAAGTGTAGAAGGAGTAAGCCAAAAAAGAACAAAAAAATGAGAAACCAACATCTGTTACTTACAGTTGCCGTGTGAGATGCTAATAGGCTCACTGTCTTCGGGGAAGCCCGCCCCAGCTATTTGCAGTAGCGTGAAGTAAAGCAACAAGGCCTCTGACCTCATTGTTGCAACAACTCTGCTGCTGCTGCCACTGCTGCTGCTGCTGCTGCTGTTCCTCTGCTACAGGTTTCCGTCAGCCTGTACTGAAAAGACAGATGTGGAGGACAAGGGAGGGGACGGCAGAATGGGGTACAGGGAGGAAACAGAGAAGCACAGACAAAGAGAATTTGTCAAACAAATCTGTCCACACCTGACTGCACCGCCTGTAATCAGCCACTTACTGCGTAGATGGAGGGAAACAAAGAAAAGCTGAACAAAGTGACAAAACTAGCGAAAAGAAAAAGACAAGTAACGGCTACAAATCCCTTCCGTGCGCTGCCTGTTGGTGTTTTGCAGTTAGAAACTGTCAGATGATTTAAGTCTTCTGTGTTGCACATGAGAAACAGAATTAATTGGATTACTTTGGCAATATGTGTCATAGATCAATGTCAAGCAGAGACGTTTTTTTCTCCTCGCTTTTCTGTCAATGTCAAAGACAAGGAGGAATGTTGACATTCACTCTTTAGAATGTAACGTTGGTTTACTTTCTAACTATACAGGAAAGCTGAAATCTGTCTGACACAGCAGTGTTTTATCGACTTTGTTATTATACCCAGCTTCTAAGAACCTAGTTTACTTTGAGATTCAACAAATATTATAAGACTCTGAGGACAGAAGTCTGCTCTGAAGTCTGGAAGAACCAAGAACTAAATGCTCTTCAACCAAAAAAACATCTTTCTGAATTACGTTAAATTTTATCTCACTGTGATTGTCTGAAATTTCTTTTTTTTTTTCAGAAAAACCAGCAAAACAAGACAAGGCCGACACGACCATCTCAAACAGTCTAAGACAGTGTTCCCCAACCTTTTTTGCACCACGGACCAGTTAAATGTCTCGCACTATTTTCAGGGACCAGTCATTAAGTTGTGGCAGATTAATACCCCTTATTAAATGAAATTTCCGGTGTGAAATATTTTCCTACCCATAAAATCTTCCTACCGTAATTAACTGTGCATGGACACAACAAGGATTTCTCAAGTGCACACAGTATATAACTTTCTGCTACCAGACTGGTTAGTTATAATCTTGTATCAATAACTCTGCGTCATTTTGAGTTTATTGTTGTTTTTCTTCACTGAGAAAATATTTCCTGATCAAATATAGTTGCATTATTGATGATGGAATCCTAGCCATTGGTCAGTTCTTTTGTTGATATGGGTATGGATCAAGTGGAAGTAATAGACAGATGGGGCCAAAAGGAAACATTATTCACCCACGGACCGATATCGGTCCCAGGCCCAGTGGTTGGGGACCACTGGTCCAAGACGCTAATGTAATGTTTACCCTCTAAAGTGGGTTTTCAAACACCTTAAATCGTGTTGGACTAATGTTTGCATCGAACGACCATGGCAACTGAGCTTCTCTGGAGCAGGTTATGGCAACAAATTACACTCATAAATCACTGCAGACAATTACTGCGCCTGTAATCTAATCAGGAATAAAGCATTTCATTTACATAAAACACCTTCTGGTTTTACCACATGCTGAAAGCTTAAGTGGTGAGATGTTGCTGAGAAGATACTGAAGAGTCAAGCTTCAGGGGTTAAGAGTTGAATCAAAAGTCTTTTTCATTTTCTTCAGTCTGATTAAAGTTGTTTATCGCACGCTGTATTTTCATTCTACATCCGAGGTGGAATAAACTGGGAGGAGAAGAGGGAAACGTGTGAGAGAGAGAGAGAGTGAGAAG
>JAFBJS010004898.1:132595-148107 GCA_016785265.1 Paraplagusia blochii
GAAGGGAATTACTTTCTCCTTTCTTTGTCATGTCACTCTGTCCCTCTCTCTCCCTCCATGCTCCCGTGAATCTCATTCAGGAGAGGAATGAAAACACTATTCACTAGGAGAATCACTTTAACACTGAGGAGAATACCAATACTAAAGCCTGGATACGACCTTGATCTCACAAGCTGCTCAGTTTCTCCCTCCTTCGTTCCTCCCTCCCTCTCCCCCTTACTCCTCTGGTCTATTCCCCAACTGTGTGACTTTTAAAAAAGACAAATCACTAAAAACACTTCTCCCGCCCACCCTACCCTTCATTATACTGCAAAGGTTGACTGAGTTGCTCTCGCACTGTGTGTTCCCGCAGTGTCCAAACTGTAAATAAAAATTGCCTTTTGCTCCATGGAGCAGTGCAGAAATGTGTTTTCCTTCAGATTCTTGACCCCCGGAAGTCCTCTGGTTATTGAGTGACTGATGAGCAGGAAGTGGCACGAGGCAGAGGGGTTACTGCTCAGGGAGCTGAATGATGGATACACAGGGTTTTTAACAGAAAATGGGGACTGGAATAAAAACACTGACCTGAATGAAGACTTAATGACTTAGTGCAGTAGTCCCCAAGCACTGGGACTGAGGACCGGTACAGAATCGTGGGTGAATTGGTGCCGGGCCGCAGAGAAATAATTTTTTGGCCCCATCTGGCTATTACTTACACTTAGAATTCCATCATCAATAATGCAACTATATTAGATTAGAAATATTTTCTCAGTGAAGACAACAACAATAAACTCAAAATAACACAGAGTCATTGATACAAGATTCTAACTTTTTATACCGCTCTGGTAGCAGATAATAGGCTGGGTGGACTCTGGGAAACCCTAGTTCTGGCCTTGCAGTTATTTTGGGTAGGAAGATTTTATAGGTAGGAAAATATTTCAGAACACTGGACATTTAATTTCATTAAGGGGTATTTATCTGCCACAACTTATTGACCGGTCTGTGAAAAAAGTGCCAGACATTTAAACGGTCCATGGCGCAAAAAAGGGTTGAGTATAAGTGGAATAAGTGGATCCTGACCATTCACAGATATAAAGGACAAATTATTAGACCACACTGCTGTTTTCTTCAATTTCTCATTCATTCAATGCCTGGTACCACTAAATGTATATTTGTTTGGGCAAATATAATAATAACAACAAAAATAGCTCATATAACTTTAATTTGAGTGATGAAATCTAACCCTATTTGCAAGTGTGGACATACAGTATGCAGTTTTTACAGTAATGGTTTATTTAATTTAAGTTCTTTATGGCTCATACCCAAGTCGTTTATCTTGCATGAGCTCAAACTCAGTTGCATATGAGGACTGTGCAGATTTTTAATCTGCATTAGTGAGTTTCAACAGGATGCTAAAACTCATTAGGCAAGCCATCTCGCATTGACTCCTGCGATAGGCGAAATAAATTGGGCACAAAATGGATTAAGTGATACCTCTAAACCTTTCTGTGCTCCTGTCATTACCGGCTGCCACATATAAGTAACAGCGGGGGGAGCGAGAGCAGAGAGAGGGAGAGGGAGTGCTGGATTACACTCTTTTTATGGAACGGCAAATTGCTTCCTTGTGGAGGTAGTGTACGTGTGTGTTTGTGTATGAGAAACCAAGCACGGAGGCTTAAACATGTGCGAAAGCTCGAGTAATAAATTACCTACAAAGAAAAACCACACACACATGAAGGTGGAAGTGTGGATTTCCTCTCTTCTTGCAACTTTAAGAAGATGAAGACATAAGGAAAGGCTGCGGACAAGAGTTTTTTTTCCTCAAGTTTTTTTTTTCTATGGGTAGCTGGTGTTTCACTCACTGACGCAGGGGTTGTGTGTGTGGGTGTGTGTTTTGAAGGGTGCTTATAAAACAGAAGGAAGGAGGAAATTAGAGTTAATCAATCTGGAGGCTGGCAGGGTGCCACCAGCAGGTAATAAAAACGCACGGACCCCCCACAATCCCTCGCCGTGGCCCACAATCCTACCAAGGGCTGTGCACACAAACACTCCTAGTCTTGACTGAAATCACAACATATTAATGAGAAAATAATATTCACCGTGAAGCCAGAAAACAGATGTGTACGACCCAAATCAGTCCGCACAAACAAATCCACTTCCTAACGAGACCAGGCAGCCCAGAGGGGACGACTAATACTAACTGCATTAGCTTAAACAATAAACATATTATCAAGTCTAATGATGTTTTTACTTGGCTGTCGGGGTTTGCAGCCAAAGAATGTTTATTCGGGACGACGGGAAAGGTCAGATTCGATCGGCTTCAGTCGAGGAGAGGTAAGAGAAGTGTCACTGAATGAATTTTTTGAATTTCAAAAATTTTGAGACACATAAGTGGGGGGAAAAAAAAACCTTTTCCCAAAATTAAAAAATTGAATTTCTCCTTAAAACCTCTAATAGTCTGAGGCCTGATGTTTTCACTGACATTCACTTCCAAATCCGTTTATTATAATCATAAAAAGTCACAAACATTCAACGACTAACTGGTAACTGAAAAAATTACACCAGCAAAATCCTAGTGTTCACTGTCACGCTAACACATCCGTCGTGCAGAGTTTAGGTTCAAACATCTCTTTCTGATGAATCTGCCTGTGGCATCAATCTAAGAATTGTTTAGTTTTCCAGATGGCAGTGTTGGCCCAGCTAATCTGTCATGGTTTGAAAATATATCACCGCAGCTGCTAGCCAATCATGGACCATTTATATAAACTCTTTTACTGCTGGTATTCTATAATAAGAAGGGAAGAAACTGCAACCACAATAGTTGGGTAAGTATATATGTGTATGTATTTGTATATTTATATGTATGCATTGGTGTATAAGCGCATGTTTGTGTGTATTTGTGTGTTTGTGTAAATGCATAACCAATATACTGTATGGACATATCCCTATATATGTGAACGTATGTGTCTTGTGAGCTACTTTCAAAAGACCGGGCTGAAGATCTAGAAAATTAAAAATTCAAAACAATAATGATTGTGATTGCAATTATCAACAATACCACACAGCTACAATTACAAGTATAACCTTAATCTTCTCATACTACTACTTAACCAGTAATATTCACTGTCCAGGTCTTACATATTCAAATGTTATTCCTTTACTATCTATCAGTCTGTCATATTGGAATGAGTAGCGCAGTCAATCAAAACAAATAAAATAAATATAAAAAATGTGTTTAACGTAAAAAATACTTCTCATGTACACCTCCAACAACTCTCTCCCATTATGAAACATCACTTTTAAGCATTATTTAGTGTTAAATCACAGCTAACGGGTCTGTTTTTGTTATCAAACATTAGCCGTTAGCTTTCCCTGCTAAGCTAAAAGCTAAGCTAAAACATTCTGTGAGTTCTGTGTCCAAACACTAACTACACTAAAAGTCGGAGGAAAACTAAAATATTCCTGGTGATTAACAGGTATACCTCTCTTTAAGATTATTAAAAACTTCAAGGTACTAACAACATTATAAAAATATATTACAAACAGTACACATACCAGCAGCTCTGTCTGTCTGTCAGTCACTCTTCCATTGTTTCCAATTTGTCCCAATGTCAATTCCCTTAAGTTTAGTTTCAGAATTTAAAACCTTAATACTTAATCATTTGAAATATTAATAAAAATAGTAATAGTAATAGTAATAGTATAATAGTAATAGTATTAGTAATAGTAATAGTATAAATAATAGTATATTAGTGGGCTCGCCATAAACAAAAGACCTCACAGAATGGTGCAGTGTGATTTGTGTGACAGTCATAGAGACTTCTGTCCCTGCAACCTGGAAATGTATAAGAAATTGAAGATAAATTAATGAAAATTGTCTATATTGTAATAAATCATATCATAATATAATCAATAATATAAAATGTTTGTATTTGGTATTGTTATTAACACTTTTCTACCGTATAAAATGGTTGTATGGATGTCATCCCATGCATCCATGATTTATGTTGTAAATAATAACAATAATATAAACAACAAAAAACAAGAAGTCAGAGAGCAGGCTCCTTTGGCAAAGTTTCCAAAGTGAAGTGTTGACAAAGTTTTCTTGATAGTTGTTTATTTTTTTTTGCTCGAAACAATGAATCACAATTTCCCAGACTTTTTGTCTGCTTGCCTTTTTACCAGTTTGTGTTTCTCTGCACTGAGCTTAAATGAAAAATGCACAAACTTTTAAAGAGAGATGCAGATTCACTTCAAATGATAGCATGAGTTGGAGGAGCTGTTGGGGGGTTTTCATATTGTTTCACTGTCATGTGTTTGCTTTCAAGTTGCTTTCAACGCTGTTGGAAATCAAGAAAAGCCACAGTGATTTAATGAGCTTGATGATGTAGAGCAGAGTAATAGTCAGGGTAATCCCCCGACTTCAGAAGTTTCTGTGTCCTAAAGGCCTCAGACATGAGTGTGAACACAGCACCGACAGACTGCTCTCAACTCTACATTTTTATGAGCACATAAATGCCACGTTGTTGAACTAAACAGAGCTGCAGACCACACCTGCTCTCAAAAATGCCCGAGGAAACTCATATTTGGGTTTGAGGTGTGAAAGTAGAAAAGGGGAGACGGCCAAAACCCAGAAGGTTGCACAGTCAGCCAGGTGAGAATAATTTACTGAGCCGCCATATGGGAATTAAAATAGGAACCAGTCCAACCACCCCAGGGGGCCTAAATGGGAAAGATACCTTGGCAGGTGTTTACACTTGTCAGCTATTGGCCTGATAACTCAGAGGAAATGGAGAGAAGATGTCTGTCAGATATCAGATGAGAGAACACAGAGGGAGGAACTCTGAACTAGAAACATACGCTTTCACGCTGGGAAAGTAGTAGATCTATTCTTCGCCATTGACAAATATGGTGTTGTTGTTGTCCTTTTCCTCATCCTTTATGCTGTTTTCAAATGAATATCTGCTTGCAGGCAATCCATCACAGTGTGATTATGAAGAGACAATGAAGTGGACGTGAATGAGGCACCCTGTCGCTCTAGGGCCTTTGCTGAAACAGGATCACAAATGTAGCAACGTCTCCCTTTAAAAAAGTTGACGGCTGGAGTCTGGAAGGAGGCCAAAGACGAGTCAAAGGAGAAAAAGACATGAAAGAGACGGAGGGGAGACACGGGAAAAAGGAGCGAGGGTTGGCGTTGAATGGACAGTGGTGGCCTAGTGGTTAAGGAACCGGATTGGGGTCTGTAGGGTTTCAGGTTCAAATCCATCAACTGCCAGGTTACCACTGAGGTTCACTGAGCATGGCACCGTACCAATCCACTGATCCCCCAGGCGGTCAGTTGCCCACTGTTCACTTTGGTGATGGGTTAAATCACATTGTTGTGATTGCAATGTCACAGTGAAGGGAAAGACTTTTCTTTCACTCATTCAACTTCATCCTCTTATCCATTGCTAGGTCGCAGGGCCAGCAGTCTCCACAACTGCCACCCAAATCACCCTGCTCAGCCATGCTATCCTAAGAGCACATAAGTGGCAACCCGGCAAGTTGGTGGATTCGAACCCAAAACCCGATTGACCCAAGGCCGCTTCCCTAACCGCTTGACCACCACTGCCGCCCAGCATAGATTATTTTTACAAATAATCCACACACCATGGGCTTTATTCTGTCATTTAATTTGTGTTTTAATTCAGAATGTAGTCAGATCCTTTTGTAGCAAAAAGATGAGAATGAAAATCAAAAGTGTTTTATAAAAAAAAACGGAGAGAAGCAGCAGAGCGGGACAAAATAGGATAGAAATGACTTTTTTGATGGTGTCAAGGATGACAAAAAGAGAAGTAGTTCCCATTAACCTTTCCAATAGCAGAAATCAATGAAGGGGAAAGATGAGAGGAACTGCCAACAACTCACTGCATTAATCTCCACAGTAAGGAGAAAGTTATTGTGCAAATCTGAAGAGCACAAATGTCTGGATGGGAGAAGTTAATGTGTATATTTAGAAGGTGATTCATCTGCTGCTCCATCCACGGTTAAGAGCAAAGGGAGACAAAAACTGGACTGATTTCCATGGAAGTCAGGTCTGATATCCATGCTGCCTGGAGAAGATTCCTACAAAACTTTGATGCTACACCATCCACCAGGAGCCAACTGACTGCTGAATGAATTAGCATAAAATCTGGTTCAGACGTTCATGTTACACGCTGAGATGAATAATAATTTTGCCAACTCCTTACTTTCCTCTGGAGCAACCATTCCTGCACTTTAAGATGTAGAGGTGGATTTAAAATTCCGAAAATGTTACCAAGCGAAACAAAACTTTGGAACACAGCTGTGATCAACATGCCGAGGAACCTCGCTGAGATATTTTAGAACATTTTCATATATTACAATCTCACTAATGCCTAATAATACATTAATATTGTAGATCAACTTTTTACATTATGCATTGTAATATAAATATATTATATCGCATAATGAAAAATTCCTTCCTTCCAGGGTGCTCACCTCCCACAGGAATGGACATGTGATTTGGGTGCCAAATAGGGAGACTACTTCCCCCGCAACTCAGTAAAATGGATGGATGGACGGATGTTGATCCTTTCTAGCATCCCAGAGGAGTCAGCTATACAATGACAAACAACTTGGAATATTCTTTCAGCAAAGCAATGGTACAAAATCTTTTTGACTATAAATACTAACACTTTTTGAGTAAACTACGCCCCGGGCCTGCATTTCCCAAAAGAAACGACATAGAAAATGCATTTATGCCTTTACTGATTTGATCTCCTGACATCATATTTTAGGATCCCTTGTGGCTCGGTACTTAAAAAGATCACCTACGCTTTCTTGAGAAGGTTCCTCAGTCTCGAACTTAAGTTCACCTGCCTCCTCTCTTTCCTGTATCTCCCGCATACATATATTCATACACACTCAGGTGTGAATTCTAATAGATTGTGTTGGGGAAACTGCAAACTATCGGTAGTTAACGCTGCAGGCACATGTTGTCAACGCCAGTCCGGTGTTGGTGAAGTCATGTTGACACTGTTGTGTGTCAGGTCACACCTCTGGGTCCAGACCACCAACAACAGATTTAGATACCGGGGTCGGACTCTCAGGGACTTAATGAAACCATCAATCATGGTTTCACCAAGGTTTGGAACTTTCTCAGATCACAACATTCTTCTTCCTGGAACAAAGGTGCTGCTGGTTCACGTCAAGAAGCAAATAGTTGTTGGGTGAAGAGGTCAACACTACTGAGTTATTAATATTCCACTGCTAGTTTGTGTGTTAATATGCCCAGGGCAGAGCAGGGACCTTGGTCTGGCTCAACCAGCATTCAAGACCCAATGGTTAAATTTCAATCAATAAAACCAGAGGATTTTCTATTGTGGTCACATGTTTTTTTAACGTACAGTGTTCTGGACATTTGGAACTAGAGGCTAAAACTGCTCCCTGGTCAGAGGAACCGGGAATCCCTGCTCAAATCTGTTGCTTTACTTTCCCTGGGAATCACATCTGCAGCATGAATCAGATGCAGCCTCCGCTCGGTGACACACATTTGACCGCACACGCAAACACCAAGGCCAACTCACATCGCACACATGCAGCGGTTTTGAAATTCTCCCAAAATGAGAGCACGTTCTTCCATTTAAGTCTAAGAACCACTTGAAGGGCAGTCAATCATGGGTAAAAATAACTCCAGCAAAATGATTTAATTATTTGAGGGGAGGCTAACGCAGAGCTGTGTGACAAAATCTGGGAAAAATAAGAAGCTCTCAGGACTTCCAGACAATTCAAGTTCACTTTTGTTTTTTTTGTTTTTTTTTTTTCCACTGGATATTTATTCGTTCTAGTTGTGAGGCACCACCATATCTTTGTTGATCCGTGCAGCGGTTTGTCACCTCCAGCAAATATCACCTCAGTGGATTTGGGTTTGACCCGAGCCGCCGGCATCTTTAAAGGTTCAAACTGACTTGATGCTGCTCCTGAGGTGCAGCACCAAAAGAGAATGTCACCGCGTTAAATGCCACATTTACTTCACACAGGAGAAGAGGTGAAGCGCCCCGTGGAGCGCTGACTGCGGTGTTGACACTGTCATGCACTATAATGCA
Source organism: Paraplagusia blochii (assembly GCA_016785265.1). Classification (NCBI taxonomy): domain Eukaryota; kingdom Metazoa; phylum Chordata; class Actinopteri; order Pleuronectiformes; family Cynoglossidae; genus Paraplagusia; species Paraplagusia blochii. The sequence goes on from JAFBJS010004898.1 coordinate 140,683, forward strand.
CATTTGACTTGAACGCTGGCTTTTTTTGAAAGCAGATTGTATGGTGCCTTCAGGTGCTGCTGCACTCAGTCGGGATGAAAACCATGGACTTCCTACCTGCTCTATCAGTGAGTCAGGCCGGGCTCTGAACTAGTCTGCCTGAGGCTGGAAATCATACAAGAATATATTTATAAATGTTGTTTCCAGTACAAACAGAACTCACTGCAGGAGCAGATAAGACCTCCAGAAAGGTTTTAGCAGACACTCAGTACAAAACTATTTGAGTCAGCGGGTGAAAAGGTGAAAAATATTGTGAATTTTTAGTTTATATGGAATGCAACAATATATATATATATATATATATATATATAGTTATAGTTATATATAGTTATATACATATAATTCCTGTGTGAAAGAAATCAATTTTCATGCAGGTCGTTGAGGAGGAACAGCTAATGGACTTGCAGCAGAGTTTTTTTTTTTTCCGAGTCATTGCAGAATGTTTAGAAGGTATTTTGGCAGAGTATGGAAGGAGCAGCTGAGGGACACCGTGTTCCTGGGGTACTTTTCTCACAAATAAAAGCGAATGAGCAATCAATAAAACAATAGCTGTAATTCTGCTCCAGGAGCTGAAAAGTTATGAAGCATTTTTACACCAAAGACCCGAGCAGTAAATGAGAAAAGTCTTCACGTCAATACTCCGCACTGACTCACTAAGAGTTTTAGTATAGATTAAAAAAAAAGAAGTGAGGAGGAATTACAACTAGTTTCCTGTATGGGCCTTGAATAAATGCAAATGAAGCTATAACCAATACAGCTTGTTACCCATGAAAATGTATAAGAAGAAACCTTCAAGTGAAACTGCATCAATTTCATGGACCTTGATCATTAATTTCCTGAAGAGAAAGCACCAGGGATTAAGAGAGTTTTAGACAACTGTCTTTCTGACTGTCGCTCTGTCTGTCCATTCTCTTATGTATCTATCTTTCTGTCGGTCGGACGGTTGGTCTGTCTATCTCTCTGTCTGTCTGTCAGTCTGTCTGTCTAGCCTCTTATCTACCTATCTGTCCGTCGGTCAGTCGATTGGTCTGTCTATCTCTCTGTCTGTCTGTCTGTCTATCTATGTAACTATCTATCAATGTATCTATCTATCTATCTGTCTACCTATCTGTCTGTCTATCTGTCTGTCTGTCTGTCTATCTATGTAACTATCTATCAATGTATCAATATATCTATCTATATATAGATCCATCTATCTGTCTCTCTGCCTGTCTGTCTGCCCGTCTGTCTGTCTATCTATCTATATATAGATCCATCTATCTGTCTCTCTGCCTGTCTGTCTGCCCGCCTGTCTATCTATCTATCTATCTATCTCTCTATCTATCTATCTATCTATCTATCTATCTATCTATCTGTCTGTCTGTCTGTCTGTCTGTCTGTCTGTCTGTCTATCTATCTGTCTGTCTATCTGTCTATGTGCCTGTCTATCTGTCTGTCTATCCGTCCACTGATCTATCTCTACTCTGCAGAACTCTGCCTGTCGACCTGATACAGTCTGTATTACAGTGTTAACTCAACACGTATATTTCTGTATATATTTCCCAGTGCATTGATGCGTGCGTTAACATTACACTGACATGACTGCCTTACGGTTGTGATCTTCTCCTCTCTGTGTAACTGAACGGGGAAACAGAGACAGGATATGAACAGACGCCCGCGGCTGCTGCAGAACGAGAGGTGTGATTCTTTTCTGTTGTCCCCTCCATCTGCTGCAGTTCTCACACCTCCGTGTCACATGTTTCTCCATAATAGGTGTGCCTCAAGTTTTACAAGGTGTTATGTGTTCCCGCTTCTCCCTGGCGGTCGTACCTTTGCTATTACCTTCGGTTCAGCTTGAGCAGCTTCACCTCTGCCTCTTGTAGCAACAGTGTGTTTTAATATCGGTAAGCTGCATATCACCGACGACATTAAGGAGCACATTAGAGACATCATCTAATCAGTTTAGCACCGTGTTATCGATGAAAAAAGTGGAAATCCATAAACGTTTCACATCACATTGTAATCAGGGTGTGCTTTAATGCCACAGGAGACCGCATGTTTCATCTGGTTCGGCCATAAAGTCGAGCAAATGTAGCATGGTTTCATTCCGCTTTTGTCATCGCAGAGGAATCATTCCAGCTCTGTTAATAGCATTTTCTTGTTGAGCTGCCCACTCATTTGATGAAGGTTCCATTATGCTAAGTGACTGAGTCGGCATCCCCGCTGATCACCGGTCAGCTGACCTTCCGCTCTACAGCGACTGACCGAGCATGATGCTAATCTCCATTAGGATAATGTAGCTATAGATCGGAAGCAGGGCAGCACGTCACTATCACTATCGCTAACACATTCTTGGTGACTCCACGCATTTCAATTTCTTCACTTTTCTGCCTCGTCGTTACTTATATGACTTTGAGGAGAAGGTTTGGTGTCAAGTATAACAACTATGTGAAGACGCTGATTCATCCAGGTCATGATATCGAGAATGTTAGTTGGCAGCAACTGGACTTCTTGGAGTAGAAAGGCGTTTCATTCCTCAACTGAAGAACTTTAGACCACTCCCTCTAGACCAGAGTGTTCCCCAACCTCTTTTGCCCCACGGACCGGTTAAATATCTGCTACTTTTTTCATGTACCGGTCGCTAAGTTGTAGCAGATAAATACCCCTTAATAAAATGAAATTTACGGTGTTCTGAAAAATATTCCTACCTATAAAATCTTCCTACCCGAATTAACAAGGATTGCCCAAGTGCACCCAGCCTATAACTTTCTGCTACCAGACCGGTATACAAGGTTAGAATCTTGTATCACTGACTCTGCATCATTTTGAGTTTACTGGCACCAATTCACCCAGGGACCAGTACTGGTCCCCGGCCCAGTGGTTGGGAACCACTGATCCTACAGACCATTCTCCACTGGACACAGGTGTGAAGAGTTTTTTTGGTTGCCATGTCACATGGCCAAATGTGAATGAAAGGACCTGCCCCTCTATTCAAGGTTGGTTGTTCCAGATGGGCTTTTCTTTTTCTGAGTGTCACCTTTGTCCCGTGGAGAAGGTAGTGGTCCAGAGGAGAACAACTACTAGTGTTCCCTCTGACCTCAAACATAAACTAATACATTTCTTCAGTTGAAGAATGAAATACCTTTCAACTCTGAGTAGAAGTCCAGTTTCTTCTCTTATCCTGAACTAAACCTCCAGGAATTTAAGTACTACTACTAATACCTAGCATTAAAACCTTTCCTGTGCAGGTCTCCTATGACCACATGTCATTGGATCTGACTTTTCACTGACGTCATAGTGTTAATATGACAATAAAAATGGTTTACAAGGCCCTGCTGGTGCAGGGATATCTCCTGTCAGGGCTTATTAACTGTAACAGTAACTTTATAGTGAGAATATCTGACAACAACAAGGACATTCTACCAATAAATGGAATAAATGGTTAGCGTACCTTTAACCTACGATGGTCCGAGTCGACTCTTGTCATTGAGCATGTAGGCCGTCGCTTAGGGCGCCATCTGCTGTAATCACACAGAAGAAAAACAATTACAATAAGTGTGAGGGGGGCGCCAAACCGCAATCTTGCCCCGGGGCTAAAACATGTCTAAAGCCAACAGTGGGTCAGAGGATGTCGGCTCTGAATGACGGCTTAACACTGTCCTGAGACAGACAGAAGAATAGGCAGACGGTTACTCCAGGGAATTGAGTAGACGAGCGGAGACGTTTTCAATGTTAAGGAGAGTGTTAATTTCACGCTAGCTGGAATAGTTTTACACTAAATATTGAGTAAATATAGGTGAGAGTTAATACTCTAAAGGTTTTCTGAAGGTTTTAAGCTGTTTAGAGCAATAACTTTCCTGAGTTAAATCAAATTTTAGTTAATATTTCATTTACGTTGTAGTGTTTGTACGTATTTTTATTTTTTTTTCTATCAAGAGACTTTGCCAAGGTCACTAGAGTAAAATTTGTTAAATAAAGGAGAGTAAGAATTGAAAAAAAAACAAAAACATAATGCAATTGGAGCATTAGAGAGGATTGAATATTTTTTAAGCTTTTTTCCTGCTTTGAATTTGTCAAAGTCTTTTAGATTCACTGTCCATTGCTCTTTTGGTTCCCTGGTCCATTTCCAGGCTTTTAGTGATGACTCCAGTCCATTTCTTACGTTAAGTCCCCAGGACACGCTCGTCATTAAACCACTTCGGATAGTTTTGAAGAATAACTTCGACACAGGGTAGGATATTAATAACAACCGGGCTCATGTCTTATTTTCATTACCTCCCCTGGATCCTGGCTCGTTCAGTACTTAAAGAAAACATACATCTTCACCACGTAATAAAGTCTCATATTAACTCCACAGCCACTGACCCTGCCTACCTTTATTTTCCTGTGACAGGAAGCAGCAGAGGCACCAGGGACACGGTAAATGTAATATTGCAGTGTGTGATATTGTGATACTGATACCAGAGTACATTGTTTTCTGTTACTGCGCCGTGTACAATAGCCATGTGATTCATCTGAGATAATCCCGGACATCCAATCCAAGTGCATGAGGCCACACAGCGTCTGACTGACATCACATCACAACACCGCGGTTTATTGTCTGGCCAATGTTGAACACGAATCCGTCTAAATGTTGTTATCAGCTCGGACCATATTGTGACGGACACGCAGCTCACAGCCAGATCGGGACTAAAGAAGAAGAAGGCCGACCAATCAAACGAGAGATCCTGCTGCTACGCAAAAATAACGCAGACACCGAGGTGATAGAACACATCGCAAATAAATGTCCGCCCGCAGGTGAAAAGCTCGTTACCATCACTGTGATATCATAACAGGAAGATAAAGCAACACATTTCAGGACGATTTACTGTCTTTGTTTTCAAACGACATCAAATATCCCTGCAGGAGAAATTATGTGGAAGAGAAATGGTTTGGAAATGGAAGAGACGGATTATAAAAAAAAAGTCTCACAGGTATAGTCCTCCAGGAAATCCACGTCTAAACCTGATTAGAGTCAAGCCAATCAGTACAATTAGACTTGGCATGTCACTACACACACCATGTCGTACACTTGCATGTCTGTGTTAACGAGCTTTAAGCTACTTAGCATGACAACAGGAGCTAAACACAAGCTACTACGTGCAGGCACTGATTCAGTGACTTCATTGTTATTTTCTCTCCAACAATGAAACTAAAGAAAAAGAGAATTAGTCACGTCTTACACATGTGGTACAGTTTTAATAGTAAAATGCTGTTAGCATCACAGCAAATCAGTGTAGGCGTTAGCATCAATGCCCCAAAAATAGAGAAAGAAGATAGTTTAGAGTCTGATTCCCGGAGGAACCACAAGCTTGAGGCTTGCCACTGTGGCTCGGGGGTCAAAATAATTGCCCAACCTTGATCTGGAGGGTTTCAGGTTCGAATCCACCAGCTTCCAGGTTAGCACTAAGGTGATCTGAGGATGGCACCGCCCACACTCACTGCTCCCCTGCGCTCAAAACTGCCCACTGTTGACTTTGATGATGGGTTAAATGCACAGGTAACATAGTTAGCTATCCCTTTCTTCCTCTACCCGATTGGTTAAATCCACAGCCAATCAGATTGCTGGTTATGTTTCAAAATCACTATCTTTCTAGATAAGCTATTTAGCTTTGCTGTATTGTTTTTATGTGAAATCTGAAATATAATCTAGGAATTTAAGATATCAAAATATCGATTTGTGAATATTAACAATGAAAACATCATATAACCAGTCCCGATCCGATATTGGTTTACTTCTGGCAGTGGGGGAGAGTGCTGGGGGATGTAGATAGATTGATTAATAAATCTTATTTCACGTACTAATCTAGTTATTATCTTGGACCAGGGTTCCCTCCAGTCTAACAGGATGATGCATTAGAAGGTTCTAGTCCTACCTGGCCTTGAGCCCGACTGTGGACAAGAGTTGAAAATTAGCAAGGACTATAAATTCATAAACTGAAATATAGTTCTATGTTTTTATGGCCGGTGTACAGTTTCCCTACTGCCTATAATAATTTCACATGACAAGAAATGAAAGCAACAGGTTAAAATTAGCACAAGGCCTCATTTTAAAAAGTCAAATCAGCTATAAAAGTGAGGAGTCACAGAAGTGGGGGTTCATAAATATTGAATCTCAGAGCCGTATGAATACTGATGCCACAGGAGAGGAACATTCTTTATAATGAGTCCGCGGAAATCAATACTCAGAAGCTGGCGTGCCGCTCCGCAAGTTCATTTATAGAGGACAGCCGCGGGACAAAAATGGACCAGTTTAAAATGATGCGAGACGAACGCGGGGAAAATAAGTGACACGTCTCTCATTTCTGTCCACTCTGGCTGATTTATCGCTAATTCAACCTGCACATGTCGGTTTGAATCACTTGTCTGTCGGACGGAGTTTAATTAAATAATACGTTTTTGCAGTGACAGGTACGCAGCTGACCTGTAAGTCCAGAGCAGACGGAGACTGGACGAGTTTTCTCTACATCTGGCATCACATCAAACAGGATCCAAATTTGTGGTTGTTTCACATGTGTTTGAGCCAAAGTCACTATAATTCTGTTGTAATTACAGTGTAGCGTTACAATGAAGACTAGTTTAGAGGGTTCTAAATCACCAGGATAACACGCCGGGGGAGAGAAATATAGAATTACATCTGAACTCCCAAGAATCAGGGCAAGGAAAAAGGCCCCTAATCTGTTTATTTTTAAAAGATACAAGATTCTTCTCATGGTGTCACTGCCTCCGCTCTGCCTTCCCTGAACGCCTTGTGTATTGCTGTCTCCACATCTGCCTCACATCACAAATTCCAGCCAAGCGCAGATGACGGTTCTCCAATAAGTAATTTTCCGTGCTGTGTCACAGCGTCTTTGTGATCGCGTACTTCTTAAATCGGCTGTGTCATGCAATTTTTCTAATGGAAACGTTGCATTAATTCATTGGCGGGGGTTATACATCATGGCTGTAAAATTCCAACCCCCGCCCTCCCTACCCTGTGGAGAGCAGGGTCTGATCTGTGCAGTGCTGAGCAGACATGGACTTGGACAAATGGACACATTTGCATTGTATTAAGAATCTGGTCTACTCTGAAAACAAGCAGAGACAATTTAACGCCTGCCCCAAAACACATCTGTCAATTATTTAGAGAGGTGCAGCTAGTGGAGCAGTAGGACATTAGGGTGTATAAAAAACCTAACCCTATATACCTAGGGTTAGGGTCGACCTCTGATAGAAGAGAGACAGCTACAGTGCAGGGAAAAGGTCTTCAGGACAGTTGTGAGACCAGCCATGAGGATGGATTAGAGACACTAGGAATAGACAGGAGACAGAGCTGGAGGTGGAGGAGTTAAAGATGCTGAGGTTCTCTTTAGGAGAGACAAGGATGGA
>JAFBJS010004898.1:157437-175190 GCA_016785265.1 Paraplagusia blochii
GGGAGGTAAAGTAAGAGAATAATGGAGTGGACAAGAAGGGTGTAAATAGGAGGGCGGATTTTTGAGGGTCTTCAGGGAGATCAGGCCGGAGCAAACATGGAATGTTGAGAGGGAGAACCTGGACCAGCCTGCCAGTGAAGAACCATTCAGACCCTTGGTCCTGAATATGAATGTCCAGTTTCATGTCCATGAAGATCCAGTGTTAGGCCACTGGACAATAGGTTTTCCAGATGTTTTACCTCACGTCCAAGAGTTTCTTAGGTTCAGAAATGAGGAAACCTTTTTGAAACGTTTTCCAGTTGCCTAACAAAATGGCATTTGCTGAAGCAATCTGATTATGATATTAAGCAATATGGATAAATGCAAAATCCATAGTGGTGGTCTAGTGGTTAAGGACCTGGACTGAGGTCCGGAGGGCTCTGGGTTCAAATCCACCAACTGCCAGGTTACCACTAAGGTCCAAACAAGAACTGATTTTGCCAATATAACATTATCAGGCTAATAATACAGTATCTTCTGATCAATATTCAATACAATAGCTGTCCGATATCGTTAGAATCTTCGGTAGCAGACCTGGGTCCACTAGGCTCCAGGTTTGAATCCACCAGCTACCAGGCTCAGAACAAACCACTATCCTGACCCAGTGGGCTCACCACCCACAGGGATGCTCACAGTATGGTGCAGTATGATTTGGGCGGCGGACGTGGAGACTGCTGACCCTGCAACCTGGCGATTAGTAGGTGAAGATGAATGGAGAGAACAAGCTACAAACCACTGATATCTCAAGAGGAGTCCATTCAGTGCTGCTGCCTGTGAGGTGGAACCAGGAGAGTGGAACCACGACAGTGTTCCAATTAAATGCCTATTGTAGCTGTTACTGCAGCTGAAGTGAAGTATATCGTACTTGTACCAACAACAAACAGATAAGTGGGAGTGGAGAATGTGGGGTTTGTGGAGGTGAAGTGAAGGAAGGAAACTCTACTCCATACAAAAAAAGACTAATGTTTATTTAAAGGAAAACAAAGACTAGTTGGCACGTGAGACCGAGTACAACGAATAATAAATGTAATGTTTTTTTTTTCATTAACTAAAAAGGCGGCATAAAAGATGAAGGAAGTCTGAAGACGAGAGGAAGAAAAACAACAAAAGCTACAGAAATCCCATTTCTGCTGAATTTCCTTTCCTGAATAAGTTAGAATGTGTAAACAACCAATGCAGCGAGTGAGTGCAATAATAATTCACGGTGGAGTCGGACTTTCCTCGCGCTGCAAACTTGTCCACTCGTGAGACGTGCATTATGTATGAAGTCTGAGTCTGGCCGTAAAGGGAAAAGTCTGAAAGGGAGCTAACAACAGAAAGGCGGCGAACATATGTCCGTACATGTCTGTGTAATGAGCGGTGGTAATGAATTATTGCATTAGAGCCCCGAGCGGTGGGAGTCCTTTCACTGTGAAGGATGAAGACGTCTTCTTCTGTGAGCGTTCACTGACAGGAACATCCTGTCGATGCACTTGAGCAGTCCAGCGCAGAAGTAACGTGGCCTCCCACCAACACGCACAAGTGAACGTGCTACACGCCATTGCACAAGAATGTCCGATATTAACCTTTGCCAATATCTCATTATGGAAGTACTGACCGAACAATTTCCGATTCCGATATCAGCCAATATCGATATATCCAAAAGTTTCCCCCCAAAATTTAGGTAAACGTCTCAGAACCCTGCGTGCAATTTGAGTAAATTTGGCAAAACGTGTAAATTTGGCAAAACGGGGTGGGTGTAGTGTTTAAGGAACCGTACTTGGATCCGTAGTGTTCTAGGTTGAAATTCACTACCTGTCAGGTTACCACCGATGTCCTCTGAGCATGGCACCGTCCCTACTCACAGCTCCCCTAGTGCTCAAAGTTGCCCACTGTTCACTTTCATGATGAGCTAAGTGCAGAGGTCGGATTTCGTTGTGTGCAGTGGTGTGGATCACAATGTCCAATGACCAGTTGGGACTGACGCGGTACTTGTAACTTGTAACTACTTTTCTCAGTAACTGATAATGCGTTACCTTTCGTATTCAGCAATGCCGTTTATTGTTACTGTGGTGTAAAGAGACTCGTTACTTGGACAATTTTCTGGCCACATGTACACGAACTGGACCCATGCCTTGCAAAGGAGCAATGGTTGCTTGACATAGGTTAACATTTGAGGCTAAGCCAATCAGAAAGAGACCTGGGCGGGTCTTCTTGACCTGTAGGGGAATAAACAGTCTCACATACACACACACATGACGTGGTACAGCAGCACACAACCACAAGCAAGACAACGACAGGTGGCAAGTTGAGGTTACTATAAAGTTGCCTGTCAAAATGTCTAAACATCTATTTTGTTTTTATTGTTCCACTACATTTCATTATGATAGTTGCTACAGAACACAACGCTAAACTTTTTAAATGTGTTTTTAAAGAAAAGTAAAGTAAAGTAACTAGTTATTAGCTACTTTTATGTTTTAGTAACTAGTAACGTAACTAGTTACTTTTTCAGAGCAGTAACTAGTAAAGTAATAAGTTACTTTTTTAAAGTAACTTGCCCAACACTGCCAATGACAAGGAATTTCCTTCCTCCCTTCCAAACCAAACAATAACCGTTCTTGCTTATGTGTACACTGGACCAATAAACTGATATTAAACATCTCTAACCCTTAGTCATGTCTTCAAGTTCGTTGCTATTCTTCGTCTTCACTGTGTTGTCGCACACACCCTGACAAGCACACGCCCAAACCCACACAAATCATCTCCGTCATATTGAGGCCATTGTGACGAGTGGCACCGAGTGTTTACAGGCACTCGTTTCGACCGCAGAGCCACGGCGTCTTCTGGCACCGTCCTCTGTGTGTTTGTATGTATGTGCACATACAAACTGCCAGGCTGGGTGGGCCTCAGTGGAGAGAGTATGACTTCCCTCCTCCAGGCCCTGGCTCTCAGCTCCTGGCAGCACCAGTCAAACTATTGACTCCTCTCCTCCACATCATTCCTTGACTATTTATACTCTCTTGATTTACTCTTTTTATCTCTTACATTGACATTTTGGTTTCCTGATTTATTTGCTGTTTTGCGTGCTGCTTTTATCCAAGAGCTGGGATATTAAAAATGATTTATCGGCAGAGATCTGTGTAATGCCAGTTTCGCTCATATTATTTCTATTAGACTTTACCACAAAGGCTCTGATGACACCAGTGTTGGTCACTGGGGTGGATGCAATAGCACTAGACCAAGTTCGCCCGATCTGAAAGTCAACAGTTTGGTTGTTGGGAGTTGACAGAGTGCCGGGTGTTGATGAAAAACCACTGCAAACAATATTTCTCGATGAAAGTTTGCACTCGGATGAGTCGCGTGGTTGTCATGGCGTCAAGTGGAATGAATTATGGATGGCCTGCCTCACCCCCGCCCCAACCTCCACCCGCTTTGTTTGTCAAAATGTGATGAGCTCACGAACTCAAGAAGCAGCTTTGGGTGTGAAACTTTATCCCTCTCTGGGGGTTCGCTCCATTTTGTTGAATTTGCATCTTAACAACCTTTCAGAGTAATTGAAAAAGTGGTGTCAGAGCCCAGAGTCTTGATCTCTGATATGGTAATTACCTTTAAGGGAGCCTCAAGAATCAGCAGCTGCATTTGAGAAAAAAAAAAAAAATTCTAATGACCTACATATGTGTCCCGCACTTCGTTGGAGCCAACCAGACACTCTTGGCAGGACAATTTGGACTGTGGTCGTCATCCCTGATTCTAAGATCTGGTAAAGTTGTCCAATCTTCTAACAGGAGCAGGAAGTAGAAAAAATGGCGGAAGGATGGCGGCGTAAGTGGAAAGATAGGGGGCAGATCTTTCATGTGGCTCTAACCCACTTTAAATGGGTTCCAGAAAAGAGCATGAAGTCCTTTGGTCTTAATGCTTTGATAGCAGACTTCTGGTTTCACATGGTGTCTGAGTGAAACTGACACACACTCACATAAAGGGTGTGAGATCAGTTGAATCTGAATCCAGTTTGAAGTCTGCGAGGCAGACGTTTTTGAAAACAACATCGGCATTTGTTTATTTAATGCAGCGTGTAATTGACAGCCGCGATGCCATTGAACCAACTTTGTTTCTTAAGACGCCGTCAAACGCCGTCCAGGTAACATGTTTCTCATCTTTTGCTGGTGAACACATGCCTGATGTGAACATGGCAGCTGACACACCAGCTGCTGCCGAAGCATCCGGCTTTTATCACCCGCTTCAGCGCCATCTTTTATCTGTAATAGAAAGACGTTGTCTCTGCGAAACGTCAAAACAAATGGCTCAGAGGGAGAAGGCGATGTCAAGACGGAGAGATCTGACACGGGAATTTATTTATCTCTCGGTGGAGAATACATTTTAACAAATCATATTCAGCTCAGGCAAGTATGCATGTCAGGGAGTGGGATCTTCTGGGTTTATGACTTCAACTTTCTGCTCCTGGTGAATTATTCCTCGGGGATAATCTGGTAGTAAATTCTCCTTCTTCTTTGTACCGCCAAGGTAACCTTTTTGCAGGGGTGTTTGCTTATCCGCTTGCAACAGTTAATTAGTGGTTTTAACAATGTCGGGCTTGGCCGACTCTTTAGGAGCATCTACTCACAGAGTCAGCCATGTGAGCAGAGCAGATTTTGTTCTACCAATAGTTGGGGGGGTTGATAGATACTGATATTTGCAGGTCCAGGAAATTAGTTTGACTCTAATATAAATGATGAGTAAAGTATTGAAGTATTGAATAAAGGCTAAATTGTTCAAATGTGTTTTGTCTTCTAGACTATGGGTGTCATACTCATTTTTACCAGCAGGCCTCATCAACAACAAAGTTTCCTTGAAGGGACGGTTGTAAATTGAATACTGTACTGATGTCACTACTCCATAATGTATTAATGCATGTTACTGCTGTTAAAAATACTTAATTATAGTTATAAGTAACGATTATTGTTTATTACTGTGTAATAGAACAACTTTTAATTCATCAGGTTAAGACACTCTGCTCTATAGACAAATTAAAAAACCTTGTCAAGCTCCCGAGGGCCATACCAAATGATTTTGTGGGCTTGATTTGGCCCCCAAGCCTTCAGTTTGACATGCAAGTTCTACACTACCTATTGCGTAAATGCTGGATTTGCAGGGAAAAGGCAGAAGGATAATTAGTATAATTTGGACAAGTTTGGCGGGCCGGATTAAAAGAGCCAAACGGGTCGCATCTGGCCCCCGGGCCTTAGTTTGCCCAGGGCTGATATAGTGTGAAGTAGTGACTATTTACTGAATACATGAAACATGTCTGTGTAAATGTTGGATAGACAGTGGATGAATGGATGGATAAATAGATAGAAATTTGCACCATCTCTTTTTATTTCTAATTAAAAACAATAAAAACCTCTAATGGGCCCCAGTTTCCTGCAGACACTGTGTCCACTGTGTTCAAAGTCGTCCACTGCACGATCACAGCTCTGGTGCTAATTACACACAGGACATTATCCGCTGGCAAACATGTAAATCTTCTTCTTGCTCTGGATCAATACATAGTTTGTTAAAGAGCCACTAATGTCCGTGGCTCCATGTTTCGCAGACACTAATGACCTCGCTCTGGATCCAGCTACGACAGCTGAAGACACCCAGCAAATACCGGGATCAATACCCTCACATACTGGAGTCCTTCTCGGGCTGCCCGTCTCACCATCTGTCCCTCCACCCTGCTCGCTCCCTCTGCCTGTCATTCCTATCTGACACTCACCCTTCACCTCTGTCATCTGAGGACCATGCCTCTTCCCCTCCTCTGCTGTCAAACATCTCTGCGCTTCAGTTACCACCAATCACCTCCCATCACTTTTATCCCTCACTAACTTATCCTCTATCTCCGTCCCCATCCATCTCCATCCGTCTCCCTGTCGTCTGTCTGTCTATATCTCAGTCTCTAAGTCTTTCTCGCAGTCCAGCCATCAGCTTTATTGTCCCTGGGTCACAGCGAACAATGTCCGCCCACATGGGGCCCCGGTGCAGTCCCAGCCTCGGAGGCAGGGTGGACCAGAGAACACCCATAACTCAGTGCTCTAACTGGGCTGTGGGATAAAAGGAAGCCTCACACATGGCTGACTATGTGGGTCAGCCTGGGATCATTTGTAGAAGAGGAGGCGAGCAACTGGCACCAGACTCCCTCTCCGAAGGTGTCTGTGTGTCTATGAGAGAGAGAGTGAATGAGTGTGTGGTGTCCCCTTGCACCCTGGTGGCAACGGGGCCCCCTCCTGTTCATCCCAGCCAACTTTCTATGGGAAACCAGTTCTATCTCTCTCTCTTTTCCTGCTGCTGCTTCCCTTCACCCCCATCCTCTGCCCCAACGCACCTCGACGCCTTTGTTATCAAAGGGGACAAAACAGGGGGTTCTTTGGGGGCACCAATTAGTCCTCCTCCATGGGGTGACATTGGCGATGAATAGAGGGACCCCCAAACCGTCCACGCATATAATCTCAACTTTTCCTTTGGAGGTTGCGCTGTCACAGCCACACAGACTCAACCTTGTTTACAGAAAGGTCTCTTTCTTGATTTAAAGGCATGCCCTGACGGCCCCAAAGAAAAAGTGAGCATCCACATGCCAGTGAGTCACTGTGTCTGGAGGAACGGACGGAACTTGTTCTACGTGCTCTTCATCTTGGAAGGTAGACAAGTTTCAGGGTATTTTTCCTGATTGGGGACAGGGTGGTGAGAGACGGCAGACATTCCCATCAATCATTGAGTGACATCAGCAACAATAGCTACTTGGAATCTATTACCAAAACAAACAAAGACATAGCAGGAGAGTCGCTAGCAGGAACCTCAGGAGTATCGGACAGGCTGTGTAAACCTACGTGGTGATTGAGTAGACACAGGGGGGGTTTGAGGGACCAACCATGATGGCTGCTAAACCAAAGCACATGCCACATTGACGGGATGTCTCAATAGTTGCATTATCACTTCAGCCAGCCCCTCCTCCAAAGCTTGTTGGATTAGCGCTGGGCTGGTTTAAGAGAAAAGAAAGGGTGTCTGACATTAGTTTTTAGTTCACATGTGGTCCAGGAGACCACCAGTTCTCTCTGGTACTTAAAATACCAACGGACCTAAACCACGGTTCTAGTCCTGTTCTGTGGCAACCTCCAGGTAGTTTCTGTTATAGTCGTTTTCTTGCCTTCATCAGCAAAAAAACATGCTAACATTAAGAACGGCTCATTTCTGTAACTACAGAACTTTTTTAAGCTTATCATATTAACGTCCTAGATTTTCTGCACGCTTGACCAAATCTTAATTCTCTGGCCTTAATTCTCAAATAAGACATACATACATACATACATACATACATACATGCATACATATATGCATATATACAAACATGCACACATACAAACATGCACACATACATATATACGTACATAAGATAATATATACACACATACATACATATATACAAACATATATACACACTACCATATATAAATACATTTGTAAAAACACACAAACATGGACACATACATATATACGTACATAAAATCATATATGCACACATACATAGACACATACACACATGCATACATACTATATGCACACATGCATACATACATATATGCATATATAAAATCATATATGCACACACATACATGAATACATACAAATAACATACACACATACATACACACATAGACACAAACAAACATACATACACACATAAACACATACATACATGCACATACATAAATACATACACATATATAGCATTAATACTTTTTTCAGAAAAGCGTCCCCACTAGTACAGCTGAACCAGAACACACGGCTGGATTAAAGAATGCCATTCTCTTCCCTCACCCCTGCAGACTGACCACCGACTGAGACCGTAGAGAATGTAATGTGAGAGAAGAGAAACAGAAACAGAGAGTGACTGAGGTCACACTGAAAGACAGGAAGACAAATGTGAGATATTTGTGGACGCACATTTTCCTCTGTTTTGCTGTTTGCTCCAATGTCAAGTTGGACAAGTTGAAGCAGGTGAGGTTTGAGCGGTGACCTTAGAGTTGAAAACTTTAGCCAATAATCCACCGTCAGGCACCATGGTGACATTTATTACGAGGTATTGTGCTAAAAATCTCCAGAAGCAATCATTTTTGAAAAACTTATATATATAAAAGAAAACAATCCTCGACTCCTCTGAGTAACAACGACACAGCAAAACAGGAAACAACATCGACTCCCACAGAGCGGCACAGGCTTTTTTCATCATCAGCACTTGTTCTCGCTTCAGCTGTTTAATGCTTTGCCGGAGAGTCAAGCAGCATTTTATCTTTGTTTCACTTCATATACCTAAGGAATACTTTTCTTTTCCCAAACACAGCACAGTGCAAGGGTCTTAACACAAACTTTATAATTCATGAACTCTAAATCATAAACTCAGCACACACAAAAAAAAAAATAGAAAAATAAAACACAGAAACTATTCTGAAGCCGTTTCGGAGGTTTGCGATGTGAGTTGTCACATTAAGCTTTGTCAGGTGGCTTTTCTTTCACATTAATACTTTATTTACAGACTGTATCACTGCTATGCCATCTGAAGGTGAAAGCTGCAGGGTAGCTCGGCTTTGTGGGTTTTCACTGAGTGAACGCGGGGGCTCAGCAGAGCTGCCAGGCAGCAGATCAATGTCTGTGTGTTCCTACTGAGAAATATAGGAAGTACAGGGCAGGCAGCAGCCAGCGCCTTAAATAGCTCCACTGATTGAAGCTCAACTTTAACCCAAATAATGGGGAGTATGATCAAGGTCTTCAGAGGTCTGTGCAGTCTAGATTAGTCCATGGCCGCTGGCTGGAAGACGGAGTCGTTGACATAGAAGTGAAGTGATAGGAGCGATAATATGCCAGACTTTCCTTCACAGATTTTTTTTTCCATGATTATTTTAACTGTTGGGAAAACCAGTTAGTAAGACTAGTGATGTAGCCGAGTGTTCCCCAACCTTTTATACGACACTGACCGGTTAAATGTCTTGCACTATTTTCACAGACTGGTCATTAAGTTGTGGCAGATATATATCCCTTAATGAAAAAATGATTTCCGGTGTTCTGTAGTATTTTCCTACCTATAAAATCTTCCTACCTGAATTAACTGAGCATGGACACAACAAGGGTTTCTCAATTGACACGGCCTATAATTTTCTGCTACCAGACCGGTATAAAAAGTTAGAATCTTGTATCAATGACTGCGCGCTATTTTGAGTTTATTGTTGTTGTCTTCACTGAGAAAATATGTCCTAATCAAATATAGTTGCATTATTGATTATGGAATTGGAATGGAATTGTTCAGTTCTTTTGTTGATATGGGTATGGATCAAGTGTAAGAGCCGGATGGGGCCAAAAGTAAACATTATTTCTCTGCAGC
Source organism: Paraplagusia blochii (assembly GCA_016785265.1). Classification (NCBI taxonomy): domain Eukaryota; kingdom Metazoa; phylum Chordata; class Actinopteri; order Pleuronectiformes; family Cynoglossidae; genus Paraplagusia; species Paraplagusia blochii. The sequence goes on from JAFBJS010004898.1 coordinate 166,865, forward strand.
CCGGCACCAATTCACCATTGGACCGGTCGTTAAGATGCAGCAGATAAATACCCCTTTATATAGTTCTGAAATATTTTCCTACCTATAGAATCTTCCTACCCGAATTAACTGAGCATGGACACAACAAGGATTTCTCAAATGCGCACAGCCTATAATTTTCTGCTACCAGTCCGGTATAAAAAGTCAGTTTGAGTTTATTGTTGTTGTCTTCGCTGAGAAAATATTTCAGTTTCAGTTCTTTTGTTGATATGGGTATGGATCAGGTGTGAGTAATAGCCAGATGAGGCCAAAAGACAACATTATTTCTCTGCGGCCCGGCACCAATTCACCCACGGACCGGTACAAGTCCACGGCCCAGGGGTTGGGGACCATTGATGTAGCCTCACTTATAACAAGTGTACATGCATGTGTTGAGGGACTTTGAGGCTGTGCCATCATCTATCACGTCTGTCAGGACAGACCCACCAGGGTTTGGCTCTTAGACATAAAATATCTCTGTGAGAAGAAACAGCCTGACACTGTGACTGAAGACGTGGACAAACACAGCTCTATCGAGGCCTCGTCTTCAGAAGGGACACATCCTGGAGCCGCCGCGCCTGAGTACACATTAAGATAAGATTAAACTTTTATGATCTCAGTAGTTACGTTATTAACAGGAAAAAAAAAAACCCTGGGTGACTCAATCATCACCGGAGCTGTCAGAGGGGATGGTCTCCAGTCCTCTCACAGCCCCTTAGTGTTATGGTCAGTGGTCATCACAGAGGCTTAGAGCACAAATGGTTTCACAGGGTGGAGAGGACAATTGGAGGAAGCTATTTGTGGCCTTAGTGTCGTCGACTGGGAGCCATCGTTTCTTTTTGTCACCGCCATGCTCCTCAGAGGGCTGTGCTCTTTTAGTAGTTTGAATATAAACACATACATATACAGTATATATATTAACACTGATTGTTATGAACAGCTCTGCACTCCACTTTAACCTGTCCAAAGCGTGTCCAGCCCAGGGGCCAATCACAGCCCTCTGTGACATGTTTTATGTGGAATAGACGCTCAGGTTTTAATTTCCTCTCCTGAGGTTCCGTGCACTGCGGCTCTCTCTGCTGTTTAGTGGTTATACTTTGAAAAGTTCAGCGAGTGAAGAGTGGACCTTCAGTCTGCTGCTGCATGGTTTTTCTGCCTGGTGTAATATGAAGGTGGACTTTCTGGAAAATAAACCCAACGTTCATATATAATTAAGACGCTCGCTCATTTCTACAAGGGTCACAGAAAGGATAAAGTTCACATGCAGGGAGGCTTTCGCTTCCCGGAGCTTATGCTGAGTTTAAACAGCAGTTCAGGAGAGGACTTTGAAAAGTTGTGGCCAAGCTTAGTCCAGCCTCGCAGCCAGATGACCTCTGTAGAAAAAAAAGAAAACAATACAACAACTATACAGTCATGGAAAAAATGATTAGTCCACTCTGCTGTTTTCTTCAATTCCTTGTTCATCTTAATGCCTTGTTCCACTAAAGGTTTATCACCTGGGGGAAACAATGAACACAAAACCATGCAATGACTAAAAGCACTGTATTTGTCAGTACAATGTTATTGCTAGTGATGTAGGAACGGAAGTGATTTTTGTCACTGTCAATAAAACCATGCAAAATGGACAGAAAACAGCTCTGAAATTAAACTGAATCATGAGCATTTTTTGTTGTTATTACATTTGTCCAGATTAATGTAGATTAAGTGGAAGCAGACTTTTAAATGGACAAGAAATTAAAGAAAGAGTGGTCTAATCATTTTTTCCATTACTGTATATGAAGGGCGTTGTTGTTCATCACAATTTTGGGGCGGAAATTTTGCCTCTGCAGCATCCTGGGAAACAAAAAGTTGGGGCGATATCACGCTCGGGGCACCTCAGCGGTAACTTGGCCGTAGGGGGATTCAAACAGTGGGCCTTGAGTACCCAAGTCTGCTTCCTTAACCACTATGCCACCAGCTGCCCCACCTAAATTTTTACAACATGCGATGGTGCGAGTTGTCATGGTATCCTAATGAGCTTTGCTTCTTTTCTATGTGCCTACTTCTATATGCTCCTCCATCGACAACGTTTACCCAACCATCCCAAATGTACTCTCTAGCCAGGCGCTGTCTCTTATACACATCTAGATGTGTATAAGAGACAGGTCTGAAATTAAACTTAATTATGATCCTTTTTTTGTTGTTATTATATTTGTCCAGATTAATGTAGATTAAGTGGAAGCAGACTTTTAAATGGACAAGAAATTAAAGAAAGAGTGGTCTAATCATTTTTTCCATTACTGTATATGAAGGGCGTTGTTGTTCATCACAATTTTGGGGCGGAAATTTTGCCTCTGCAGCATCCTGGGAAACAAAAAGTTGGGGCGATATCACGCTCGGGGCACCTCAGCGGTAACTTGGCCGTAGTGGGATTCGAACCAGGGGCCTTGCGGACCCAAGTCTGTTTCCTAAACCACTAGGCCACCAACTACCAATGTAGAAAAGTTACAAGGTTTTTTTTTTATAGTAAAACAACAAATATGCAGTTATTTTAAGTGTTGCAGGTGGTGCAGTCTCCACGACTGCCACCCAAATCACACTGCACCATACAGTGTGCAGTCTGGAGTGTGTTATGCTCAGTGCAACTTGGATTAAAACCCATAGCCTGGTGGACCCAGTGGTGCTTCCTTAACCACTAGGCCACCACAACGGCAAAAAGGAAATATTACATACTAAATTTTTTGAGTAAAGTTTTGAATATTAGCTTACAACTTTGTTTAAATTAGCCTAACATATGTTTGTATCAGGAATGAGGTGATTAAAAGGACAACACAGACAGGAAGGTTTGGAGAAAAAGCTAGAGAAGACAGACTGAGATGGTTTGGACATGTTCAGAGGAGGGACAGTGGAGACATTGGTAGGAGAATGATCCTAGAGATGGAGCTACCAGGTAGGAGACAGAAGAGTAGAAGAGGATGGAAATTGTTGACTTGCTGTGACAAGTCAAAAGGGAAACAAAGAAGAAGAAAAACTCGCTAATAAGAACGTTTGGACACCTCTGCTGTCTTGTGTCTTCAAATAAACAACAAATAAAAACCTTGTCAGGCACAGAATCTGTTTGATCTTATTCTCTCAGTGAAGCTCAGAGGGAAAACGATGAGACTCAGCTTTTCCTTGACCTATATATTCAAACATAAAGTCAGCGGGGAATAGAGGAGACGCCATGGACGGAACTTTACGTTAAGTGAACGTATGTAATTATGAAAATGATGATTCTGGACAAGAAGCCTCATTAGTGAAGAAGCCTTGAGAAGAAACCTCTCCATTGTTCAGCGCTTTCATCATTCAGGCTTTCATTCTGCACTTTCAAAACAAAAACAGTTTCCAGCAGAGGGACAGTGTCCATAATGACTTCCTCCCTCCTCTATATTTCACCATTCATTCATTTTTGCACCCCACTGCTCTGCCCGTTTCATTCAGCCTTACTCCCTGCATCTTTCTGCACCACGGCCAAACCTCCACCCCCCTCCACACCCTCCTCTTCCTCCGCCTCCTCTGCTCCGCTTTCTCAGGGTCAATTAAGCTACAGTAACTAAACAGCAGTGCACCCTGTCACATTCCATCCAGTGCCTCTCATTCAGCCACTACAACTTTCTCTAAAACAAGCGGGCTTTGAAGGAACCCGCTCCAGCAGCGATTACCATATGAACAAGTCACTTCCTTCTGCACAATGCACTACCTTGACAGACCTTCTGGCCTGGGGCTGTCCTTCGTGGAACTCTGTTATTAACGGCGTATAAAGAAGGGTCTGTGTGCAGGTTGCCTGCCCTCTCCGTGCCTCAACCCCTCCAGCCCGGTCGGCATAGCTTTGCTTTCCCAGGGCTCCAATATTTACCTCGCGGGAGGTCGTAAAGATCCTCTGCTCGTGCACACCTAAGTACACAACGGCTCACCACGGGGAGGAGAAAAACATGGAACTGATGTACACACAGGTGGCCAGCACTAAAATATGCCTGCCCTTTAAGAGCGTCATACTGCGCAAGGTGAGAGGACAACCTCAGACGAAGACGGTCATCACATCCTCCTCATCTTCACAGATGTGGACCAAAAGACTTCGATATATATCGGATTTTCACGATCATAAGGCGCAACGTACCAAAAGGCCGATCTCATTACTATATTTAACACACACATAAGACGCACCTGATTATAGGGCGGGGTTTTATATACAATCCACGCCCACACTTCCCCCTTTAAGGTTCTCATGGTGTCCTCTACTACGTCCGCCTTACAACAACAACGCATCGCACATTTTGAAAAAAATTTCAAAAGATTTTTACGTGCGCCTTATAGTCGGGAAAATACGTTAAGGTAAAATGTCTTCAAAATGGCTAGCTTACGGTATGGTGCTGTGTGATTTGGGTGGCAGTGGTGGAGACTGCTGCCATTGCGACCCAGTTATGAATGAAGAGATGGAAGAATGATTGCATGGATATTCCGATCTGAATGGTGTTCAGATGAGTCACAAACATTTGTCTCATCCGTTTTGTCTTGATTTGTCTTCATTACTGAAGAACATTTGACTTTGTTTCGTTAGCAAATACTGAATAGGAGACGGTGACAGTGATATTTGTGAAGTGAAATGGATACAATTTTCTCAGTTCTTGGTTGTTGTTCAGACAAAAGAACCTGTAAACAAATACTTTTCTTTTTGACTGACGTCACACTCTGGATCAGTGACTCTAAACTGGAGGGTGGTGACCCAAAAGTGGGTCACAGGTGGAATGTTTTCAGTATTTACCAACTGAGAAGCTAATCAGAAGATAAAAAAGTTGATTTTGTGCTGTGTGAATCGTTTTCAATCACACTTTTGTTTATTTTTTATTAAGTTTATGGAGAAAACTTGACGTTGTCATATTTGCACTTTGATTTTTTTTATTGCCAGAACAAGTTAAGAATAAATATAAACGCACAGATACTGATGTCTAACAGAATTATCTATTAAAAAATTTAGAAATTTTTGTGGGTAATGAGCTTGGGCTGATGTCGGGTCCTGAAGCAGAACCAGTTGAAAATCATTGCTCTAAATCAGGGGTATCAAACATGCGGCCCGTGGGCCATTTGTGGCACGTGGTGCCATATTTTAAGGCCCCCACTTTGATGTGAAAATTGAATGCTATGAATGTGCGTATTACAAGACTCGACTGAAGTGTTGTATTACAGTGGAAAACTGATGTTTTATTTCATTTTCACCATTTTTTTTTTCGTCTGCATTGAACATTGTTGCTAATGTGGCCCTTTGGCGAAATGACAGTGGGGGCAGTGGCCCTCAACTTATTTTACTTTGAGACTGCTGTTCTAAATAATGGTTAAATAATGTCTTACTCCATTTTACTGTGATTTGCCAAATTAAAAACTACTGTTTCTTGGGAAAAGTATGTTTTTTAAGGATATTTTTTAACTGAGATCCATTTGAGTCAAGTGATGAACTGTTACTGGTGATTATGACCTAACCCTAAAATGTTACCAAAGTTGTTCTTTGTCTTCCTTCACCTAATCATCCACACACAGACCAGGTAACCCATAAATGTCAGTCACAGTTTGTCCAGAGCAAACTGACTTCCCAGCCCTGCTGGCAGTTAAACAGTGTTTCCCATGACCTGATACTTTGTTTCTTATCTCTTCCATTGGCTTCGGCTTCAAGACTGGCTACATATCACATGATTAGGTCTGCCGCCCTGCTGGTTAGTCAGGTTATTTGTGTTATCTATACATTTGATCTGTTTTTTTGTTTTTTTCTTCGAGGAGGAAGTCTGCAGAAGGGCTCTTTGTGATCCAGTGCTATTGCTTACATCTGCAGCCTGCAGGCTGGGTGGGCAGGAACCCCAGATGATCGGTTCAATTGAACACTCAACGACGCTCAGCTGCAGCTTGTTCTTCTTTGTTGGAACATGAAACATCAGATCGGTAGGATGTTTGACACCGGAAACATAATACGGTCAGATCTACCTACATGGAGTCTCAGAGACCCGAGAATCCTTTAGTTTCGGTGGTCTTAAACTCAAGTAAGTTGAAGGCCACTGACCCCACTGTCATTTTGCCGAAGGGTTAGCAGTTAATGTTCAATACAGAAGAAAAAAATCAGTTTCCCACCGTAATACTACACTTCAGACCAGTTTAAGCATTGCAGTAGAACCGTTCTATAAATCTTATGCTTTCACATCAAAGTGGGGACCACAAAACGTGGCTCCACGGGCCTCAAATGGCCCACGGGCCGCAACTTTGAGCACCCTGCTTCAGAGCAATTCAAAAAGAGCATTCAAAAGCACAAAATCAACCTTTTCATCCTCTGATTAGCTTTTCAATTGGTCAATACTGAAAACATTACGTCCGTGACCCACTTTTGGGTCGCCACCCTCCAGTTGAGAGTCACTGATCTAGACTTTGACCTTTGTAACATATTCTGTCTGTATAAAGAATAGTATTTCTTTACAGTTTCTTTTGTCTGAACGACAACCAAGAACTGAGAAACCTTTCCATCAAGGTGGCGCTCCACGGGCCACAAAAGGCCCACGGGCCGCAAGTTTAAGACCTCTGCTTTGGTATGTCGCTCAATTTAGAGATGAATTCTAAACGGAAAGGATGTAAAACAGCAGATGTTCTAATTGGGTGACGCAGTACTGTAATGTACCTTCTTGTAGTACTTTCAATAGTAGTATCTGGAATGACGGTGCCTTAAAAAAAGCCCCAGGCTGGAAGAGTCTGCTGTTTGAGCCCTTAATGATGTTCAACCCAGCGTAAAAGTGATTCAGATCAAGACTCCACTGTGTTTTCGTTTTACTTTTTCATAAAAATAAATGGTCTGATTAATAAGTGCGGGTAAAAGTAAAAGACGAGGAGTGCGTTTGGTAATTTAATCACGAGTTCCAAGAAGGTCGGCTGAGGAGCGAGAACATGATAGACAGAGTGAAACGGTGAAACTAAACGCCTGATCGTCGCTCTCTGCCGTCTCACTTTATTTGAAACACTGTCTCTTCTTCTGAGAAAATCTTTGAGGAGTCGATTACAAGGCTGTTCAATAATAATTGAACTATCATTTAAGACAGAGAGGAGCTGCGATCCCTTTCAAAATAAATGCGTTTTCCAAACAATCACGTCAGGTCCGGCTGCCCAGGCTGACCACTTACATCATCAACTAATTGAAAGAGTGGACAACTGACGCCGGCAAAACAAAGAGGAGCTGAGGAAAAGAATCAGGCTTCTCACAGATCAGATCTTCATCTGACCACGGAGTCATCTGACTCCCAGCACATGTCCAGCACGCTGACACCTGATCCACAGAACCCAACCCAGAACCCTGACAGTAGATACCGGAGTGGACGAATACACGGCTCAACTAGTGTTTCTGCAGCGTGCGACTCTGGGAAGTTTGACACAGTTGTGTGACACACACCAGTATTTATGATCTGTGTTTGCTTACGTGCACATACGTCTGTGCACGGCCGTCAGTGAGTGCGTTTCTCGATTGCAATCTAACGGTCATAAAGTTTCTTCTCAAGCTTATCTCATATTTGTTCATAAAACCCTTCAGAGGTGGATAGAGTTCCATCATCTGACAGGTAATAAAATCCACTGTTTGTCCTTTTGTACAATTGACTTGGATGCAGGTGCACTCCCGTCTCTGTCCATTTGGGAGATAGACATCAGTTAAGAGTGTAACTGAAGCCTGGTCATTTGTTGCTGCTCTGCCTCTGTCTTCCTTATTGCGTCCCTCTGGGAATGACTTCTCCGTCAGTTATATGGCGGAGCAGCAGGAAGTTTTCAACACAAACCTTATTGTTGTATTGTTCTGACTGGATGGTCATTTTAATGAACAATGTTGAACAATACAAGGTTCTAGAGCAGGCATGGGCAAACTTTTTGACTCACGCGCCACAATCGGTCCTAAAACCGATGGATCGTTCCTTTGAATGTCCTTCATGATGGGACAAACATTATTATTGCAGGGAAAAGACAGAAGTATAGTTACAAGGACAAGGTTGGCGGGCCGCAATAGAAAGCTCAATGGGCGTCATCTGGCCCCCGGGCCTTAGTTTGCTCATGTCTGTTCTAGAGTGTAGTGCCTCATAAGCAGAGAGGCTTGGGTTCAATTCCCAGAGGAAACACATGTTTGGTAACGTTAGCTTCTCTGTTCTCTATCAGTCGCTTCAGATTCAAGAGTCTGACAATTTCCATCTCCCCCTGTCCTCTGTATCTTCTACTCTGACTCCAATTACCTCCATGTCCTCCCTCACTGCATCCATCAATCTCCTCCTTGTCTCCTACCTGG
>JAFBJS010004898.1:175195-197458 GCA_016785265.1 Paraplagusia blochii
CTCCATCTCTAGGATCATTCTTCTACCAATGTATCCACTGTCCCTCCTCTGAACATGTCCAAACCATCTCAATCTCTAGCTTTTTCTCCAAACCTTCCTGTCTGTCTTGTCATCTCATTCCTGATCCTGTCCATCCTTGTCTCTCCTAAAGAGAATCTCAGCACTTTTACCTTCTCCACCTCCAGCTCCGTCTTCTGTCCTCTACCTATTCCTATAGTCTCTAATCCATCCATCATGTCCGGTCTCACCACTTCTCCAATCTTACATAGTACCAAAGGACTAATGACTAAGGTAGTGCTTTACACTGAAACTCTATGGGTGCTTTATTTTCCCGAGTAGCTATAAAACAAAAAGGAAGCGGAGAGGGAAAAAGTCCTAATGTCTCTATTGATTACAGTCTCATCATCTGTATCCTGCTGTATCCTCCACAGATGTAATACAATGCATCCCAGGGAATGAATAACCGTTGCTAATGGCTATAAAAAGATTGTGAGAATCATCTCAACGTTCCAGCCACAGAAATCAATATCTCCCACGACCACAATCTTTATTTAATCTCAATACAGTGGCACAAGGAATTAAGGATGAGAACCTGAATGAGGAATCACTCGGAACTGAGCTGCAGACTTGGAGAACTGCTGCTGTGACGTTTCCTCACACTGACTCCAAACCATAATCCCTTCAGGTGCTGCTGCCCTGTTACGTGGCCGTGGTTATAAATAGGGCCGTTCTTTCCTGTGTTATGTCACACCCCGTCCAGTGATTTGCCAAAGAAATCCAAATAACGCTCCATTAATTAGATGCATCTCCCCTGTGCTCAGGCCTCCCATTCATTTGACGTTATAGTCACAACTGAGGCCGTATTTACTATAGTAATTAGCCTTGTGTTACAAGCATGGAAATCACCGTGATTAAGGGGTTACTATCTGCCTCCAGGGTGGGACGGGCGGGAGTGTGTACTCAAATAGAAAGTCACGCTTTATTATGCAACCGGTGGAGGTAGGAAATGGAGCTTCCCCAGGTAATTTGGGCCGAGTGGGATGTTTTCCTCGCAGGCGGGGCCCGAGACGTCCGCGTAAATTAGAAGTGAAAATATGATGGAGCTCCTGATCAGCTTATTAAATGGGCTGTAACTGAAGGAGCGGGGAAATATATGTGTATAAATAGGTTGTACTGGAGCTGAGTGATTTGGACTCAGCGGGATATTAATATCAGGCAGGAATACACAAGTGAAACGGCTTCACATTACACACTGCTGTGGTCAATATGTTCCGCTGTAGGCATGTACTGTAGGACTGTAGCCATAAATATCAAAATCCCACTACATGCACTGACTACTGCGTTCTGTTACTATGGGCTGTACTGCATCCTTCAAACCTGTCATATTTCAAGCCTTTTCAGTTTAATTGCTCAGCAGTGACAGCTTTATTGACTGGCTTTATTGAGTTCACGTGTTTATATTTTTCTGCGCGTGCTTCTGTGCATGTAAGGGCACGGCTTTGTGTGTAGTTGGCTGTTGCGAGTGCGTGGCTCTAAAAACGACACAATTAAAGGCAACCACATCCTCATTCTTCACAGATTGGTAATGACGTTTAGTGTGTGAGTTTGAGTAATCGGTGTTTGTCTGTGACTCTGGGTCACACACAGTTGAGCAGCTTAGTCAACAAACACACCGGGCCCCTCACCTGTTGACGGGCGAAGCAGGTGACGCCAGGGTGAGCAAAGCAAACGTGTCCCGTCTTATCATGAGGCCGCACGAAAAACTCTGTTTGGACGAGATAGGGTCTCCAACAATCAGGGATTTCAGCCAGGTTTTGGATGATGCGCCTCATAGGGGCAGAACGTGGACTCAAACCCACCACAACCACACAGCCAGGACGAGGATCAAAGTCAGTTACAGGCGGAGCGACAACAATGGCTCGTCACCAGTGAATGAACTCAATCCTCCAAACTCCCAAACGTATCTAGGTCAGAGCGGCACCTCCAGACTTATCCCACTCTTTTCCCTGCCGTCTGATTCCTTTGTGTTGTGGGTGCTGATGTAACAGACTGTAACTTTGCTGGGTAACCAGGTAGTTGAAGTGCTACTGCAGATAAGGCAAAAGTAGAACTCAACTCACAGTCAGTGACACCCAAAAAGCATTGCATAAACAATGTTCTGTTTTCCATCTGACATTGTCGTACACCATGGCAACAACAACTGAAAAAACAAGTCGGGGTTGAAATATTTCAGCGACTTGTTGTCAGGAAATCCAAAGAGAGAAAATAAAATTGAAAAAAAAAAAAAAAAGGTGTCAGGTAAACAGCGTAAAAAGAACCATCTACGCTGTAAATGATTAACAGGGAGTGGGTCTAGATAATCTTACCTGTCCTAGATCGTCTTCCTATTTAGTCACTGAGCTAGTATTACAACAATAGGTATCCTTACTGGACGTGTCGCACGTCCTTCCAACGGGTGCAACTGAGAGAGAGACACAACAGTAGAATCCTAATGTGTCTTCTTCTTCTTCTTCTCCTTTGGGTTTATCCCGTTTTTCCTCTTTGACCTTCCTCTTCGTCTCCTACCTGGTAGCTCCATCTCTAGGATCATTCTTCTCCCAATAAAACCACTGTCCCTCCTCTGAACATGTCCAAACCATCTCAATCTGTCTTCTCTAGCTTTTTCCCCAAACCTTCCTGTCTGTGTTGTCCCCCTGATTACCTCGTTCCTGAGAATCCTAACGTGTCATCATTTTAAATCAAAATTAGATGTCTTTTTTTTTTTTGACATTGTGACGTAGTATGGTGCAGTGTGCTTTGGGTGGCCGTTGTGGAGACTGCTGCCCCTTCAACTCCATAAAAAATAAAGATGAATGTCTCAGATGAATGAAGATTCTTAGTCATCCACGTCACGGTCAAGGTAAAAGAGTTGCATTAAGCAACTAGGCCACAGGCGTAGCCTGTGGGCGGGCCCTGGTGGGCCTGGGTCCGCCCACTTGTCAGTCAGGCCCGCCCCATCCAATGAGAGAGCTGATCAAACTTGGCTACAATACTTTGGGGTTGGCCCACCCTTATTTGTTCGGGGCCCACCCATTTTATGGGTTCTGGCTACGCCCCTGAACTAGGCCCTGAACGTTCCAAGAGAACACCTGAAATCAGTTGTGGTTCTGAAGAAGCCTCTTGGATGCTAGGTGGAAGGTTTTCTGGAGAAACTTCTAGAAAAATGTCCAGTTGCCTAATGAGAGTCGTTAATCATTACATAATTGGGCTAATATTGGCAAACCAATCTCATTGGACATCCCTAGTTTTCACTAAGACACAGGATCAAGCTAAGTTGTATCAACATGTTTCCAGTACATGATCCAAACCGTGTTTATAGCACCCCCTGCTGCTTTGGAGGGATAGCTCAACGCAAACCTATGATCATAAACAGGACATATGGTGTTTTCTCCAAAAGAAATTGGTTCAAAAAGAGTTGTGTCGCCGTGAGAGACGACCATCCATGAACAGGAGGTCTTGTTTGGTGGTTTTATGAACACATCCCAAAATAAAACAAATGGCGAGGATTTATTAGTGGAACAGGAGGAGGCTGTATAAATAGTGGAAGATGAGAGCAGATCAAAAGATGCCGCTGCTTCAGTATGCAGTTCCTGCACGGCCAATTAAACCAAACTTCTCCAGAGACCAAAACAGGCCTCATTACAGGATCCTGCATCCTAACCCATACCACTGTGCTCCCGAGTACATTCATATACACAAAAGGCACCGAAACTCCAACCCATGCACGTAACCTTTCAGAACCTTCACAAACCCCCGGAGCAATTGGTACCTCAGTAATCCAGTCAACACACAAATCAAAGCCTTAACAGGTTTAGAAAAGCAAAGAGGCTTTTTAACAAATAACGTAAAAAGGCCCTCAGTAGACGCTGATGAATGAATCAAGCCAAGCATGCTGTGAACATTATCAGAGCTGGGAATAAATGGAATCATTAACATGCACGGCACAACTTCTCTTTTCCTGCCTCACAGCTTGACTGTCTTGCGGTATCAACCCACTTGCTTGATTACCTGCCCTCCTCAAGCTTTGTCCGACTAGGAAGGAGTGATTTTTTTTTTCTTTTCTTTCATTTCTTTTCAAACTAACACCCTTTCAAAAGATTTCCTTCATTTCTCAAACGCTGCCCGCCTCCCTCGCGTCCTCGTCTCCCTCGCAAACTACGCGAAGCCCGGCGTTCTCCCACATAAACATCGGCGTTATCTCCGAAGGTCTGTTTACTCACCGCGCCCCCGGACCCTGTCCGACAGTGTGTTTGTGCTTTTTCGTACAGTACATTACAGTTTGTCAAATTGTCACGCCTGCTTCCCTCCTTCCTAAAATCTGATTTTCATCACAAAAACTGCAAACACGGGACAGCACCGCTGAGGAATTGGCTCCTAAAAGCACCTCAAAGTGCTTTTTGCCCTTTCTTTGCATGGCTGAGCTAACCAAGCACAGACGTGAGGGAGGCTCAACCTGTCAGGCTGCTGTTTGAAGACCTGGCTTTAAAAGCATGAACCTGCTGAAAAATGGACCTTAAGCAGAATTGGAGGTTTAGAACATTTCCACCTGGAATGTAGTGAAAATAAGTTCCAACCTGGGCTACAGCTCCCTCACCAGGTCAGAAAAGGAAGCTGGAGAACTCTGGAGTTCCACACACTACTATCATTATTATTCCTCTCCATCCATTTTCACCTTCTTCTCCATGACTGCCACACAAATCACACCATACCAGAACCTCATGAACCATCCTGCAGGTGGGAAGACAAGTGAAAGGCACCAGGCGCCCTGACCGGGATACCCACCTTGACCAGACGGTCAATCCTGGAGTTCCACACCAATGACAAAGACATCCACCCTGGATAATAAATAGTCGGAAGTGGTGGCCTAGTGGTTAAAGTAGCAGATTTGGGTCCACATGGTTTCAGGTTCGAATCCCCCAGCTACCAGGTTGCCACTTAGGCGCTGTGATCATATCACCGTCCCGACCTACATAATTACTTGTGGGCTCACCACCCACAGGTGGTGCAATGTGATTTGGGTGGTGCCAGCTGCCCCTGGGACCCAACAATGGACAAGCAGAAGAAGATGAATGATTGAATGTGTCCAAAGATTAAGGATCGATCGTGGGCTGATCCTGTCCCTCCCCCGTCTTCTTATTCTTCCTTATTTTCCAGTGCCATAAACTGTGACTTTATTGTATATTTATTTGATTTATGTGTGTTTACATTAACTGCACTGTTCCTGTTCCCATTCCCAACATTCACTGTCAGCAATTTTTTCGTGGCTCCTGACCAACAGGGGTGACATCATTCGTTCGTTCCAGTAAATATAATTCCAACACTGAGTGCATTTCTTCTTAGATGCATTTGACAACACGAGGTATATGTATATATTTAGTTACAGATAGGGTTCCAGGCCCTATCTGGTAGCTGCAGCCTTCCTCCAATTTAGATTTTCTTATCAGGTCAGGTCTACAGTGGTCAGTCCAGTGTCAGCTCAGACTCCTGTGGTTGGACCAAACCTCCAATCAGTCCAGCAGCCCCGACACTGAGCGGTCTCTCAGCATGTGTGTGTGATGTGAGTACGTCTTTGTGAGGCCTCCACTCAGCAGAGTGATGATAAGTACTCCCAGCCCAGTGCTCCGCATGAGCTGATAGGCAGAGGGGCCAAGAACACTGGGGTCCTTGTGGCTGGCCGTGTGTGTGCCTGTATGTGTGTGGACAGAGGAAAGATGGTGCCTATGTGTGTGTGTGTGTGTGTGGTTTTTTAAGGCTGGGTGTATTTCTTTTTTTCACCAGCCACGCCACCCGGCTATGCCACATGGCTGCAATTTGTTCATTAGTAACATAATAAATGTACACACACACACACAGACACACACGCACAGAGGTAATATTGTTCCGAGCCCAGTCTGATTGGATTCTGCGGCAGAGGACCCTCGGGGGAATCACTTGTAGTCTGCAAGCCACTGTGACCAGAGGAAGACTGATTCATCAGCAGTGTCTGAGTCCAACACATGGACTCAGTTTTTGTCTGTTTGGAATGAATGAATTTTATTTTTTTAAAAATCGGGTCAAAGGTTGTCGCCTTCCTTGCGTTCCGAGGCCTCGGGTCTGGGTGTTAGAAAAATGAAAAGCTGTTTTCGACGGTTACCAGTCACCTGGAAATAATTAATATTCACTCAGAGCCAATTGCAACAATCCGTCATCATCATCCGTGTTTCAGATGAGCCCGCTACGCTGGTTACAAATTACCTGCTGTCTCAGATGTCAGGCCACGCTTGGTCGAGCTAAGCAAGTTTGAGCCCCGGCTAATAAATGTTTGTGTCAACAGATTAGAAAGAAATATGACATTAGTTGAAAAATATATCTCCGACGGCGAAGACAAGAGGCGGAGGAACGTGGCCGGGGTAAAAAAAGAAGGGTTTACCGTGAAGGGAATCTGTCCTGTCCTGGGAATCTGTCCTTTGACATGTGTGGACTGAAACGTACGGTGGGGCAGTGGCAGCAGGAGCCGCCTGTTCCACATTCATTGAGGCTTATTGCCTCTGGGAGAGGATGACTGCTGCTCTGCCATGAGCATACAGATCACCTTACACACTGGCTTTCCTCTGCTTTGATGACTGACACACACACACGCACACATGTATGTCTATCCACACACACACACACACACACACGGCCATGCATGCCTGCTCTTTTAGAGACTAGGAAGAATTGAATCACACACACACATCCACCTGGTTTAATTTACCTGCTGCACCTGAGAATGCCGGTGCGATGATGTCACAGTCAATCCCATCACTTCAAACACAAAGTCTCAACTGCCAACAGCACAAAGAGCAAATCCAACCTTCACTTCCTCCAAGGAAAACCCCGGTTGACTGAACTGAGGTGCTGTTTGAAGTCGAGGCATGAAAGTCACTGATTTATACCCCCATTACTTATTAACCCATAATAATCTATGGGATATTGAGCCACGGTAACCTGAGAGGAATTGGTTCATGTTGCATTGTACTTGTAATTATATTCTGGTCACGTCTGGAGGCAAAAGGAAGGAATTTTTCTAGTGAGGATTATTTTTTAAATATTGTATTTTCTTTCTCTTTTTTTGTATTGGAAATGAACAAAAATGTTAGAAGAAAAGAAAATCAAACTCCTTGTCATTGTGACATTGTGACTCACACCACTGCACACAACGAAATTCGTCCTCTGTATTTAACCCATCACCAAAATGAACAGTCCCTAGCTTTGAAAGCCCGGGGAGCTGTGAGTGCGGACGGTGCGATGCTAAGTAGACCTCAGTCGTAACCTGGCAGTTGGTGGAGTCGAACCGGGAGCCTTACCAACCCCAGTTTGGGTACTTAGCGACTAGTCCACCACTGGACCAATTAGAGATTTCCGATCATTTTTTAACGTATTTTCAAGACTATAAGGCACCCATAAAGGTGTTAGATTTTCTTCAAAATGTGTGGCGCCCCCTATAGTGCAGTGCGCCCTGTGTGTTGTTGTTGACGTAGTAGAGGACACCATGAGAACGTTAAAGGGGGAAGTGTGGACGTTGTTTTGCTCTCGTTTTTTTTTTTTTTAAATACACTTCTATGCTTGTGTGTGGGTTGTTGTTGTTGTGAGGTTGACGTAGTAGAGGACACCATGAGAACGTTAAAGGGGGAAGTGTGGGCGTGGATTGTATATATAACCCGCGCCCTATAATCAGGTGCACCTATGTGTGTGTTAAATATAGACACACATAACCAAGACTGCGCCTTATGGTCGAGAAAATACGGTAATCTCTAATTCCGATATCAACTGATGCTAATATATGTAGCCTTCTGCTCCCAAAACTCGGTAAACGTCTCATGATCTCATGTGCGATTCTGGCAAATTTGCAAATTATTATTCTGATATCTGAACAATAATCAACAAGTTATCACAATAATAACAGTAATTATAATACTGCCAGAGAACCAACATGGTACTTTATGATTCGGTTCCTTTCGGTGACTTGTCTCCTCACGTGTAGGCTTTACATTTTCAGTGACATTTCCCTAGTCTTCACCTGAAGGACCTCGTCCTCTTCTGGATCCTGTATTTTCTTCCTCGTTGCTTATTACCAAATCCGCTCGTCTCCAACAACACAGATATTTATGGAAGTCAACCTTTAACGGTGAGTCAGAAAACTGCACAGTGTACTCTCCATTTGGGCAAATGCCAACTGGCACTTAGCGTGCGCACCGGTGCAACAATGACAAGCTTAACCCTCTTCCCTTTCACAGACCGTTGTGCATCTTCGTGTGTGTGTGTGTGTGTGTGTGTGAGTAAAAAGTGTTTTCTAAGGAATCCTACGATTGCAGAGCTGCCAGGATTTGTTGCCCACTCTCCAGAAGTCCCCTTGGAAATGTTCTCTAGCAGGGTCTGATGTGATGAGACAGGGCGATAATACAACCACCACATTAGTGCGTGCTTAGCCATTAAAAGGCCCAAATGAGATTATGAGGTCATATGGGAGGCACAAAGCTGACAGCCAAAACATGAACAGTGTCTGCGGATGCGTCTGCGCATGCTCACTTTTCCATTCCCAGCACAAAGAAAATCGAAACATGGAGGGAGAAGTGAGGAGAGGAACCAGAAAGGAGACGATTGGAAAAACTGGGAAAATTTCCATAGTGGTCGATTTCTCGTGTAATCCATTCTTTGAATAACACATGAATTCGGCGCCATGTGCCATCAAAACATCCAACTGAGCATGAAACAGGAGGCTGTGGCCCAGAGGCTTTTTCATTGTACCGTAAGGTGAAATAACAACCGTCCAATTCACCAAAACACACTGGAGATGGACCGACCCCCCTCCATGAGCAAGGCATTCACGAGACGCTCCCGAAATGATCTTTCTGCCCCTTGGACTGAAATATTCTTCTGCTCTTTATTACAGACTCAAAAGGTGGAGAGAAATAGAGATGCTCCTCCGTGAGAGGAAGAAGTCTGCACAGACGGAGATTCACGGCTGAAATAAAATGGAATCCATTTTGGGTCTTAAAACATGTTCATGAGCCACTGTGTGAAGACCCGCTTGCAGTCACTTCCTCCTCGGGTGGGTTACAAGTGCGATTCTCCTTAAGAAATTATTGTTATTTGAAACCTCCTCTCCTCTCCTCTCCTCTCCTCCCCTGTCCTTTCCTCCTCCTTCCTTCCCTTGCTCTCTTCTGGCAGCCAGACACCCCAACACTGTCTCAGGTCCTGAAACTATGGCAACGGAACGAGAGAGAACGCGCTCTCTATGATTAATAGATAAGAGATTCAGTGCCAATTGCCGGGGCCTGGAGAGGAGGGACAGAATCAGTGGTTGAAGCAACGTCCACGCTCTGTCTCAAGGAGTTGAACGCCACAAACCTGTGTTTTTGTCTCTCTCATAAACACAGCGCTGCAGGCGGATAGACAACAAATAGGCGGACGGGTCTTCCTGACTTCTGAGGTCTATATTAGGAACAGAGACAGAAATAACGACAGCAGAGGACGACGCAGCACTACGGGCTACTATTGGACGGTGCCTGAGCGAGCACATGACTCACAGCGGGGTATTTTCACCTGTAGAAGCCCAACAGCGGGACAGAATCTGGGACACGGTCCCTCTGGGCTCCTCTCTACTGTTTACATCATCTGCTTCGTAGTACAAGACTCTTCAAAGTCACTCATCCATCTCCCAGGCGATCGCACAAAGTCCCGCTGCTTTTTTGGATTATCACTGCATATGCATTTCCTGATTATTCCATTAGAGCAATGGCAGCCAACCAGAGGCAGCTGTGACAGGGGCTTAAGCCCACGCTAATGTGGCTGGAGTCGAGTGTTTAACAGGCAAAATTGTTATTGTCGAAAGCGATTTTTTATCTTATTTTTTTTTTACTTTCAATTTGGCACGCAAAGTGACAAGGTTTGGCTCCTTAACAATGTTCTGCGCGATGGACTGGCTATCACTTTCTAATTCACTTAATTTCTAACAACAAAGCCGTGCCAGGCAGCCGCAGCCAGAACGCCAACAGACCCTCAGCCAATTGTGCCACCAACTTGCGGCGCCAGGCCCAAAATAGGCCTGGCCTTTCATGCCTGAGGCGTTCTTGGCCCATAAAACATGCTCAATCAATTATGCTAATGTAATGAGTATGAAGAATTTTCAACACATGGACGGGTAATTCACTTTAGAGTCATTTACATGGAGCCCGAAGGGGTTAAAGCTAAGCGGGGACGGGGGGCCGGGGGGGGTAAAGCAACGAGCTAGAACGGCACAATGAGAGTCGGAAAAATGGGCCGCCGCGCGTCTTAGCGCTTGTTTGCGAGCGGGGGAGACAGTGAGAACACGGACAAACATGCTCGAGCAAGTGATTAGCGAGAGATTAAATTTTCAATGGGCCGTGTTGTGAACAGAACACACTGGACCATATACTGCATGGTGAGATACATTGGGTCCCCGCGGTACGTGACTGTCGTTTATCACGGCCTGTGAGTGGAGAGAATGTTCCATCAAAACAAGGAAAGATGAGAAAAGTGTGGAATTTGACTGCTGCTGCTGCTGCTGCTGCTGCTTTTTCAGATAATTAAACACTGCTGCATCCGAATTGAGACCCACTCCGCTGCCGTCACTTCCATCATTCTGAATGTTTTCTTAAAAGCTATTAATCAAACAACGAGTCCAACTCTGGAGGGCTTGAGAATTACATAACGGCCACGAAACGAGTGCAACGATGCAGAAAGGTGTTTATCCAGTGGCGGAGCGGCGTAACTCTTTTCAGCAGGTTCCTGTTTTCACAGCCCGCACCAGTTACAGTGAACCAGAGTCAAACATCTGACCCGCAGGTCTTCGCAAGGAAAACGTACCGAAAAACAGATGCTGTTCCTGGTCACGATGCGTTCCACCAGAGCAGCTCATTCAGATTTAAAGCCGTGTAATAGAGACAGCAGCCATTTAGGAAAGATGTGAAAAGTGGAAAATGGGTAAAGCCTCAATAAATCACACACAGATGAGTGAGAAGGGTTTGATGCTTTCTCACAGCCTAATTAAGAAAAACACCAGCCCGCACGCCAAGGGCGCGCATCAATAAAACATGGATTTGATAAAATATGCATCGCGCTTTAATACACACTGTATTGAATGGCAGGCTATTGACGGCGTCTGGAGGAGGAGCTGTGGTTAACAGCAGCTGACTCGCCTCATTGTTTATAATAGAGAGGCAATTCATTTAAAAGGCGAACAAAGCCATTTATCAATTATTCAGTCAGACTACATCCAGGCTGCAGCAGAGGCAGCAAAGGTAAATACTGTCTCCACCTCACTCAGAAACACACACGAAGAGTGGGACAAAAACACATCAGTCAACACACTACGCCATTTCCTTTCAGCCAATCAGATGAGAGGAGTGACTTGAGTGGAAAGGTGAAAAGTCTTAAAACAACATTATGTTTGATAGTTGAATCAGCGAGCCTGCGGGGGGGTTTAGGTACGGGCATCATCACAAAAAAAAAAGATGCCTGCGGGACGTTGAAACGCCTGAAGCTAAATGTAAGCAGGAGGGTGTGATAAAATCTTCAAACATTTTGGAGTTTTTTTTTTTTTTTTTCAAGATCAGCAGAAGAAAGATCATTTTGAAGATGAAGAAAATTTAAAACGCACATAAAAAGGGAGTAAAACTCCTCTAGTGTCGACACAGCTGTGAAATGTTGAAATGTTTCTGTTTTGACATCAATAATTTCCCTGCGCCAACTTGGACACTTTGTCCTCCCTAGGATAAGACGGTGGTTCTTCCAGTTGTGGTTGCTTTTTATGTGGTAGTCTGCATTAAAAGTAACTCCAAGAGGAGAGAACTTTGGAGGTGAGAGAAGAAGACGAGAGAGGACAGGAAGGAGAAATGAGAGAAGAGGAGAGAAGACAGGAGGAGAGGAGAAGACTGGGAAAAAGAAGTGGGGAGAAGACAAGAGGGGAGATGAGAGGGCATGAGACAAGAGAACGGGAGAGGAAAGGAGAGAAGACTGGGAAAGAGAAGAAGAGAGGAAAGAACAGGAGAGAAGACGTGAGAAGAGGAGAGGACAGAAGTGAAGAAGAGAGGAGAGGAGAGAAGACATGAGAATAGGAGAGGACAGAAGTGAGGAGGAGTGAAGACGAAACGAGAGAAACGGGTAAAATCAAACAGGGTGAAGAAGAGAGGAGAGAAGACAGAAAAGGGGTGAAAAGGAGAGAGCAGAGCAGACAAGAAGAGACAAGAGGACAGGAGGAGAGGAGGGAAAAGGAATGAAGGGTAGGAGAGAAGAAATGAGAGGAAAGTACTGTAAAATAAGAGCAAAGAACTGAAGTATTAAACAGCAAAAGGAGAAGGAGACAGGTGAGTTGAAATGACAAGAGGAGAACATGAGGGGAGGTAAGAACATAGGAGGGGAGGAAAGAGGGGAGAACAGATTGAGGGAGAGAGAGCAAAGGAAAGGAGCGGAGAGAAGGAGAGGAGAACCACAGGGACTGGCTGGGTGTAGGCAGTGGGAGGTTGGATGTGGTTTCTGGGGCCTCTATCTCTTCTACCATACTTTAGAGCAGCAGCAGGATTGAGGAGCAAATCCACTTCCAGCTCTGATGCAATTTTATAATAAAAAAATGTCTAATAAAAATCTATATATGATGAATCTTCTGACCACTCTGAGCCCTGAAGGTCCTGAAGGTCCTGTGTGATTCCTAAAAAACACGTGTCTGTTCCATTGACTCCAACTGAAATAGGCAGCAGGAATTGATGAAAGATAAAATCTACAAACTGCTGCTGTGATTCTGAATTTCCAACTCAGTAAAAATAAATGAAGACTCCAGTCCTGGACTGTAGGGGAGCTCTTCTCTGTCTGTGGATTCTCATAACAATTGGACAAGACTGCGTTATTGGGACGATAATTCAACAACTTCACCAAGTGGACCATGGAGAGGACACTTGGACCTCCAACTCAGACTGTCCCTGCGTCTGTGCTTCACTCCAGTCAACGCACAGACTCCCACTTCTCCTGTCCATGTGGGTAAACAGCGTCTACAGCCAGGGATTACGCACGGGGGTTGAGATCTGTCCATATCGGTATAAATGTCCTGTCTAAATGTCCTGCGAGTCTCACTATTGTGGCTGAGAGTTTCACATTTCTTATGTTTTGGACTCGGTGCGTAAAAGTCGCTCCTCGTCCTCCGGACTGAGGCGGCGGAGCTGGTGCACTTGTCGCCCGGGCTGCAGCGCAGGCGGTGGAAGAAACCGAGCCCGCGGGGCTTGGAGGAGGACGCACATGCATAAAGTTTTTACCATAAACAAAGAAATCTTACCTTCAGATCATGGATGGATTCGATTCCCCGCAGCTCTGGTTGTTAGTAATCCATGAGAAACGGCAGCCGGGGCCAGTTCAGAACGAGATCCGCGTCAGAATAAACAAAACGAGCGCTTCTTGTCTCCTGCGCCTCCGTTTTTTTTTTGTCTCACATGCCGCGCTCGAATCACACCTCCTCAGTCCACTATATCCATCGGAAATCCAGGCTGGAGGTTTGGGGTTGGAACGGTCGCCTCTCCGGGTCGGGCTACACGCGGGGAAAGCAGAGCCAGTGTCCCGGGAGTGTTAGAGAGCTGAGCGCAGCAGCTTCCACGCAGAGACCACGGTCATCCTCTTTGGTGATGAAGCCTCTTAGCAGACTGGAGCGGAGCGCAGAGAGGCCAGCTGTCACCCACCCGCTACACACACCCTCTCCCTCTCTCCCTCCCTCTCTCTCCCTCTCTCTCACACACACAGACACACACACAGGGAGGAGCCTCTCCTTGGAACCAGAGCTATTGTGTCAATGGTGCCAGTTCTGGACAACTGTATTTCTATTTTTACGCAGCGGCATTTCATGAGAATGCGCTTCGGCCGTGAAAGGAAAGTCTGGAGGATATTAATAGTGTCCGCCCAGAGCAGAAAATGTAAATTATACAGGTTTGTTAAATGTTTACAGACAGGATGGTCTGTTGACCGTGTCAGGCCAACTGTCAGGAGTCATTCTGGAGACACAATAAAGATCCAGGTGCCGCCCTTATAAGTCCTTCTCTTGATCACTGGTCTTTCTCTCCGGTCTGTGACGCCCTTCCTTCCTCCCCCGGTGGTCCTTCTCCTTCTCCTTCTCCTTCTCCTTCTCCTTCTCTTTCTCCTGCTCTCGGCAAAAACACAACACATTGTACAGCACAAATGGACCGTCACTGTAGCAGAACTGCCGTCAGGTAGAAATATGAAAAACCCAAAGTTAAGTTGTTGTTCTTAATGGTACATTAAAGCTGCAATCAGATGTTGGAAAAAACTGCAGAACAGATCGGATTTGACTCTGTTCCTTAATTTGGACTTTGTTCTGGTTCCTGCAGGTGGTGAGGGGGTTTGATCATGAAGAAGTTCTGGTCAGGGTGGAGAGAACATCGTACTGTATGAAGGTTGAAGGTGGAGTATGTTGAAAGTAGTGTTACTATTCAGATTTGTAATAGTTTTAGACACTGTAGTCTCCACCAATGCCACTCAAATCACACTGCACCTCCTGCTGGTGCTTAGAGCACCTCAAAGCCCCCTAGCAGCTTTTGCACTCGAGCCTTGTGGATCAAGTCCACGTCATTAAACTAGGCTAGACCACCATGGTCACTCCCAACATACAGCCATACATACATACATACATACATACATACATAAATGCAAACATTCATAGATACATACAACCATGCAAATACACATATAAACAAACATACATACATAAAAATGCATATTTATATAAATATATATATACATACAAACAAACATCCATATATGCACACAGACAAACACACACATATGATTACATATTTATATATACAAACATACAAAATACATACAAACATACAAAATATATACATACATAAATACATATTTATATGTACATACAACCATACAAAATACATACATTCATACATACATACATATATACAAACAAACAAAAATACATACATACATACATACATACATACATACAACCATGCAAATACACATAGAAACAAACATACATACATAAAAAAACATATTTATATAAATATATATACATACTAACATACAAAAAATATACCTACAAACAAACATCCATGTATGCATACAGACAAGCACACACATATATAATTACATATTTATATATGTATACAAAATTCAAAAATATATAAACAAACAACAAACATACATACGATCATTCATACATACATACATACAGACATACATACATACATACATACATACATATTTATATGTGCATACAAACATACAAAATATATACATACATACATAAACACCTACATACATACATGCATACATACATACATTTTCATCCACTGGTAGGCACTGGGGCTGCAACACAAGGTTGTTCCTACATCGACTGCTCAAAAACAGAATTCTGTTTTCCTGTCAGGCTTCAATGCTCTCCTGTTACTGTAGCAGCAGTGAGTGCAGTGCTGCCTCCACAGGCCTGGTGCCAAACACTGTGCTGCTCTTATCTAATGTAAAGTAATGTGCCCAGTCCTGCCAACCTCTTCCTTATTTGTTGTCATCCAATTTCCTTATTGGAAAACAAAACACATTTTCAATTTTCTAAAAGCCACCACTCTGCTGCGTATTAAAATATAACTGTTATAATATAATAAAATATAATGTTATTTACTGGAGCATGCAAACTATGACAGACCCCCATGTACTGCAGTTTTGTGCTGTGTCTTCCTTATGTTAACTAAGACCTGTCCTATAACATAATGTACAGTGAGTGTGTTTGGGGTTCATTAATATTCTGCAAGGGAGGTTTTTTTTTGTGTGTTTTTTTTTACAGAATATAAAATTGAATAGTGCGTGACTGTGCTCCAAGTCACAAACCAAACTGGATTTGTGCCTTTTCTCAAACTTTATAAGGTTCTTCAGTCTAGGAAGGTGAAAAAAAAATATGTGGCACGGCACTGTATTTCAAGTTCAATAAGTTTGTGTACCAGTAAAATTGCAGGTTACAGTCGTTTGAAATATATTTATTTTTTGCTTATTTAGAAAACATTTGGGTTGTGTTCTAGTCCAGCACACAAGAAGCTCCTGTGCTGATCTGGCTCAAGAAGAACCTCTGAAATGTATGGTCTCCTCAGTGATGTTTCTGTCCCCAGTGTCTTTCTATCCATTCTTGAGAATTCTTGACAGTAAAAAGAAAAATCCACATTCTGTATTTTCAAGTTCGGAGTATAAGCAGTGGTGGAAAAAAAAAGTTTTATAACAACCAAATGTACATTTTTCTTTCTCCTGCTGCAGTGAAATGAATCCTAATACAATGCAATCTGAAACAATGGACCTCTAAGAAAAAGAAGCAGTAACTTTATCTCATTTTAGGGACAGATGCTTCCTGTAAAGGTCCAGTGAATCTGTGGGGCTTGTTCTAAATGTCAGCAGCTGTGAATGCGTCAAGTCCATTTTTTCTTAGATATAGTGGATTTTTGTCTTTAATAAATTAATAAAAGGATAAACTCTACAAATATGTGCAGGACATTCAGCTGGTATTTGAAGCTTGAGCTGCACCTTGAAATAAAAACTTTTTGTAGCGATGAGAAATGTGTAAATAAAATATTTTAATGCTGTGTGTTTTTTTTACCTCAAGCCCAATTACTGTAGTACAAGTACAAGAAACCCAGGTGCATATTAGATTGATGAAGTACCTTTGTGGTCCTTTAGGTGGCGCTGCTAACCTAGAGCAGTGTTTCCCAAACATTTTAATCCATATTTTCTGAATCAAAAAACCTTTGTGATCGAAGTCAACAGACATTATTCTTAAATTATCCAGCATTTTTGAACATTAATAAAGGTATGTTATTGTTGACCGAGTGATGTCTGAACAAAAACACAGTATTTACTCATGTTTTACCTTGGTTGCGTTGATTTTCTTCGTTGAACGAGGGAATTTTTTTTAGAGTGTAGTAAAAAAGTGTGGTTGGATCAGCAAAAATGAAGGCGAACTCCTAGGAAGCGTGTTGCAAGATGACCCAAAAATAATCTTTTGTGACCCACCTGAGGACCGCGACCCAGTCTTTAGGAAACAATAACCTAGAAGGCAAGAGATCGAAAACAAATATAAATGAATCGTAACAAATCAGTTTTTCAGTATTTAAAAAAAAATATTGAATTTCTTTAATAAATTTAATTATTTTGTTGCTAAAAAAAATAATCAAATACAGAAAAACTCAATTAAAGTTTTACACTGACTTAGCTGACAAGCTAACCACTAGACCAGGTATGGGCCAACTTTTTGACCCACAATCTGTTCCAAAATTGGACACAGGGCGGAGTCAAGAGCAGAAAGATGGAGAATTTATTTGAATGACGATAATATGCTAAATGTCTTATAGCTTTTATGGCGTCATCTACTGGGAAATACAGGCATTGCAGGGAAAAGGCAGAAGTACGATGATAATATAGATCAATTATGTAATTCAGACATGGTTGGCGGGCCGCATTAAAAAATTCAATGGGCCACATCTGGCCCCCGGGCCTTGGTTTGCCTTTCCCTTCATTAGACTGTAACCTATCCCTGAACTCAGCATATGCCTGTGAAGCTGTTGATAATTATGAGCTAATTTTCATGATGGTCACAAACCGCTGTGGTTCTAACCCAGTTGTCAGAACACTGTGTGAATGTGAACGTGCTCCACTGCACAGAACATCAGTCTGGATCCACGGCTCGGTTGTTTTTCTGTTTCTGACGTAGTCTCAGGAGTTCTGGGGTATTTCTGTTTGAAGCCCGCTGAGCAGCTTTTCCTTCCACTCCAACCACAGCACCATCACATGTTTACGCCGCCTGTGCTGCTCCTCCTGCTGCTGCTCCTGCTGCTGCTCCTCCTGCTGCTCCCTCTGCTGCTGCCGGAGCCTTAATGGATGCAGCTCACCTGTGGACGACAAAGAACCTCTCAGAGTCTTTACTGTAGTAACTGCCTGTGTACTAGTGCAGCTCCATCAATGATTCTGTCTCTCACCTTCCCCCTGGGCAGCGTAGCCTATATTTTATCCCCAAATGGTGAAAAGTGGAGCAGAGTAAACAAGATTAGAAGCATCAGCCACCAAAAAAATGTAGGTAATGTATTGTTGACTGGCAAATCTGTGACTTTTGGGAGCAGAACGCAGCTGAATTAGCATTTGAAAAATGGAATGTGTTCTCATGTTCCTGTCATCTTATAGAGGATAAACCTGTGCACTTTGTGCAGGAAACAAAAACTCAGCGAGAACCTTCTCTTTGTCTACGATTCAGACCCAGACTTGAAAGAAATCCAAAAAAAAACAAAAACATGTTTTTAGTCTTCAGACATTTCCATGTTTCAGAGAGGAACTGCATCAGAAGGAGATTGTTTTCCTCTCTTTTTTGCTTCATCTTTAATTGAGTAATGCTCCATTAAAAAATAAAAGTAAATCATCAAAAGGTTGGAATGATTTTCTGTGAAATATATTCACAGTTTGATTGGCACTTGATAAAGATTATGCATTTTTTATTATTTTTCAGAAACCATGGAAGCTGCAGTTAAATATAGATTGGAAGGTTATATAAACTAAAACTTATTACGATTACACTTTTTCCACTTAAAAAAATAAAAAAAAAATCCAATCCATTTTTATATTTTTTCCCAAATTCTTAAAAATTTTCCAATAAAATGTGAATTGTTTCTCATAACTTTACTCAATTGTGATTTAACTATGACTCAGCAACTTTTTCCAAGTTGCTGAGTCTTTTTCCAGTTCGTTCTTGATTCTTCCAGGCTGATGAGGAAGAAACCAATGGTTCTCAACAGGTGGGTCCCGACCCAAAAGTGTGTCACCGACTGGTTCTGAAAGGGTCGCGAACAGCTGGTCAAAAAGTCAGCTAAAAAATGTGATTTATGTTAGAAAATCTCTTATTTTGAAAGGCACACTCTGCTGAATAAATTGAGTATGTTAAAAGGAGTGATTTTTCAAAGGCTTTTTTTAGAAAATGAATTTGCTTGGTTTGAATTCTGTGAGAGCGGGTCACAACTTAATGACCAGAGGAATTGTATCGATAATAATAGTACTAATAATCACAGACAGTAACTGATTCACACCAATGTGTTTGAAATGGAAACTAAAATAAGAGAAAAGTGTTGCATTAACAGCGTTGATCTTTTTAGCTCCGCTGAACAACAAGTCACACTTTCATTCACCTATAATTGGTTTCAGACAATGTAGCAAAAAGTTGAAAAGTAAAAAAAGAAGAAAAAAAAGAGCAATATCGGCTGAGTAGCACAGATTAGAGATAATGGAGCTCTGGTTGAGTGTTATTACTCATCCATCATTAACTCCACAATATAATACCACAATAAACAGATCATCATTTTTTTATTACCTCTAAACTTTGGCAAGAAAAAGGTCTCATAGACTGAGGCAGTTTCCACACCTGCCTCAGTGTTTGACTAACATCCTACTGTCAGAATATACAATCTAATAGTAGGAGGTTCATTAAACTCAGGGTCATTGTCTGTGGTGTTGAACTCCAGGGCAAAATGTAATTTGGAGGTTGTCATGGGAACGGCCCTGATGGTCCAATCCCTGGTCAACTGGTCTGGGGAGTCTGGGTGTCCCCACTCACACTGCTGCCCCAGTGACCTGGTAATATATGAGTGGACGATGATGGATAGATGGAATAATGGGTGGATGAATGAATAGATGTGAATGGATGGATGGATAAATGAATGGGTGGATGGATAAATGGATAATAGAATAAATGGATGGATGGACAGATGAATGGGTGGTGCATGAATGAATGAATTAACGGAAGAATGAATAAAAGAATGGTTGGTCGGATGAATGGATGAATAAATAAATGGGTGGACAGATGGAATATCAATGGATGATGGATGATGATGAATGGATGAATGCATGGATGGATGGATGGATCAATGGATAATGAATGAAAGAATGAAAGAATGAAAGAATGAAAGAATGAAAGAATGAAAGAATGAAAGAATGAAAGAATGAAAGAATGAATGGATAATTGGATGTTGAATCCATGAATTAATGGATCGATGGATGAATAGATGATAATGAATGAATGAATGAATGAATGAATGAATGAATGAATGGATAATTGGATGTATGCATGGATGGTGATAAATGAATGAATGAATGAATGAATGAATAGATAGGTGAATGGATGGGTGAATGTATAATCAATGGATTATTTAATGCACGGATAAATGGATGAATGATGGATTATGAATGGATGAATAAATGCTGTGTTAATAATAATAGCACGTATTAGTCAGTTGCAGGTTCTCCCTTAATTCACGTGTATTTCACAATATCAGATACTTTTTTGTTCTTTGCATTGAGATAATGTTTATTATTAATATATTTAATTATTATGACAATATCATTAATGCAATAATTTAGTATAGAGGCAAATTAACACCAGGTTTTCTGTTTCAAAAAGCTGTGTTAGAGGCAGGGAGACTTTGTGGAAACCATCATGTCTACATCAGCATATTCTCTGAGCACGCCTCCTGCGTGATTGTGTGGAATAGCAAACTAATGTAAAGCATGGATGAGTAAAGCATAGAGAGCAAAGTTCCTGGGACAACCCCCCCTGTGTCCTCCCTCTCCAAGGCCGCCCCATCACACACACACGCAGCCAGTCTTCTCTGTGCATTCAGGTTTGTATGAAGGCCATGAATAAGTCATAATTTCTGCATGATAGGTCTGAAACCAGGACTGACAGTTGGAGTCTTTATCATGTCAGGATAAAAAGTCTGTACTCATGTGTTTCTCCTTTTAGAGATGAGAGGTTTGTTTGCATGTGCGTTCTTCCTCTGAGTTGTTGAAACTGAACAGTGTTGACGGTGGTTGGTGAATTTCCTGGTCTGGATCTGGTTGAAGGTCCAGGAACAACCAAGGTCTTACCCAAGAAAATAACACCAGAACAGTGATATCCTGTCTGTTATACTTTTATTTTATTTTATTTTTACACACTGGACAATTGGAGAATACATAACCAGTACAAACTAAAGCCACCCTGTCAGCAACAGAGCTTGTATCTGGGGGGCCCACAACACTAAGATATACTACTCTATACTATAGTACCGTCATTTCCGGACTATAAGCCGCAACTTTTGTCACACAATTTCAACCCTGCGGCTTATGCAGAGATGTGGCTAATGTATGCAGTTTTTCTAACTGCTCGAGCAGAAAAGGTAAGAGTGAGACAGGTGGTGTCAAGGATGATGCAAGTCACAACCGCCAATTAACACCACAGAAGAAGAAGTATAACATACGGCAGGGGCGTAACCCATAAAATGGGTGGGCCCAGAACAAATTAGGGAGGGCCAACCCCAAAGTATTATAGCCAAGTTTGATCAGTCTTCTCATTGGATGGGGTGGGCCAGACTGAAAAGTGGGTGGGCCCAGGCCCACCCGGGCCCACCTGTGGCTACGCCTATGACGTACGGTAACACGCTTTGTACGTGAATTAAATTAGCATAAACTGACCCTCATCGTGGAAAATGCAAAAAGAACGCGGCACATGCGGCTTATAGTCAGGTGCGGCTAATGTATGTACAAAATGTTTTTTCCTTTAAAAAATTTATTGGGTGCGTCTTATAGTCCGGAAATTACGGTAATACTCTGGAAGAATTCCATTCTAGCTGTTTGACTAAGGGATGTATGGATAGACTAGTCCAGGCCTGGAATCAACCTGTTCCAGAAGGAGCTGATGTGGCTGCAGGTTTTCATTCCAACCAATCAAGAACACAAACTTTGACCAATCAGCTGTCTGAAGACTGAGATCAGTCGTATTAACCCGTCAACTCGGGTGTGCTGCTGCTGCTGCTGCTGCTGCTTGGTTGGAACGAAGACCTGCAGCCACAGCAGCCCTTTCTGGAACAGGTTGTCCATGAATGGACTAGTCCATTATCCCAGATGGGTCAACCATCCAGGGTAATGGACTGTGGCCAAAAGCCCATCTCGGGGGAGCAGTGAAATTTGTTGTTTTCTCAACTAGGTGGGATTCTAACCTGGGACCTTCTGCTAACAAGACAGGTCCCTCAAGTGGATTATGATCTACCAGTAGATAGAAGAATACATAGATAGATAAAGTATGTATATAGTGTTGGTATTGAATTGTCTTGTGCCTTGTGCATTTGTAAATAGATAGATAGATAGACAGACAGACAGACAGACAGACAGACAGACAGA
>JAFBJS010004898.1:198068-218103 GCA_016785265.1 Paraplagusia blochii
TAGATAGATAGATAGATAGATAGATAGATAGATAGATAGATAGACAGACAGACAGACAGACAGACAGACAGACAGACAGACAGATAGGAAATCTGGTTAGTTAACTCATTGTTTCTTTCTATTAATGTAGACCAAAGCAACCAAAGAATATTTGATCAAAAATGAAATGACAAAATATTTATCAATGGCAAAAGAATTCCTCTCTTCATTTTACACTTCAAAGGTTTACAAAAGGCCAGAGTTTTTTTCAGACGACACATTGATACAATATTTGGTCACGCTGCGCTGCGGAGCGACTGAACTTTGTCCTCTGTGGCTTCGTTTACTTAGGCAGCAGAGGTATTTGCTTACGCACCGTGCAAGTGCAGAGTTCTTGCACCTTCCAGTGCATATCAGGTGTTGAACGGAATTGATTTTATGATTAAATGATACTGTAGAGCACAGTGTCGCTGGCAAGAGCTCCAGCAGAATACAAAGTGGAAGCAGGTGTTCCCATGACGCTGCTTATTGTTATTCCTGTCTTCATCTCGGCCCTGTTGATCCCAATCCTAATCCAGATGTAGATTAGACTCCGGTTTTGTGTCCTGTGATGAGGGCCATCTTCAGCCTCACCTGGGTGGCTGGATGTAGATACAGCAGATGATTTAATGACATGTACACACAGCCCCTACTGAATAAGTCATTCAGCCTCTGCTTACACACCCATAGTCCTCATCTATTTTTCAGTGAAGACCATTTCTCTGTCTCGGTCCTTCTCTGTCTGCCTTTCCATGTCTCTGACTATCTTTGGAAATGTTTTTTTTTCATCTTTTGGAGCTGGAGTCTTCGTTGTAGCTTTTAGATCTTGTACTGTCGAGATATTTACGTTCGATGGGCAAAGGGCTGAGATCTATGTTATTTTTATGAAGTAAAAAAAAACAGGAATAATAATTGAGTCTATAAAAAATAAGGCCTTCGCATTAATTTACGCGCCGATAGGAGTGGAGCGATTGCTCCAGTTCAGCACCCATGTCAAAACACACAATTCCTGTGTATTATCAGCTGATGTATTGTCGTTCATATTCCGTTTTATCCACAGCGGGTGGGTGAAAACGCATTCCCATTCATAACATTAGGCACCTTTTTACCTTGCCGATGGAGAATTAATGTCATTATGATCAAACTCTGCGCGTTCCTCCACTGGCTTTGAAACGCTAAATGATTGATGGGTGAGTTGAAAGGGAATGTAGGTCGCTGAGGGTGAGTGTTTGACAGAAGCAGCATAAATCAGACAGGGCAAAGAAGATAATGACTCAGCCACTGCCATTACAGGTGTATTCAATGGCTTAACACACTTCCATTTCCTCCAAAAGCGAGACTGCACCTTTTTTAATGCTCTTTTATTTGATGTTAAAGAATGCACATAGATAAGATTTATCAGTTGACAGCAGTGAGACCAGACAGTGTCAGCCAACATTATATTCATTTATCCACCTGTTAATAGTTTCCCTGTAGTGATGATGAGTGTAGGCAATATAGTGTGTATAGTATAATAGGAAAAATGTAAAAAAAAATGTTTAATTAATGAATTTATGAAGCTTAATGATCAATTTGTTGATTTGATAATTATTTTTAATATATTTTAATATGCAGATAGGATAGTCCACAGCATGTACCATCCAGCAAATCAATTTTATCATTTATTGGATTTATATTAATTAGCGATGATCAATTACTTCCTCTTTTCCTTATTTAGTGGTTGCCGCAGTGAATCAACATTTTCCAGCTCCCTGTATCTTCTTCTCTAACTCCATCTACCTCCATGTCCTCCCTCACTGCATCCATCAATCTCCCCTTTGTCTCCATTCCTGGTAGCTCCATCTCTAAGATCATTCTTCTACCAGTGCATCCACTGTCCCACCTCTGAACATGTCCAAACCATCTCAATCTGGCTTCTCTAGCTTTTTTTCCCAAACCTTCCAGTCTGTGTTGTCCCTCTATTCACCTCAACCCTGATTGGTCATTTGTTGTAATCATTCTTGATAACAATCCTGAATAATACACTGCTAACAGTCCTGCTAAACTAACCTGTGATTAATCTGATTTAGAAACTATAGACCTGATAAACCTTTATATTTTGCTAGCATCGGAGTAATCAAATGCAGGTGTTTTGGAAAGTGTTGCTCTGGACTTTATTCTCTGTGATCTCTATTTTAAATCATGCAAAAATATTCCTGGCTCCTCGTTAGGCAGTTCCCCTCCACATTTCCTCAGACAGCTGGGGCACCAGACAAAGAACAGTGGAGCAGGTAGGGAGGCCTGTGCTTACCTCAAAACACATGTTGGACATATGTGAGGAGCGTCTTCATAATCAAAAACATGGACAAATCCAGTAAACGTTGAGACAGTTGTCTGTATTTATTATAATGATCACACATTTGTTGTTCACACATTTGCACAGTAAAGGTCGGATTCTTCTGATGTGATGACAAACTTATCTTGCTTAATGAACTCATTGTGCTAACATGAAAACACACACGTTAAAGTTTCAAAAGTAACAGGTTTAAAGACCCCCAGATATGAACTACTGTGAAATACAAACAGACATAGTATTTATAAAGAAATTTGCTGAGTCAAAGATTTATTTGCACAAATAATACACTAAATAATAAAAAAGTACTTTACAGAGACTGTAGTACACTTATTAGAAAGTACAGAACTCATTCATCTCCAACTTTATTCGTCGGAGAGGTGGAGGTCTCCACGAGTGCCACCCAAATCACACTGAGTTATGCTTCCTTATAGGTGCTTTCTACTGGTATTTGATAAGATTTTGGATTCCTGTCATCAGTGGTGGCCAAGTGGTTAAGAAAGTCGACTTGGTTCCGCAAGGCTTCAGGTTCGAATCCAGGTACTCTGAGTATGAGGACCGTGTCGACCCACACAACCCACAAGAACACCGACAATACAGAACGGACAAGCAGAAGAAGAACGAAAGAACAGATTTTTTATTCCTATATTAACCTAAACCGATATTTGAAGCCGTTTGCACCTGGAACAGAAGGTAAAGACTCCAGTAGAAGTTTCCAGCACTGAGGCAAAACCCAAGTTTTTTTTTTAGATCGGGATTTGCATAATCAGAGGAATAAACTAAAGGAATCTAATTGATATTTTATGTCCAACAAGCAGCACTGACAAATATAAGGATTCAAGTCCATTCACTGACTTGTAGATCAGTAACAGAATTTTAAACCTAAAACCTACAGGCAGCCAGTGCAGTGATTTAAGGATAGGTGTAATGTGGTCCATTAAATGTATCAAAGCACATCAAAGGGTTTTGATCTCATACCGTCGTCTGTCTATTTCTTTTATCAACCTAAAGATTTTATTTCATTTCAAGGAAGTTGTGAACTGGTGCTTTAACGTCTGTCTGTAATTAGTTTTCTCTTTTTTTTGTAGAACGTTTAGACTTGACAGGGGAATCTGCAGAGAATTAGCTTTGACATTTTTTTAAATGAAGATGTTTTTGTTCATTTGTCTAAGAATCTGTTGGTCGTCTCTCTCCTGCAGCTGCTTAGTTTTAAACACAAATCTGCAAAACTCGAATAAAACATGAAAACAAATTGACAAAAACTCGTTCTAAAATGATTTGACTTTTTATTTATCTGCTACTCCATTTTCCTTCAATGATAAATGTGAAATTTGTTATTCCAAGGGAAATTAAAGAGAGTTTTTTCCATTAGGGAAATGTGACTGAAATATCGAATCAAGATCATGTTTGAGATACATAGATGTCAAAGGATCACCTCTGCGGCACAGTCTAGTTTTAAAAAAGAAAACCTTACCCACCCATTATTTCACCAGAGTACAATGTTGTGTATATTGAATGATTTATACTGGTGTAACATCTATATTTCATTACCACTTGCCCCAGATTTCAGCTGTATTTTTGACACACATTAGACAGTGCTCTCGGTCTGACACTGCACAGCCAGTTCTCTCAGCAGAAGTCAGTCTTCTGAAGGAATCTGATTCAATCAACCACCTGTCTGTGGAAGAAGCAGCAGAACGGGAGGATCCTGCAGACTCAACAAAAGGCCTTAAAAAATAGGGACCCCTGAGCTGTGTGTCTGGGTGAGAAAATGACGAGAGGGAAATTGAAAGTGAAGCCGTGAGCCATCCAAAGAGAGACAAACAGGAGGGCAAGAAAAGGTCTGGGGAACAGATGGAGAGGGGAGTAAATGTGAGAATCATTAAAGCAAGTGTCAGAGAAGTAGAAAAGGACAAGGGTGAGAGCCATAAAGAGTTAATGCTGGTGTCAAGAGCAGGGAGAAAAGAAAGTTCTGTTGTCAGCACTGGGGGTGGCGGCAGGTGATGGAAGGATAATGACAGAGGGAGGAGCTTTTTTGGCCCCTGCTGACCTCTTCCAGGATCGGTTGGTGGGAAGAGGTGCAGTAAGTGGGTGCAGCAGTAGCAGCACAGCAGCAGCTTCAGCCGTGCTAGTGAGCTGGGATATCCTGTCCACAGTCTGCTGACCTCCACTTCCTGTGACGCTGATGTGTTTCCTCCGGCTTCACGGTCACCTCTGTAGAAATGGACTGTTGCTCTGTAGCAACACAAACACCACACAGTTGTCCACTGTGACACATGCGTGTTCCCACATGGACCGAGTGACGTACGGCCTTCACACACACACTTCAGCATCAACTGACTCAACAATATTCACAGCCAAGGACACTTTCACTCAGGTCAGCAAACCAGCCGGGAAAATAAAACACAAATAGTGATGAAATGATGACACAGAACGCAAAATCTGCTGGACTGTAGACTCAGACAATTTGTTATGGGATGGCAGAGCAGAGACAACATTATCATACAGTCCAGAACAGATGGTTTAATTAACTGAGCGCAAACAGCGCCTGTTATCTACAAAATACACATCCAGGAGCAGAATTTCTAGACTTTTTGAAAGTGCTAAATAAACTTCAAACTGAAGTTCAGTAACAGGACCGTTAGCTTACAAATGTCTGCAACACAGTCCAAAAATGGGAGTGAGGTAAAGGGAGACCTTGAAGGCCGTACAAGGATCGAGTCTGGAGGATCATAGATTGGATTTAAAAGGAGGAAAGACCAAAGGTTTGATCTTAGTAAGGTATTGTTGATTTAATACAATGTTCCCGAAGAGTAGACAGTGTCTGGGATCAAGTCTGTCACCAACTAGGTTAGTGATTTTGGGAAGACTGTGAAGATTCTTATCCATGCGGGTCACGATATCCAAAAATTGGTTTAGTTGACTAAACCGTCAACTTTAACTGAGGTCAGACAGTAGTTATACTCCCTAGGATGTGATCTCAAGGCAGAATGGTTTATACTGTAGCAGACAGTTGATGACTGATCAGAGTTTCTGACTAAAACAACTCTTTGTCCAGTGGTGAAGGGAGTGGTCTAGAGGAGTAGAACTACTAGAGTTCATCAGTTGAGGAATGAAAAGTCTTTCAACTCCAGTTGCTTACAACTAAACCCTTTTTGTATTTAGGAAAAACATTCTGGGGTCAGGAGACACCTGTGTTTATATACTAGGGGCAAAGAGGAAGCCATAGATCTATTTTCAAAACAAAATGTTCAGATCTGGGGTCCAAGCTTATCTGAGATAAAGTTGAGGGCAATGTGAGGGAAAAAACAATGTGTGGTTTGATGAGATCAGGTTCTGGCTTGTTTTAGAATCAGAATAAAGATAAAATGTAATCTGTGGTGAGAGGAGGGAGTTTAAGGCATTGAGGTTGTTAGACTCCATGTCCTTAAACACCTAGGGTTAACCATCAGGGCTAATGGCCTGTGACCAAAAGCCCATCACAGGGGAACAGTGAATTTTGTTGTTTTGTCAACACTGCAGCCAACCAGGTCAGAACCGCTGCTAACAAGGCCAGTAGACATAGATAGATAGACAGACAGACAGACAGCTTTTGGACTCTTTTTGGTGATTTCCAAACCTTAAAACATTTCATCATTAAGGGTCTCAAACTTGCGGCCCGTGGGACATTTGAGGCCGGTGGAAGTTGAATGTTAGTGGGACCCACAAGACGTATAGATGGATTCTACTGCAAGTCACTGCAGAAAAAATGGTTTTCTTGGATGCACTCGGTGCATTTTTTTTTAACATCACCTGCTAATGTGGACCTTTGGTGAAATGACAGTCAGCTTCCTTGATTTGAGACCCCTACTCTACAGCAAAGACTGTTTTTTAATACTTTTTGTTAAAGTTAAATAAAAAACTGTGACTGAGAAGCAGATGAACTAAGGAATCAGTCAGAATTTAGAAAACGCACTAAAAAATATTGATGTGCAGCCTGGCACTGGTTCCCAGCCTGAAGGTTGAGAACCCTCAACACCATCTGCTACATCAGACCATGTTGTTTTATCGTTTTGTTGCTGCTTCTTGTATTGCGTAGTTTCAGATGAACTTGCTGCATCTTAGCAGCTCGTGTGTTACAAGAACTCACCTAATTACCATCCAATTACACTGTTTATCACAAGGTGATTACTGAGGCCAAAAGCTAAATGGGACGTCTCCTCAGAGCCACACTTGTTTGATATGTCATTACACCTCATTATGGTTCGTTTCTCTTGTCTCTCTCTTGTCTGTGGACCCTCTCCCGTTAAAATACTCCTTTTACATGTTTCTCCCACTTATGGAACATCAAAGCATGGCCACACTCAGACTCGGGCCAGTGTTGGAATTGCTCTCCTGCCTCCAGATCCAGTAATTATAGCCCATAGAAAACATCAACATTATTACTCGTCAAACCACGGTATAATAATACCACAGAGTACTTCAAAGGAACAACTCACATTTCAAGGGGAAAAATATAAACTTGCATCGGTGTGCATTTGGGAATGAGCAATTCAGCCTTCCAGAGCAGCTGGGTCTGGGATCATGTTATCTACAACAGGAGCCAAAGTTGATTTTGAAGATTTATGTTGGTGTAATTTTAAAGTAAATTTTATGAGATTGTTAAAAGTGAGCGGACTAGTGGTTCCCATCGTTTTTTACCAGAGTGAATTTTATATTTACAATGTGGTGTCTGTTCCACACAGGATTACAGCAGCCAAGTGTGAATTTAGAGAGCGAGGTTAAATTGCTGTCGCTGGATGTTAAGATCAGCCTTGGCAGCAGAGAAAATGTATGTTTCAATACTGCCCTCTAGTGTCAAATGTATTTAGATTAGATAATAGTACTCTTGATATTGGATATTTCCAGTGGTATTTACTTAGTTATATTTTTCTAATTGTTACATTAATTATGTAAAAAAAACAAATTCTTCAATTTTAAAAAAGAATTTAAATTAAAAATTTAAAAATCATCCGTAACCGTATAATGACTTTTGATGCAAATGCTCCTGCAAATACATTTAGATTTTGTCAAGATTTTGTCTGTACATTAAATCAGGTTTTCCCAATATTTTTTTTCAGGGGATCAACATTTTAAAAATCCCAAAACTTTATATTACCATTATTCATAAATCATTGACCGATTTGAACAACCATGCATCCATTTTCATCCACCCATCCGTTACCGGGTCACAGGAGCAGCAGTCTCCACAACTGCCACCCAAATCACATCACACCAATGCCAGAAGACAAAAAAATAAATCTCTTGTCATCCACCTGAGAGTCGTAATCAAGTCTTTGGGAAACAGTGCATTAAAGGTTTAAAGTCAAATCAACATTTTTTTAAGCAAACTTTGTGTAAAATATTACATATGCTTGAAAAACCACATACATAAAACCACTTTTCATACAGGAGCGTTGTGTGGCCACTCAACCCATATGTAATATTTAGAACAGTTAAATAATAAAGTTTCATCTTAACAAGGCTTTGACCTACTTCCTGACAGAAAGTCAGCCCATTCATCATCAGTACCATGCAAATGTCATGACAATAAATGTCACAGTCCTCCCCAGATGTCAGGGACATGTCAGCCTCTTCCATTATTCAGTCACTCTGTCTTTCCCTTTCATCTAAACAGGCTTTTGTTTAATTTGAGGCTTGCCAGTCCCCATTCGCATTCAACCCTTATTCACCCATCATCATGGTTTGATGTTTATGTTGAATTTCAGAAAAAAAAAAGATTTTTACCCTCTTTTCAGCCACATGACTCGTGTGTCTTTGCCTCATGTCTAAATTTGGTTTTGGTTGTTCTCCCTGTTATCAACCTTCCTAAAAGGAGATTGTGCGCTGCAGAAACAACAAATGACAAATTATCTTGTTACAATACTTCAGAAGGAATATCTAAAGTGTGGTTCTGGGGCAAACTGCAGCCTGTGGTCAAATTTTATTCCATCTGCACCGTGCAGTCCGCCAGAATTGTGCCCCCAAGTATGAGTGCACATGTAAATTTGCAAAAAACATCTAAATTTCATGTTTCATAAAGAGATGACAGCTGTGTAAAGTAACTACCATGGCAGCGTGTATGAATGACTGCCTCTGGTCAATTTCTGAAATACAGAAACTGAAATAGAAAGAGAAGTAAGTTGAGCCTGGTCTTCACTTTGGCCCAGAGGCAATGCCTGTCTTTGGTGTGACACTCCAAGGTTCACCTCCTGGGGAAGTTAGAATCCTGGTTGCAGCGGTTGCCTTCCATTCTTTTTGATTCTGATTTAGTAAACAACAGGCTTATGTGTCAGAATTATAGCTTATGTGTCGTAATTATAGTTACAAAACTTCAAAGATGTGAAGAAGATAGTCCAAAAATGTAAGAATTGTGATGACTTGATAAAATAATATCAGATAAAGTGGATGTTCATAATATGGATCCAAAAGGGGAAAAAAAACCCGGTGAATGAAAAGAAAATAGCTTACATTTAGCACCTAACTTATCAGCTAGCTACTATAGGAATATATATTTTATTTATCTTTTGCAAGTTAAAAAGTGATAGCATTATTAGTCAGATACTTAACCACATAATGTCATCAAAAGTAATAAACAGGATCAACTGTGTGGTGTCAAAAGTCTTGTACTTTGTCCTCAAGACTGGGGCCTCTGAGCCATGATCTGTGCATGTGATGCATGTGATCCAAGATAATGCTACCATATATTTTCCACAAATATAATCAGGTTTCCAGTTGAGGGCCAACCTTAAATCATGTAAATTTCTCTTTTACTCCCATTCATTCGCATGGAAAGGAAGACAACCGGTTGCACAATTTTGCAACCGGTAGTTGAAAGAATTAGTTTCTTTGTTTCCACATTTCTTCCAGTTTAACTCTCTGCAAGACCAATAAGGTTAGTGTCCACATAGAGAGTCACTGCTCCATCATATGAAGCACTTCATTTATCCATCCAGTCATGATTGTGCTCCAGGCTAAACGCCTGACTACCCAGTGTGTCTGACTGTCATGATGCTTACATTTTCGATGAGAATGCGAATCACTCACTTCTGCATTGTTGTTGAAAATTGTTTCACAAAAAGAATTCATGGAATCCATGAATTGTTGAGGGTTTTTGATACACGTTAACTCACTGCAACTGCAAAATAAAGGACGCATTTTCATTCGCCATAAAAAAAAACGAAAATAATTGTAATTTTTTTATTAACTCTTAACACGTTCACGATTATTTTGCACTATTAACGTGCATCAAACAATTTTGACCCATTACTAGAGCTCAGTGTTTGGGGACACTGACACCTAGTGGTTTTCTAATTTAAGTGCAACGAGTGAATCTCCATCACTGTTTTCTAATTAGATTAGGGATTATAAAAATACCTTGAAATTCATTTTGATTAAAAAAGTTAAAATAACATCATCTGTTATCCCAGAACTACACAAAAACATACAGTGAATAAAAATGACAATGCACCCAAACATTATCTGAATAACAATAACATAACTTTACAACAAAGCAGATTTCTTAATTTATGCCGTTGACGAACATTTCCGTCGTTGTTATTCTTTTCATGTAAACCACTGACAGCAGCTATTTGCATATTTAATATTTTATTATGAATGTTTAAAGCAGTATTTTAGGCCTTAAAGTTTTCTTTAAGCAAATACAAGCTTAGTTTTGCTACACAATGGCTACTTTTTCATCTCATTAGGCACATAATCCCAGATACAATAGTAACAATCGGCCATGGCATTCAATTTACCGATAGTAAAATTTAGTTATCAATGGTTCGTTAAAAAAGGACTGATATGGTCCACAATTATAACTTTTGATGATATAAAAAACACCTAGCGTTTAGAATATGTTCATCATGGAACCGTATTTGAGGTTTCTGTTCCTTTCTTTGAGCCATTGAAAACTTAATATAACATCAAAATGGCTGCCAGTCGTACTGATTAGGCATAAATACAGTAATATTAGTCGGTCGTGGCATGTAATTTATCGATAAAACGATTTAATTATCAATATTTACTTAATAATGAACCGCTATGTTTCACAATTTAATATATACGGTACGGTATACGGTAATACAAAGAAAAAACACAGACCTTTCAGTATCTGTTCATCATCGAAACTGGGCATAATTACAGCGATACCTCTCCCGCTTGTTAGCGTTACTACAAGGACCATGATGCACTGCGGCGAAACACCAACTATCATGACACATCTCCAACACAAGCCAAGGCTTCCTCTTTGGAAGCATCCTATGTGCTAACCTTGGAGATAGATTAGGGCTTTTTTTAAGATATACAGACGGCAAGTGAGTCAGTCACAGAGAAGGTCATACGACCTGATATGTGTGTCATGAATTAGCTGTTGTTGTTAGCTTTGTAGCTTGTAAGACCTGCAGAAGAGCGTTCCAGAGGCTAGCGCAGGCTAACGCTAGCTTACGGAGGTGACCGAAATCGTCACATCTGGTGCTGGCGAGACTGGTTATTCAGAGGCAGCAGTTTGGGGAGACAAGCACCGGTTTCGTTAATTTCTACAGGAGACTCTACAAAGAAGCAGCACACTCTAGTAAGTACCCAACCGGTTCCGGTGACACTGTCCCAGTTACTGTCTTTAAGACTGCATTTGACTCAGCTTAACTTGAGGGTCGGTAGACGTCATGGCAAGATATCGGGCAGTTCCGATATGTTAAAGTTTGTCTGTACGTACTATTATATGGTCGTTTAAACATAAACCACAGTCACAGCCGTTAATCTGTCTTTCAACTCGTGTTTTAACTACATTGGCGTGTAGAGTGTTATCACGTGAGTTGCCACAACCCAGGACAGAAAACACTCGGTTTCGCTCTTTTATAAACGACCTGCTGATGTTACTTTCCTACAGTGCTGTATATTTTTTTAACAACGTTTATATACGTTCATATAAAGTTACTCTATAGCGCTTTGTACAAAGTATTTTGGGTCTGAGTACTTCTTATCAAAGTGTTAATGTTATGTTCCATATAAACACGCAGCTATTTGGACAGACATAGATGTTACTAGCCATCAGTTTATTAGATAGGTTGAATGTAAACAGAGCCATCTTACTTACAATTCAACTGTCACCTCTTTCCGAGCAAAAGAACGTTTTTTTCAGACGTGGGAAATAATCAGCCATGCTTTAACTCAATAAATTAGGTTTTAAATCGTCTTAAATTTGTCGAAATATGGATCGAAAGGAGTTCCAAAGATGTTAAAAAAGGGAAGTTGAAAAGGTCAAAACATTACAGTCTCATTGACCGTGGAGATTAAATTATCCATTCTAGAATCAGAGAACTTCACTATGCTTTTGATTATTTCAAGCACAAAAGGGGTTTGGATAT
The DNA here is from genome assembly GCA_016785265.1 of Paraplagusia blochii. NCBI lineage: Eukaryota > Metazoa > Chordata > Actinopteri > Pleuronectiformes > Cynoglossidae > Paraplagusia > Paraplagusia blochii. The sequence goes on from JAFBJS010004898.1 coordinate 209,805, forward strand.
TTAAATGGGGGACATTGAGAACAGAATACTATTTAGATTTAATGATCCAATTTTTAAATCCAGGAAGTGACTATTTTTATGTATACATATTTCTATAATTCTTCATCACAATGTATGAATCACGTTGTGTCATATGTCCTTGATATATGTTATATATGACAATAAAGTTGACTTTGACATTGTAACTATTTGACATATTAAGATGTGTATCAGACCAATATATTTTACTTTTTAAATTTGAGTATGTATTGTTTTACTTTTGTTTACTTTTTAGCTAGAAATATTCACTTGTCCTTAGTTTTGTCATGGGTACACCTGGGTGTAACAGCTACTTATAGTAATAAAAAATAACAATAATAATAATGCAGCAGAACCAGAGTTGTGAAAAGGCACATACATCGGTACACCTGGTAACGTCAGTAACCAGGTTTCTCCATATGGTACAGTTGTGTTACTTACCAGCTGTTTTTATACAGAAATATTTCTATAGGAATTTGAGGATGCTATGTGCTGCTGCCTCTGCACTTAATTTACATGACACTACATACATGCACGTTGGAGTTTTTAGTCATTTAATAGTTTCAGTCATTAATGTGTTTCAGAAAGACTAATTGAGTACTCAAAAGTTTCCTCCTTTGTTATAGTGGCTCCAAGTTTTATAGAAACCATTGATAGTTTTTTTCCCAAAGTCTGCCCGGCCTTTGTCTTTAAGAAGATAAACCTATCTACAGTCAATCCATTTGGTCTAATGTGATAGACAGCCTCTGAGCCACAGACTTACTTTGTAATGATTGTCTGATAGGGGCTCCATGTCTCTGCAGAGGTTGAAGCTTCCACAAACACCCTGGCCAATATAATATGTAATATAATATTTTTTGGATGTATGGCGAGCCTCATTTTGCCCACTGCACAAATATTGACCATTTCTCTATTTTTTTAAAACTCTTACTATTCCATTTTTTTAGAAATCCACACAAATATATTTTAAAATATATTGTTAAAGTTAAGTTTTTATTCTTAAATGAAAGCTCTCTAATTTCTACCTTTGTTTATTCACTCACGGTGAGACTGTTGACACACTTCCGTGCACATTTACCCGATTAGATGTGGTTTGTGGCTTAAGAAGTCTTATTTGTCTAATGAATCTGCTTTGCATAATTGTGTCTAAGTTTTATTCTTGTTCGTTTGAATTAATCTCATAAATAAAAACACTTGAAAACATGGGGAAATGGGTGGTTATTCCTTTTGCATGAATCGGAAATTTCTCTGGCTCATGGTGTATAAAGTTTTATAACCTAAACTTGCTCATTAACAACTTACTGTTTGTCTCTTTTATATCTTTCCCTGTACAGAAGGAACATGATATTTCAGACCAAAGCCCAAGATGAAAACTTCTTTTCCATGGTTTACCCAGAGTTGCACCAGGAGTAGGAAGTTCTCATGAGGAAAGGACAGAAAAGGAAGGAAAGAAGGAACAAAGAGGGGCTATAATCCAGCGTCATGAATCTCCATCAGGTCCTCACTGGGGCCGTCAACCCCGGAGATAATTGTTTTTCTGTAGGGAGTGTCAACCATGTGCCGTTCACGGTAAGAGCAGTCAGATGCGAAAAATATTTTCTGCTTCGGTTACAAAAGCACTGTTTGTTTTACTTTGAAATCCTTTTTTACGTCTCTATGATATTAGTCTTTGTTGCATTTTTCAAATGTACTCGTCCTAAATTGATAGCAGAACTGTTTCCTTGAGTTTTCCTTTTATAAAAACATCGTGGTCACAGTCTGTGTGCAAGTCTTGTCTTCTTTCAACATAAACTGAAGGAGGTGTGAATGTATTGTAGCACCGTTGGCTCCATCTGAGTAAAACTGGGCCACAGTAACACGAGGGACTCAAGTGGTCAGTTCCCTGTGGATGAATTTGTCATTTTCAACGCTCTTTTAATCTCTTCCCTACACAGGCCTATGCCTCGGGTTGTGACGTGGTTATCTTGGGAAGTGACTTTGAGCGTCTGCAGATCATCCCAGGGGCCAAACATGGAAACATCCAGGTTGGCTGTGTTGACTGCTCACTGCAGGGTGGACAGGTAAGATTAATGATGTGGTGTTCCATACTATCTACTTTGTTATTTCATTATAGTTTGTTGTTGAAATGCTACACAGCTTTTTTTAATATTTGCTGGCTACACAATAAATAATTGCTTAATGCTACATTATAGTTGACCTAAGCCCTGTTGAAACCAAATTTCAATGTCAAATATTTACCATTCTGCAAAGATGTGTAGCTGTTGTGAGAGAGATTATTATTATTATATATTGATTTAGCAACTGTAAATACGTGTTTCCTCCCATGGTTCATAACCGAAAGATAGAGTTTCTTTATGCGAAAATATAGTCATTTAGTAGTTGTGTGTTTTTTTTAAATACTCATTTTCATGAAGAAAAGAAAGACAGTAATATGCTGAACAACTTGTTGACATTCTTTTTGCATTTTTCTGTATAGAGCAGTTGGTCAAACAGTTGTTCTCTTGTCATTTATTGCATTTTTAAAAGGAATTTGTTAAGCATGGTTACATAGTGTAGTAGAGCGCCTGCCTTATGAAACACAGTCCTGCATTTGATTCAAAGAGGAACCCACAAACTTGATTATCTTAATCCTCTGTAAGTTTACAAGTGTACTAATTGGTGCTCATTAGTATATAAGTACATAGAAATGTAAATATACACTGCTGACTAATTATGAGCTCAGCTTTTATTATTTTCGTTTTTGTCATGCACTGCAATATTATAGGACAGGTACACGGAAGAACACGTTTTTGCTCTCAATGCTGTTCTGTTGTGTTCTAGTGTCATTTTATATAATAGTGTTTTAGGATTATATTACATGACACTGTACTGTACTGTACTGTCACTGCTGTAATAATACTCTGCTCTTGTTTTGAAAAATGTACAATGTGACCTACATTTTAATGAAAGAGCTGGAAGTGAAAGTAAATAGAAATGCTGTATCACTTATTTTTTTTTACTTAAATCCCACCAAATTTTGCAGATATTCAGAGAACATGTGTAAGAATTCGCAGAGACAATTCAGTTAATGTGGTTCCACTTGTATAATTATTGCCAGGGTTTAAGCATTGGAATACTTGTGAACTAAAGAATGAAACTCAAGCCTTAAGTTCCTGCTTGGTCATGTGGCAATTTCTAATGCCTGAATCAGCTGTTCAAAAGTTTGTCTCGGTCACATAAAAAAAAAAAAAAAACAACCGAAACAATGTTGTTGATGCTGCTCTATTTTTATATGGCATTTCCAACGGATTTCAATGCCTATCACATTATATAAAGGCTAACGGAAATGAAACGATAAATAGGAATGAGAAGAATGAGAACTCATTTCTTCATTTAACAGGTTAAACTCCAGTAGACTATTTTTTTAAAATTCAAATTCATCAATACAGCACGTCTATTTTGAGCTGAATCTTTCCACATTTCCCACACACACTAGACAGTACTTTGTGTTGTGTGTGTCCCTGCATAGCACCATGGAACAGTTATTTAAGTGCATTTATTGAATGAGAATGTGCTGAGACAGCCACACTATGACAAACTGTTTCTTCACTCTCCAAAAAAAAAATCGGATTTAGGAAGTCACAGTGTCACAATAAGGTGTCATCCTCCATTTACCATTATTTTACTTGGTTGTGTTGTGTTTCTTCATTCTGTGTAGCAATAATTTCATGTATGCGTACAGGCCTGTTTTAAACAGGGTGGAAAAGAGAGAGTGCGTTCGTTGAGTTTGTTACTACTACTGTCATGTGATGTCTAATCCTGTGAGTTTGGCCAAAACTAACCTCACATGCCTTCAGCATTGTTTAGTGTCAGTGCTCAGACTCAGTATTTTATGCAACTCAACCTTATAATATAATGTATAAAATATATAACACATATAAATATATATGATAAAAATGCTTCTATAAAACGTAATATGTAAATGAGCAGTTATGATAGTTTTCTATAAACTTTATCTCTGTTTATTTATTTATTTATTTTTTTCTGCTGACAGATTGCAGCTTCCTATGGAAGCACTGTGTGCATCTTTGAGCCTGTTCAGGACCCTGAGCCTAAAGATGCATCAACAACGGTAAGTGATACATGAACATTGGTTGGTCCTAAAAAAATAAAAAAATAACGTTCTGGTAAACACGTTTTAACATAAAATTCCCTTTGTTGAAGTAAGGAGTTTGCAGTGACTGTTTAACTATGTTAAAAACATACAGATGGTCAAGCAACTTTTTACAGAAAACAAAAATATTTAGAAGAATTTATTTAAAAAAAAAAAAAAAGCTTTGAGGTAGACATGTTACTGGTATTTGACTTCTGCATCATGTGACCTGTTTCACTATGACTCGCATGAAAACATCTCTTGTTGTGCAGCTATTAATGATGGGGGAAGTAAGAAAAAACGAGACATTGTGTTTTTTTTAAAGTCATTGATTGTAAGCCAGCTTTAAATAATGTTTTATTTATGTCATGTTTTCTTTTTCCGCAACAGAAGTTTAACTGCCAATGGCAAAAGACGGGTCAGTTTGTTTTACAATCAATGGTACGCAACCTAGCGTGGCACCCAACAGGTATTTTACAAGCATCTGCAGCTTTTGTGCATATTATTACATATAATGGTTGTGGTTTTATACTGATAAAAAATTATATTCTTCTTGTTTCTTTCTAGGCAGCACTCTTTTAACAGGCTCTAATTGCCTTCAGTTGTGGTCGAGTGCTGATGGAGCAGACGATGAAACCGAAGATGAAGAGCAGCCAAAAATGACCATGAGAGACGCACATTGTGCCTGGAGATGCATCTGGCAGAGCAAGTAAGTGAAGAGGGAATATGAAATGGTGGTACTGAAAATATGTTGTTTTTTATTTATAAACTTAAGTGTTTATATTAAAAATGATGAAATAAAATGATGTAAACAGACAAAAATGTTATCTGTTAACACCCAGACGGTCTACTTTCTAAATTTCTAAGCTATAATTAGACAAATTAGGTTCTGCAAGATGTGGATATCTTGGTAAAAAATAGTGTGCAAGTAAAATGAACTCGTGGAAATACTTTGTGCCTGATGGTCTTTTAGACCTTTTGAAATCCTTGTTGTGCTCATATACAGTTACTTCGGGTAGGAAGATTTTATAGGTTGGAAAATATTTCAGAACACCAGGAATTAAATTTTAATAAGGACGTAACAACTGGTCCGTGCAAATAGTATGAGACATAAAAGCAATCTGGTAATGTTTGTTGAACTTGGATGTCTTATTATTAGTGAATGCCACTTTTTTCTTTACATTGATACCTACAGCAAATAATCATATAGTGTTCTATATATGTACAGAACGTGTTCTTTCTATACATTGATATGATGATAAGCTGGTGGCCCTAATCTGGAGATACTGTAGTTATAATATCCTTACTCTTCCCTTGTCTGCAGAACTGCTTCTCCAATCAGTCTAATGAAGTTCTCACTAGATGGAGAATTTTTTGCCACTGCTGGACAGGTGAGTACCTTTGACCGTGACAGACAGTTGCCTCCGCCCATTACATAAACATGACATTAGTGAGATGATGAGGAAAATGCTCCATCCAGCGGTTTGAGACATTAATTGTGCAGTAACTGTAACATATGAACTGTCATTATGCTGCTCCCCATATTCTATATATTATTGCATCTGGAAATTCTTCTACTATTCTATCAGTTGCTTAATCGTTAAAATTTATTTCTGATAATGCACCTTCTATACTTTTTAAAAATATATATTAAGGATAGAAACACTCCAACATCTTTTCCATTCCCATACCAAATAAACTAATTTCTAATCTTTCATGTCACTGTCTACAGGATGACTGTTTAGTGAAGGTCTGGTACAGCACCACTAAGTGGAAGTTCAGTCTGCCCAGGGTCTTCACACCTCACGATCCCAACTCCAGTGATCAGGGAAAACTGTCCTTTTCCTTTGTTTATCTGGCACATCCTCGGTCCGTGACTGGCTTCTCTTGGAGGAAAACCAGCATGTACATGCCACGGTATTGAAACTCGTAAAATCATTTTAAATATAACATTTGTTTAAAACTGTCAAAACCTTTTTTTTCATGGCAAAACATTTTTGTCCTTTCTGCTAACAGAGGTGCAGTGTGTAACGTCTTGCTCACATGCTGTAAGGACAGCGTGTGCCGGCTGTGGTCGGAGACATTGTTGCCAGGCGACACTTTGGTTTCCAAACCCAACAACAACAGAGCATCTGGACAACATGGTGAAGGACTCAGGTGTGGAGGTCCTGGCAAAAGACACACCTGCAATGGGAAGACGACAGGTTTTACACCACAGGATGTAAGCACTGCTGCTTTTACTGTCCATGCAGAAGTATATATGTCATAATTCATCTGTCATAATCATTTGGACAACGATGTCAAGGAAGGACCTTGCATTGAGATTAATATAATATATTTTTTAATTATGTATTTATCGATGTATAATAAAAGCTAAACTTCTGTTACATAGTCCATCTAACACAAATCTATTAGTGCTTGTAAAACAAATGACCATAACTAGTTATAAGGATCTCTATATCAGAGACTGCTTTAGTTTTAAAGGGTTTTACCCTGTGCGTATATCACCAACCTCTTGCAGAAGACTTTTATGAGCAGGTCTCCTCATACGTGCTGCACTCATTAAACAGTTCCTGTAACACTTTGCCTTTTAACCCAAACACCCAGGAGGCTCATTAAATGGCAAACTGTCATATTGCAGGTATTGCCACTGTCTTTTCATTGTTTCTCCTCTTAAATAACCAAGCTAAGGATGATAAAACAGTGTTTTAAGGACAAATACCAAAAGTATAGTAGGATATCAATGAGAATTTAAAGACAGTCTATATTTTAATTCTTGCTCTGGACATCACTGAAAAATTATTGACATTTAAAGTTGTGTCTTTTAGTACTTAGACTTTTATTACTCTGTGATAAAAGAGTGTCAGCTAAGGTGAAAAGAAAGGTTTACAGGACAGTTGTGAGACCAGCCAGGATGGATGGATTGGAGACACAAGGAATAGGTAGAAGACAGGAGGCAGAGCTGGAGGTGGAGGAGTTAAAGATGCTGAGGTTCTCTTTAGGAGAGACAAGGATGGACAGGATGAGGAATGAGGTGATTAGAGGGACAGATTGACAGAGAAGACAGATTAAGATGGTTTGGACATGTTCAGAGGAGGGGCAGTGATTATATTTGTAGAAGAATGATCCTAGAGATGGAGCTACTAGATTGGATACAAAAAGGAGATTGATGGATGCAGTGAGTTAGGACATGAAGGTAGTTGGATTTAGAGAGGATACAGAGGACATGGGAAGATGAAATTGTTGATTTGCCGTGGCAACCCCTGACAAAGGGAGGAGCTGAAAGGGAGAGAAGAAGAAGACTTAGACTCTTTTACTTGCAGATTTTACTCTCTTTGTTATATTGTTTCAAAACTCCCTGTGTATACTTATAAAACACACAAAAAAACACAATTTCATTACATTTCCATGAAAAGACACATTCTTTCTGCTTTCATAGTAATGATCATTTGTAACAGTCCTCTTCTGGTTATTTTTTTTTTCGTCATTTTCTTCCAGTTGTGTGTCACTGATTCACAAGTGTTTTTTTTTTTCAGAACCACAATATTGTCTCCTTTGGTAACAAATGCTATTTATGCTCCAAGGAAATGATGTGTCACAAGTATTCTTGAATGAGTCAGTTCACTGTATTTTCATCACTGCTGAACGTCGGTAGGGAACTGCAAAGATGAAAGAACGAGAGCATAGTGGGGCTTGCAAAGAAGATGGGAGTAAAATTGAGGCATAGTGAAGTTGAAAGGGAAAATGATTTGCCCATCAGCCTTAATGATGCTTTTGAAGCCATCTATAAGGCTCTAGATAAAAACAGTGAATGATGTCAACCTCCCTTCAGCAATCTTTACACCACCATAAATTATATCTTTCATTATTGGTGTGATGGAGGGTAGAGGGGGGTGGTTACACTAAGAAACTACTTCTTCATATGTTTACAGACCAGTGTTCCCCAACCTTTGTGCCACGTACCGGTCAAATGTCTCGTACTATTTTCACAGACCAGTCGTTAAGTTGTGGCGGATAAATACCCTTTAATAAAATGTAAATTTCTGTGTTCTGAAATATTTTCCTACCTATAAAATCTTCCTACCAGAATTAACATGGGACAAACAAGGATTTCAAAGCCTATAACTTTCTGCTACCAGACTGGTATAA
>JAFBJS010004898.1:218130-230849 GCA_016785265.1 Paraplagusia blochii
CGTCATTTTGAGTTTATTGTTGTTGTCTTTACTGAGAAAATATTTCCTAATCAAATATAGTTGTAGTTGTAGGGACTGGTACCCTCGGACCGGTACCAGTCCCCAGCCCAGTGGTTGGGGACCAACGGTCCATATAATATAGTGAGGCAACTATACATTTTAATAGTTTTTCTATAGTAAACAACACAGCTGCATAAACAACACCCACACGGTACCATATATCACCCTCACACTCTGTCCAGCTCCATCTGTATGAGAGTGAATAACACATGCTCAAAAACTGTTCTGGGAATTTGTGAAGATCCCTCACATCCCTCTATACCAATGATTTTTACCCACGGGCCGGTACAGGTCCCCGGCCCAGGGGTTGGGTACCACTGACGTTGAGGTAGTTTATAGCAAACTGTTTGAAAGTGGTATAGAAAGTGGTTTTTGACTTCTGTATTTCAGAGTATGCGCAGACAAAACCAAAAACCACAGAAAATTGGTTCATGGGAACTATTATACTTACTTTGTTGTTTGAGAAACTTTATGAAAGTTGTTGTTGAATGGTTTGGCAGCTTATCACCAGACTGCAGAGATTATCCAGTGACCAGTCAGTTTAATCATAAATACATTTTTGCTAATTTGGCGATGACTGATTGAGCATTCAACCGTCTCAAGCTTTTAAGTCTACACTCTAATCTTACCATAAAAGTCACATCACTGAGCATTAAAATGAACAACTGTGATAGGAAAAATAACTGTCCTTAAGCTTAATTATAAATGTGAAGCTGTCATTCTGACAAAATGATTATTACTAGTGGTCCATGCATCAGTGCCTCCTCAGCCATGGTCGCATCATGATTTATCTCTGAAATGACTGTCGTCCACACCCTTGGCCTTCATCTGCCAACACCAGAGTACCTTCTCTGCAGCTTCTGGCACATTTCAAATCAATCTCCGTCTCTTTCATTATCTTTTTCGTTCCTGGGAGAACTCGTCAAAACCAGGCTGCCAATCTTATCCTGTATGTTGAGTCACACATACATGGTATAATTGGATGTAGTTCTCCTGCATAATACTTTGTTGCTTTTTTAAACATGGACTGTATATGGTCAATTTTTGTGTTGCTTACCACCAGTCATTGACTAGTAAGAGGCATTCTGACATGTAAGCTTTATGCTGATATTGTTGCATGAACAAAGGTGATTTTTTTTAAGTCTTTTTCTGTTGTTAATACAATTTTTGGAAAAAGAAAATCAGTTTGGCATTCACATGTAGCAATATAACATGTAGTATAAGTACTGCCTCCTATATGTCTTTTATACGCCTTTTTTTTGCACAGCATGACATTTCAAATCAGCACCATTCAGCAGCAGTAAGAGAGATTCTAGGATTGGCTGTTTTTCTTGAGCTCTCCTTGACTAGTAACGTGACATGTTTAAATTAACTTCTGAAAATAGACTCGGTGGAGACTTGGGGAAATATAATTCACTGTTTGCTATTATTCTTCATCTAATCATTCTTTTCTGTCTTAGTCTGGATGCTCTTTAATAGTATAATCAGTCGAACCTCTGCTCTCTTAACCTGCAGAATTGGCAGCAGAGCACCGGTGCTGCACGCCAGGCTCATTACTTCAAGTGGTTTTGCTATCGCTCTCGCATGGATTTTGCAATTTTATTGTTTTGACTAGGAAAATGAAATGCCAAAGTGGGGGCAGCTTTAAATACTGTGTTCATGTTTTTTTTGTGTTAATTATGTTTAATTACAAATTACTTTCAGTTTAGAAATGTAAATTGTAAATAACGTTTCGTCAAACCATATTTCCACAGTTGAACTTCCAGGAAGCTTTGCCCTCCTCTTATCGCAGTGTGCCCAGACCCTCCATGAGTGGATGGCTGCCTCAACATCAGAGTCAACACTATAAGCACAGGAAGAGTAGCAGCAACCTGCCTCATGCCATCGGTCTGTGTCACTTCCACATTGCTGCCAGCATCAACCCAGCTACAGGTAGTTGATTTTTATCATGTATATTTGCTACTATAGCATGTAAATTGTGTTCTAACCATTAAAGCTGCAAAATTATTTGTACAAGCATTAAACATTCATGGCTTATTACCATTGCAAAGACAAATATTCATTTTGGACTCCACTAAATACATTTACGCTCTTGTTAAAAATTGGATACTGTAAATGCAATGCACTTTAAATCCTGTTTGTTGCAAAGGTTAACTAGGTTTGACTCATGATTTAGCACTTTTCACTGACAAGCATGGAATCTTTAGTGTAAGATGTAACACATTTCCATGTCATTCCTGAATTCCTGGTCTTGTCAAGTCAAAAGCAATCCTTTTCTTTTGCTCTTTTGACAGACATTCCTCTGTTGCCCTCAATCTCCTCTCTAAGTACGGCGGACGATGAGGAACCCGGGGGTCCTTTTACTGTCCACTGGCTCAATAACAAAGAACTGAATTTTACTTTAGCCATGGACGTCTTCCTGCAGCAGCTCCGGGGAAGCCTGGAGCAGCAAATGGAATGCAGCCAAGAAGGTAGGGCCTCACAGTATGTCTATATGTACAGTATGTATTAATTATTTTATGCAGCTAAGGTCATTGCAGCACCGTGCTGTTGTCTCACCGCCAGTGTTCCTGTATATTTCCTAAGACACTGTTGCACGAGAAAGAAAACAAACAGGTTCCAGTTCTTTCACTTTTCATGCTCGTTCTGTAAACATGACATTGACACAATGACTGTCCAAAATCTTTGCCTTTGTTAAATTAGTTTGTAAAATATGGTTTCTGTCAACTCCATGTGTTTTCCAAACAATTTCCCAGAATGAACATCTGGCCATCTCTCTCTCTTTTTTTTTTCCTGCAGAATCAGAAGACGAAGACAACTTTGAAGAAGATGTTGGTAGCAGGCCATGTGACCACCAGGGACCTGAGACTATGGAGCTGACTCTGGCAGCAGTGCAGCACCAGGTGGACGTGTTGTTGGAGGAGTGGAATAAAGGGGCAGACATGCTGTTCAGTATTCATCCCATGGATGGCTCTCTGTTAGTCTGGAATGTGGACTGGTTGGACGAATATCAGCCAGGGATGTTCAGACAAGCTCAGGTAGAATAACACATGATAAGATAGAAAAAGGGCGATGATGATGATGATTTAAATATTTTTTAACATTGAAGCACACTCGTCGTTTATTACTGTGGAAAAATAATTGATTGTTCAATCATTCGAACTGAACAGGCATCTGTGTTCACTCCTTATTTTACAAATGTGTTTGAGATAAATTCAAGAGAAAATCTTCATTCGGCTTCTTTGCTAAACCCTTATTTTAACAATGATTGTCAATGAAGTTTGATGATGACAATTATAATATTTCATCTTTGAATGTTTTTTGTTTCTAGCTACTGATTGATCACATTCTCTTAAGTTTCAGTTTGCAAGTTTAATGTAAAGTGTGTACGAGTGGACAAAAATATTATAAATTTTATTTTGGATACCCAAAAGAATGTCTACAGAAACTCAGGAATTCTACTTGATTTAACTTTTTTTTACTACTTTTTCTTAACTTAATTCCCCTTTTTTGCAAAACATTTGTTTTCTTAGAAGCTCCCTTTAATCTAGATCTTTCTAATTTTCATGTAAGATTTAACTTCTCGTTTGTCTGCCCTTAGGTATCGTTTGTGTCTCGTATTCCAGTGGCATTTCCTGCAGGAGATGCCATTTCCCTGAGCCACAGCGTTGTCATGTATGCCTGCAACAAAAATGTGGATCTGGCAATCCAACATGGCAGACAACGCCCACCAGGGACTACCCTACCGCAAACTAAATCCGCTCTAATAAGCTACAGAGGCCAAGGGAAAGTATTGCCCGGCAATAGTCTTCGCTTGAGCATCTTCACCCCAAACGTGCTCATGATTTCCAAACATGCCGATGGTTCCCTGAACCAATGGGCCGTCAGTTTTGCTGAAGACTCTGCTTTCTCAACCGTGCTTAGCGTCTCTCACAAGTCAAGGTACTGTGGCCACCGCTTTCACCTCAATGACCTCGCCTGTCACTCGCTACTCCCTCTACTCCTCACCACCTCACATCACAACGCTTTGAGGACACCAGACGTGGACATCCTGGCCCCTCCAGAAGCCTACTATTCCAGTTTCTCCGTTTCTCGAGGCTCTAGAGCCAGTCGAGCTTCTCTAGGAGTGGTTTCGCAGGATCCTAATGCGATCTACAGTGAGCTGATCCTATGGAGAGTTGACCCTGTTGGACCACTGTCTTTGTCAGGAGGGGTCTCAGAGCTTGCAAGGATCAACTCCCTTCATGCATCTGCATTTGCTAATGTAGCTTGGTTGCCAACACTCATTCCCAGCAGCTGTTTAGGTAAGATTTTTTTTATTTAGCCCTTATGTCGTTCTTGGGGGAATTTTGTGATGCTGCTGTTGCTCACATTGTCTGAGCTGAAATCTGGAAAAAGGCACATTTTTATTGTAATGTTTTGAACTTATAATGGACTTATGGTGTAACATGAAATTGATCAATGACTTTTACAGAAACCTTATATAGAAACAAAGCTTTATGCCAGTTTTAAGCGCATCACAGTTGAGTTGTATTAGGGTATCATAATGAAAATAAATATTTCGCAGCCTCTTTGAAATGCTCTACCTCAGTGGTCTTATCATTTCCCTGAAGGGCCATGTCAGCATTCGGTGTTCAAATACAAAAGAAAAAATAAGTTAGCCATAGATTCTGTGTAATACAACACTGAACAAGAAGGAGACTGTGGATCAGGGTTTTGAGAACTATAGGATTTACCATAAAATGTAGAGAACAGATCTAGAAAAATATTATTATAATTTCAACTTTAAGGAGGGGTCCGCAAAATATTGTTCCACGGGCAGCTAATGGCCCACGGGCCATGAGTTTGAGACCCCTGCTGTACCTTAATATGTGGTTGTATGTATCATATTCTGTAGCTATAAGATACTGTTCTAAAACTTTGGATGAATTTCTTGTCTTCAGGTGTCTACTGTAACTCCCCCAGTGCCTGTTTTGTGGCAAGTGATGGCCACTCACTCAGGCTGTATCAGGCTGTTATTGAAGCCAAGAAACTGTTAAGCGAGCTCTCCAACCCCGAGATATCAGTAAGTATAACAATTTATAGTCATATTTGCTCAAATACAACCACTGTATTCTATATGGGAAAAAATACATTAGGCCACAGCTGTGCATTTATCCTCACCATAACACTTTTTTAAATATCTTTTCCCCTAGAAATATGTTGGGGAGGTGTTCAATATAATCAGTCAGCAATCCACTGCAAAACCAGGATGTATTATAGAGCTCGATGCCATTACGGACTTTGTAAGTACAAAGTTAAAATAAAACATCTATTCCTAATGTGCTAACTTTTCACCTTGCCTGCGTTGCATCAGTGCTTTCCTTTTCCTTCTGCTGTGATTTTCACGGTGTATTCTGTTTCTATTCAACAGCAGGGGAAAGAGACCCAGCTTCTTCATGTTTTTGAAGAGAATCTTATCCTTGGAAATCAGAGGGCTGAAAGCTCACAGGACCCACCTGACTCCCCTCACACTGGTATCAGTAGATTCTGTTGAGTTTGCTTTGCGTCACCTTGAAAACCTTTTAATGTTCTTGATCTGTGTGTAACTTTGTAACCCTAGGCGAGCAGCCCTTCTCAGCTCGGTTTTTCCTGGTTGTGGTCGAGTTAACCCAAAAAGGCCGCTCGCATCTTCATATGTGGCATCTCCACCTTGCTGCTTGTCCTGTTACAATGGGTGAGTACGATAGCGTTCACATTTAATAGCACTTCCTTTTGTACTCTTGCCCTAGGATAAGACATTCTTTAATCAGACTTCTTGTTTATTGCATAGAAAAGTGATTCATCAGCAAATCTCCGACATGAAATAAAACTCGAGGCTCTCTCACGATGTTAAGGCTTCTGTTTTCAAGTATCGATTTGAGAAATTGAAAGTTTTAAAAAATAAATACAGATCTAACCTGAGGCACTTGTTAGTGGCTTTTAATAGATGGTGAGATAATGTATTCATTCATATCTTTCTTTTACTACTCACACCATTCTCCTTTTTTGTATTTCTACAGAAGAGACCAAATCAGAGACTCCTTTCAACAGCTCTACATTTGACGTACTCACATTCAATTCCCCAGTTACACAGACAAGTAAAACCTGCACTTCCAATCTGCAGAGTGCATGTCGACTCAGCCTCTCAACGAGCCTGCTATACAGCCAAGAGATGTTCCTGCCAGAGGGGGTAGAAATCATCAGCGTTACACCCTCAGCAGGTGAAAGACTGTGACGACATAAAGTCACAATCCATACAGAGCTAAAAGTTTGGGGTTTTTGAAGTATTAAAAAAAGACAGATTTTTTCCCTGCAGTGTGCTGTATATGGGAATTTTACCAATCTGTGCTTTTTAAAATCTTTTTTTTCCCTAGGTCACCTGAGTGCATCATGTTCTCTGCCAGCTGGCTGTGTGCCTTATCTTATCGCTACATCCTGTTCTGATGGAAAAGTGCGCTTCTGGAGATGCAGTGTTACGACAACAGAGCCTTCCAGTGTGGACAGATTCTTTTACCATTGGGAAGAGTGGCCGTTTTTGGTTGAGGAGACACTCCCTAGCAGCAGCACCGTGAATGTACCAGGTCGACCCATCGAAGTCAGCTGCTGCCATGCTGGACGCTTTGCTGTTGCCTACAGACAAACACCACCTACAAATCCGACACCAATACCTTGTTTGCATCTTCCAGGATCGATGGTTGCACCAAAGCAGGCATCATCACCCTATAATCTGAACCAAAAAAGGACTGGACAGCACAGCATGAATATAAGTCAATTTTCCAACCAGGTTCACATTGCAATTTTTCAATCTGAGTCCACAGGTGGATCACAGTGGGTTTTAGAACAGACAATTGTCCTGGACAGCATTGATGCCACAGCTCATTATGACAGCGACAGCAACATGGTTCATGGTGATTGTGTTCAAAACAAAAAGGACTTTTATTTACAAAATGACTGTTTGGGCTCCAGCAGTAGAAGCCTGGTACATTTGGACTGGGTGTCTGAAGAGGACGGGTCCCATGTTCTGACTGTTGGCATTGGGACAAAGATTTATATGTATGGCCGCCTCACCGGGAAACCCCCAGAGCTGGGGTTGTCATCTGATGCGGCTAAAGAACAGAGATTGTCCCGCCTCGTTTTGCTCCGCTCGGTTGATCTGGTCTCCTCTGTTGAAGGCTCATTACCCATCCCCGTCTCACTGTCTTGGGTACGAGACGGCATTTTGGTGGTGGGAATGGACTGTGAGATGCATGTCTACTCCCAGTGGCAACCTCCAAAGCCACAGAGACCCAGTGCCATCGCAACCCAGGACACTGACATCAGCAGCAGTGCCTCCTCCATCATCTCCGCAGTCAGACAGAGCCAAGACGATGGTCCAACTCCTGGTCCTTTGTTAGCACCTCCTAAAAAAATCATGACAAGGTCAATGATGAGTTTGGCTCAAAAACTAAGTGGTAAAAAAACGGCTTACGACCCACCGGTGGAGATGGAAGACTTTGGATTGTTTGAAGCAGCACAACAGCTCTTCCCAACACTTCCTCAGTACCACCCTGTGCAGTTACTGGAGCTCATGGATCTAGGAAAAGTAAATTATAGCTATAGATCTATGTACAATCTTTAAATATATTTATATCTATAGTTTTCTTTTGAAAACATTACCATTTCTCACAGTGATTAATACTTGTCTTTTTGTAGGTCCATCGTGCCAAGGCCATACTCTCTCATCTCGTCAAATGTATCGCTGGCGAAGTGGTGACCCTTAAGGACAATAACACCAATCCAGAAAAACGTGTGCGTTCCAGGACCATTGGCGCAGGAGGCAGCACGGCCAGGGATCCAATGATGTTTAACCTCACAGAGAGCTCCACCCCTGACTACACAGAGATCAGCTCCATCCCACCACTTCCTCTTTATGCTCTGCTTGCAGCTGATGACGATACATCAGCAAAACGTGGTGGGTCACTGAACATAGATCTTTATATTGGTTCCTTATTAAAAAAAAAATGTCCAAAATGGACGCTGCAGAAAAAGTTGTTGAGCCACTAACTTATAATTCATCTAACAGGGATATAAACAGAATTTAATAGACTATTCACCAATTAAAATGGCCTTTTAATAAAATATTGAATTTTACGCATTTTCTTCTGTTTTGCTTAGATACTGAGTCATAACTTTTTCAGCTATTTTCTAAAAGTCTGTAAGAAACCGTAGATGTCATGCTGTTTAATTGACTATGATGGTTCTGCCCCAGTTTTTCGGCATAGCTTTTATGAATTTCTGTCACTGTCCTTAAGGTCAAGATGAGCTTTTGTACTTCCCAGCTTTTTCCCAGCGAACAAGTCTGTGCTTAAAAAATAGAAAGATAGGTTGGGTAATTTTCTAAAGCACTAAATTGAACAGAATGAAAAAGCTGAAATCTGTATGTGTATGATATTCAAGTTTTTACATTTCCTCTCATGCCATGTATGAGGCATTATACAATTTATAAAGTCCTTATGTTTGCACCTGCAGTTTTAAGTTTCGGTATTTTTTTTTAGAGATTAAAATACTTTTATTGTTCAAATTTATTTATAGTTCTAACAGTGCAAGATACCTTTTTTTGTCTTTCCATAAATGCAGGTCATGTATAATTCAGATCTACCTTTTGCTCCTTGACAGATAAAGTGGGCAGTGTAAGTGGAGACAGCGGACATGGTTCCACTCATACCGATGCTTATGATGAGCTCTTTCACACACCAAACATAGTGGATCTGGATCCTCTAAACCACTATAAAGAGGAAACTGGCAATAAGGCAAGTGTTTCTAGTTTGGCTGTGATTTACATCTTTAAAGGTATTTATTTATTTAATGTATTCTGTATAAAATGTTTGTCTGGTCCCTGGACTTGGCCTTATGGAGCATATAAACTTGATTGGACCATGAATGGACTTTATAGTGCCCTTCTTTTATTTGTAGACTTAAAAGAAATTTTGTTTTTTACTTGCTACTGTTTAGTTCGTCCACCTGTCCGTCCTGGGTGATGATTCCCTCCACTGTCAATCACCCTGAAGTTTCTTCCTTTTTTCCCTTTCTGAATTTTTGGGAGTTGTTCCTCAGCCGGGGTGAGGGTCTATAAGGGCATGGAGTATCTCTATATATTCTTTCTTATTGTTTTTATGTAAAGTGCCTTGAGATAACAGTTGTTATGATCTGGCACTATAAACAAATAAAAGTTGAAGTTGTTGAAGTTTGTCTTTTGTTTTTGTCTGCAGGTTATCGACCTGTCCCAGTACAGCCCTACATACTTTGGTCCAGAACACGCACAGGTTCTGTCCAGCCACCTCCTTCACTCCAGCCTGCCTGGATTAACTCGTTTGGAGCAGATGTCTCTTATGGCATTGGCCGACACTATTGCCACCACAAGCACAGACCTCAAGAGCAGCCAGGACAAAAGCAAAGGTATTGTGGGGAAAATGAAGCTGTGAATTGAGATATCTTTTACTCGACAGAAAAAGGATCATTCCTCTATTGCACTTTTTATTGGTGGGGCCTCTCGGTAAGCTGTCTGTCATTTATTTTTCAGGTGGAGAGACACTGGACGAGTGTGGTCTCAAGTTTTTGCTGGCTGTCAGGCTGCATACCTTCCTATCTACCTCTTTGCCTCCTGCACACAGAGCCCAGCTGCTACGGCAAGGTAGATAGCTGGAGATTTTCACCACTAATGGCTGTCATTTGGTAGATGATATTAAATGCTGCAGATATGAGGCCATTTTAATAATATAAACAGTTATTATGTTATTGATTTCTGTTTATATTGTGTTTATCAGAACGCTGCTTCCTCTTAAGCTTGAAACCTTTGTCGATTTACAGGCCTATCGACATGTCACTATGCCTGGGCTTTCCACTCTGAAGCTGAGGAGGAGCTGTTGAACATGCTCCCTGCTCTACAGAAGGACGATCCAACCTGGCCGGAACTACGCTCCATGGGTGTGGGTTGGTGGCTACGTAGCACCAACAAGCTACGCAGGAGTATTGAGAAGGTGAGATGTCTCATTTTCATTAGTTCAGACAGGATAGGCTGGAGTGATCTACCTCGGTTGAAAACTCTAAATATATTTACCTATATAAACTGGATATCTTACTCTCTAGATTAACATATATGATTCTCACTCTAGCCCAGTGATAAACTTCTTGTAATAGAATTACATCTGTAGTTTTTATTTGTATTCATTCATTCATTCATCTTCTTCTGCTTGTCCGTTGCCGGGTCGCGGGGGCGGCTGGCACCACCCAAATCACATTGCACCATATTGTGAGCCTTCCTGTAAGAGGTTAGCCCACAAGAAGTTATGTGGGTTGGGATGGTGCTATGGTTTTTATTACTTTATTTTACTTTAATTATTTTATTATTATTGTTATGTTATTGCTCAGGATCTACCAACACTCCTTTGGAGATCTAATGGAAAATCCCCATCTACCTATTGGGCACCTCTGGTTTA
Source organism: Paraplagusia blochii (assembly GCA_016785265.1). NCBI lineage: Eukaryota > Metazoa > Chordata > Actinopteri > Pleuronectiformes > Cynoglossidae > Paraplagusia > Paraplagusia blochii. The sequence continues at coordinate 228,687 of JAFBJS010004898.1, forward strand.
TATTATGTTATTCAACAAAAACAGTTTGTGAAGCGGTTAGCAGACCTATGAGCCGATGAATACGAGCAGTGTTTATGAAGTATGTCCCATGTTTTGCACTGTCAATTTCAAGGCCTAAGTCATACAAAAATGGCAGAAATTAAATGTATGGTGGTTGTATGATGGTCAGCTTTTATGTCTTCTCTAAACTGAAGATTTTTTATTACTTAGGAACAAGCCTTCAGTATTTACACGGGGAGTTTGCTTTCTTTAGGAGTACTGTGGTTATATAAGACTAGAATAATACATGTTCAAATACTATATTATTCTTTCCTTTATGCATGCATGGAAATTGTGATGCAGTCTTGTTGAACCGACTCATCTTTTCATAAAGCAACCTAATAACCACTAGATGCTGCTAAATCCCACAAAGTGTGCTTAAAATGTATTAGTTATCAATAAAAAACAATGTTACTGTAGCTGCAGGAAAGTGACACCGCCCTTGTTTACAATGATGGAAATAATCCCTGTTTTCATTATAGCTGTTTTCTCTGCCAATGCCTCAGTGGCAGAGAGAACATCATTTACAGCACACAGGAACAGTGGGATTCTGTATCCATAACAATGAAGGAATAGTTTTCACTCCTCACCATTTTCCCACATGAGTGTCTATTATGACAAAACACCATTTCCAGCTTTTCCATGAAATTACCCATAAAGCCTGATTTTCTTTTTCTCCTTTCTGTGGATAAGACAGACGCTGAGAAGATGTGAGCTGAATGCAAATTTTCTCCTGCTCTTTTGTCAGGTTGCCAAGGCTTCATTTCAGAGAAGCAATGATCCTCTGGATGCAGCTATTTTCTACCTCGCGCTGAAAAAGAAGGCAGTGGTTTGGGGATTATACAGGTATGCCCAACCGTCATAAAACATACAAATGAATTTACACTTGGAACAAAACTCACCCTTTGCCCTAAAGGAAGCATGGATTTGTCAGATCACCAAAGTCTTTTGACAGCGGTTGCGTTTTTTTTTTTCCCAGGTCCCAAAGGAATGCCAAAATGACTGACTTTTTTCACCATAACTTCACTGAGGATAGATGGAGGAAAGCAGCATTGAAAAATGCCTTTTCACTGTTGGGGAAACAGCGATTCCAACATTCTGCAGCCTTCTTTCTTCTTGCTGGGTCCCTTAAGGACGCTGTTGAGGCAAGTAGAAAATAGATGTGACACATTGATGACACAGACCCGACAAACAGGAGTCCTTTGTTCCTTCAGCTGACATTGTCACTTGTCAACCACCCAAACCATAGAGACTTTGCTTTTTTACAGGTTACTCCTACAAATTTTCATTGAGTACAAAGTGCTTTGGCAAAAAATTATTCATATTGGGAGTCAGAAAAACCACATGGAGCTCTATTCTTACATTTCTTTCTAATTTTAAAACCCGGTACCACTTAAGGTTTGTTTAATTTGACAAATGTGATAAATGATGATAACAACAAAAATAGGCCGTAAGAGTTCATTAAAGAGCTGATAGAGTGATTATAGTAAAATGTTTTTTGTTGATAGCAACCAAAATCACTTCTGTCAATAGCTTTGGTATTGTAGTACCAAAAGTCATGTTTTTACAAATTTCATGTTTTTATTTTCATTGAATTTTGTAGGTAATATACCTTTAGTGGTACCAGGCAATAGAATGAACAAAACTGAAGAAAACCATGATGATTGACAGTGCAAAACACCATCATTGTTCTACCACAGTTTTCCCCCAATCTTTTTTGCACCACGGACTGGTTAAATGTTTGGTACTTTTTTCATTAATGAAGTCATTAGTTCTGGTAGATAAACAATGGAAATGAAATTTCCATTGTTCTGAAATATCTTCCTACCTATAAAATCTTACTACCCAAATTAACTGTGCATGGCCACAACAAGGATTTCTCAAGTGCACACAGCCTATAATGTTCTCCTACCAGACCGGTATAAAAAAGTTAGAATCTTGTATCAATGTCATTTTGAGTTTATTGTCTTTCTAATTAAATATAGTTGCATTATTGATGATGGAATCCTAGCCATTCTATTGGTCAGTTCTCTTGTTGATATGGGTATGGATCAAGTGGAGGTAATAGCCAGATGGGGCCAAAAGGAAACATTAATTCTCTGTGGCCTGGCACCAATTCAAATA
>JAFBJS010004902.1:0-13620 GCA_016785265.1 Paraplagusia blochii
TCAGGTGATGCATATATTCATATTTGAAAAAGGAAATGCTCAAAAGAAAAAAAGGAAACTTTTCTACAAAGTATGTGGTCCTTGTTTGTCTGCTTAATAATTCCCATGCTTCAGAGTTGCCTTGTGTTCTGAAGAAATGCATGTTTTAGTGTCGTATAGAAAATGATTGACCTTCTTTAAAATTATTATTGTCATTTTGTCAACTTTAACGCAACTAAACCTCGATACTAGTAAAGTCTCTGTGTTAAATCCATGTTCAGAAGCAGAATATAATTACTATACTGTTATAAATTAGCAAGGCTACCTCAGAGAGAGAAACAGAGAGAGCCTAGATTTGATTACCAGAGGAATCACGTGATTGGTGCTGTATCTTAACAGCAGTTAGAAAACAACTGCTGCTGTTAACACAATAAGTTGCTCAAATTGGGATCATAAAAATATAACTATAACTTTTCTACATCCAAAGAATGCATTTACCCATTTTTCTATATAATGAGCACTGTTGCACAGCAACAAGAACTCAGTGGTTTGATTCTGGATCTGATTGCATGGAGTTGGTATTTGTTTCTGGATATAGTGGAACTTTGAGATCCATTTACCTCACCATAGGAGAATTTCAGCCGGGCAAATTTGAGACGCCAACACAAGATAGTTAAGCATGTGTTTTTCCTTCTATCTGTGCAGTAACCTTCATTAAAGTAAGTTTTGAAAAGTGGTAGGATTATTTGTTGTATACACACAAAAACATTGGCTTAGTTTTTACTGTTCAGGTCACTCACTGCAGCTATTCCGCAATCATAAAACAAATTGAGTCATCAGCATAAAAATAGTCTCTCAAACAAATGTCTCTACTTGGAGCCAGGAGTCTTATGAATGAAGGTTTTCTCCCTTCTGGGCATTGGACACTGTTCACATTGAAGGGAATACCCTTGGTAGTGACATCACCACAGCGGATTCCCTCTAAATGGCAAAGCAGCTGAGCTTAGTGGAGTGGCAAAACAATTAAGGTGCTCCAGAAAATCACCTAACACAATCCAGGGACAGAACAGAAGTAGACTGACCAGGAACTAGCCGAGTCACAAACAGAACAAGTAACTGGCACAGACTTGACTTGAAGTTTTTTTTTTTCTTACAAATAAAGTGTTGTTGTATATGATCATAAGGGTAATCAACAGGAAATGCAGGACTGATGCAACTTCCAGAGGTTAGGCATTGCAGAAGAGTGTGTGAAGTGGAAGACTTCCGAGAAAATGTGTTTTTTTTTTTAAAATTAAACAGAGAAAGATGAACTGTGGTGGTGTCACCTGAAGATAACATCTGAAAGAAGTTTGAGGCAACCAAAAGTTTAGGTGAACCAACCTTTAGAATTTTTTAAGAAACAATGGAATGACATACGTATACCCAGAGACTTCCATGAGCTAGTTTTACTAACTAGCTCATAAAACACTAACTGTCTAACTAACTGTCAGAGACAGACAGGCTGAGCTATTTTTTTTATTGTGAAAGGTTACTCTCAATGCTTTTGATTGTGTGCCATGTATTGTAAAAAATCAGACCATGAGTATCTATCTGTATCACTTTAGTTTGTAAGTTCTTCAATTTCACATATTTTGTGTATTATTAGTATTAATGATGAACATTGATGAAGGGGTGTTTGAAATATTTAGTCTTTTCATATTTTTTGTTTTATATTGTTGATGAAAAGAAGGTGTTTATATCACGTCATTTATAAAAGGTTCTCACTGTTTGCATTTTATCCCATTTAATGCCTTGAAGATTGCAGTTAAGACTGTTCTTTGATTACTTCACGTGTTAATGTCACGCTCACGCTGACTTGAAGGACTCATTATCATATTTGGTAGGTTGATTGACAGTTGACCTTCACATCAGTTTATGAAGAGCTGACAGGATACATTGGGTCACATCAGTGTCAGCATATTAATACTAATCTGATGGAATTACTGGCAACCAATTAATCTACAGACTCCAGACAAGATGGTGCTTATAGAGATATCACTGATTCTTGGTTGTGCTAATCCAGTTTCTGGAGATTACTACATGGATATTCCTGCAGGAGGGGCTCATTTCTGTCGGCTAAATATAAGTAAAATAACACACCTTTAAGTTGAAGCGGTATTGCTCTTAAGGGATACACTATTGAATATGAAGAATGTGTAGAATATGAAAATCAGTCAGTGGTCGTGAAGGTGAAGTGAACCCTGAGCACTGAGCTTCTCTGCATCTCCGCCAAACTTAGGACAGACGATTTGAATGTTATATTCCAGCACAGAAAATCATTTGTTTGAAGATATTTTCTTTCTTTGAAAGACTTAGCTCAGCTACACAGTTAATCCTGCTCACCTCCTATTTGTTGTCTTAAAAACCTAAGATGTCATGTGAGCTCTCAGAGTTTTGCTAGTGAAAGTCATCAAGTTGTTACACACATGTTATGGTTTCAAACAGTGCCGGATTTTAATGACTGCACCATATTAGCACACGTCTCAAGAGAATCAAATAGTAAATAGATAAACCCACTGTGCTCCAATCATTGACAATTCTCCTTTGTTAGGATGTTGTCTAATGTTGGAGCTAAAACTGATTAATCCATTTAGAGTCTGAGTAGTAATCTTTTAGTGGATTAAATTACTGGGTTTTCTTGCAAATTTCTAATTATTTGCTCACTGTTTTGTTCTCTGTGGTGCATAATATGGGACTTCAGGAGAGGTGTCAGAGAAACAGGACTTTTTGCTATTGAGGATTTGTGAATATCAGTTATAGAGAGTGCTCTTATTTTATATTGTGAAAAGGGTGAATTGGTGTCTCTTACTTGTGTGGTCTACCCAGCAATAGTAAATAATGTATTAAGTGATGTATAGTAAATTATGTTCACATTTCCTCTTTACCTTAATCTCACTTGCCTTCATCCCCAGAACCAGACTTTTAGTCTGTAAAGTACAGTATTTGCTCATTATACTCCTGGGATTGGAGGAAAAAGTGTTAGTTAAAAATAAACAAATAAGTTTCATAGTTTCTCCCTCCCACTCAGTTGTTAAATGCTGTTTGGAAGAACTACAGCGACATCTGCATGTGCCATGGTTACAAAGCGCCAAGATCACACGCGCCCGCTTCAGTGTGCTTATTTTGCCAGCCTGCTGCCATCTGTTCTGCTCCGCCTCCTCGCCCCTGCAGCACTCGTCTCTCAAATTACTAAACATGGTTAATTGTGTGAGGCGTGAAGCTCAATTCATTTGAATATTCTAGCTTAGGGGTCTTGGATGGGAGGTGGCCTTGCATTAGCAACGAATTAAAGACGAATACGCAATTAAAGCAAAGGTCTCTTTAGGGAAACGTTGTTACAACAGATTATTTTTTATGTGTAATTGTAATTTTATTCTTCATTAATGAATTGTTTTGTGATGATTATCATTGTGTACATTTAGGGGTGCGATTTGAAACAAATGGTAGAGGTATTCAAGTGTAAAGTGTAACTTTGCATTCTTATGTTAAGTGTAAAATTCTTTGCGCACCTTACTTTTGCTTTGTTAGCTTTTTAAATAAGCATTTTCACACATTGGTTAGTGACATCAGTGAATGAGGGATTATTTTTTGTGTGCGTTTCCCTGGACGGTTATGCAGAATATGGGTTATTATTTGTCTTTTATTGTGAGTTTTGGGCATGAGCCACTCAGGGACGTTACCACTGTATAAACAGGCACACGTCTGCGATGCCATGCCGTCAACTTCCTTACCTTAAAGTTTGTGTTGAAAATAATACAAGTAAATGTTTTTCTCAGTATACACAATTATGATATTAAAATATTTAATGACGCGACCCAAGTGCTATAATAATCAAATTTCCATATCGTTTAATGATTCATTGGTTCTACATGAACACACATTCACTGTACGTGAGATGGATCCTGCAGATTGTAGGGTGCTTCAATTAATCCCTGTTGGAATAGTTGAATGTGCGGACCTTTTTTTTAATTAAGCCGAAATAAATTATTTGGCAGGGTGCCAGAATTATAGCTCACATCTTTGAAGATCGCATAATGAGATGCACATTTTTTAATATATTTTTTAGGCTTTTCTCTTCTCACCCCCTACCCTACTTGCCACTGCCATTTACCCCTGTACTTTAGCGATTTAATGATATGCAAATGAAATATGCATTAAATTCTTCTGTAGGATGATTAAGCACAGAGGACATTAGGCAATGCCCGCCACAGTTTCTTGTGCCGCTCTGCTTTCCGTCAATGCAGTGCCAATCAACACCGCCGCAATAAAGATTAATCCTACTAATGTGTCATCATTTGAATGATGCAAATAAGATCCAGTATGGGAAGAAATTCAGTCCCAGGTTCGTTTCCTCCGACTGCTGTTTTGTAAGATCCAGAAACAGGGAAGGTAGATGTCTTCATATCAGTGAGAGTTGAGAGTTAGCAGAGAGGAAAGACCAGGTTTTCCAAGACAGATCACTGCTCTCGTGCCATGCTGGAGATGTTCTGTTTGTGAGTACTGTGGCATTATTTCAATACTGGCATATAACGGATGAAGAAAAATATCCTGCCTCTCTCTCTCTCTCTCTCTCTTTCTCGCACTCTACCCCCCCCTCTCGCGTTTTGCTTGCAGGGACTGTTTTACACACAATCTCTGACACACACACACACACATATACCCACACACTCCACCCCCCCTTTACATAGTGCAAGCCGTTTTTTGTAATCCATTTGCGTAATGAAGACTGCGCAATTAACATCACCTTTGGAAATAAAGGGTAATTATCCAAAGTTCATTAGGTCCTTAGATTTGAGCATCCCCACGTGCACCCGATGAATTGCGGAAAATGTGATGCCAATCTCAAATGGTAATGTCGTCGGAAACGTTGCAATCTCATTATCGCTCTTGAGGTGTCCAAACGATGCCATCTTTCAAGCGCTCCTTTTTCAGCAATGCTACCAAGCCAGTTGTGATGGTTGGTACGAAGATGGCAAATCTTATTCCTCAGACGACTTCTTTAATTATTCATATTTCACAACCGATGTCCGTGAAAAAAACAATCTGTAAAAAATGTTGGTTCCCAGAGGATTAATTTCCATGTGGTTTTAATTGGTAATTTAGTTCCAACCGTTAAACGTAAACGAACTCCACGAAAGCCTCCGACGCGTATCTCCTTTGCGATGCCAATCCTTGGCTCAGTGCCCAATGCCAGTGTACCCCGCGGGAACCACAAAAATGGTCGTGCGGACCCAGAGAGACCCCGAACTGCAAGTCAGACCAGTTGGTGAGTCTGTGTTGCATCTGTTTATGACAGTTTAGAGCAGGAGGGGAAATCTAAAAGGGTGGAGTTTGTTCATTTCTTTTAGATGGTTGGCAAAACAGGGCATAAAAAAAAGTGTTGCAGATCTGGGGTGTGGGTGCAGAGAGTGTAATGTGTTCCCACGGCCTCACTACCCCCAGTTTCGTTGCAGGCAGGCCAGCACCTCCCCCTTTATCTCTTTCTTGTGCCTTCTGTGCCCACTCCACGTTCCTGTTTTGACCACATCACCTGTCTCTCTTCCTCTCTCTCCTCCTCTCTCTCTCACGCTCTCTCAGTTTTCTCACTGCTGATTTGCCACTAAATTGTTAATTATTATTCCCTTAAACATTTGCCTATTGATGGTGATGGTAACTGCAGTAAATATTGACGACTGGGGAATTTTATGGCCAATTAAAATTTGCTTCTCCCTAATGTAAATGTTACTTATATAAAAAAAAACAGAGTCTAATTTTGTACAACATAACTGTGTCAGGTTTTGCCTTTCCTCCTTCCTCACACCACAATCTCCCAGTGCAGCAGACGATTAACAGATTGGCATCCTCTCTTAAAACATTTTTTTTAGTCCGTTGTCCAATGTGGCGTCCTTCCAGTACGACATAGATGACAGTTTACTTTTGTAAAACTTGGCTATAGTTCAAAACAGTTGACAAGAAAAGTCAATAAAAACACGTCCCAATTGAAAGTCTAAAGCGGTTGTTGCTTTTCTCTTGTTTTATCATGTTTCTGGCGGCGTTTTCCCTCCATTAACAATTCCTTTGTTGATTAGTTAAATCCCTCCAGTGATTAAGTGTGTCAGCCTAATTAACGAAGTAAATGCTTTACTAATTAGTCCGAGCAGATGCTCCAGGTTGTGCTGTTTGTTCTTTCGCTCTTTTTTTTGACAACAAATTTGAGGAGGCAGTCCGATCGGCAGTGTTTTGGATTAATTACGATGTAATTCCTCTTCCAGGTATTCATTTAAATTCCGGTCGGTAGATCGCTCCAAAGACATCTTCCAAACAAATAACTTCAACCCATGTCCTTAAATGCCAACTGTGTTGTCTTAAATGTAAACGTCTTCCGAGATTGCATCCTTTACTCCTTACACATTGTTCATGGCGCTTCTGCCCAGATGGCTTGCTGGCAGCCTGGCACAGAGACATGGGTAGAGAGAGATGGCGAGGGTGTGAGAGAGAGCGAGAATACGTTGGAGGGAGGAGCTTCCTTTTGTGCCAACGTCACGCATCCGTGTTCAACGGATGAAAACAAAAACAGGCAAAAGAGGCTTTTTGTTTTAGAATTTCCAACTCTTTCCTGTACTCCTTGTGACAATGCGTCAACTCCCTGTCCCTCTTCATTCGGCAGCCATCACTGTTGGTTTACTTCCTGTTCCTGGACTGACTTATGTAATATGGGAACTTCCTCCTCTGTCTAGTCTCAATCAGCAGTCAGAATCCACAGAACGTAAAATTAATTTGGTTCAGGATCCTGTCTTGATGTTTCTGGCAGATGCTCGTCCGTCTTCCAAAGTACCAACGTCGTGAACTTTTTTTGGCAAATCCCAAAAATTGCAAAAACAAACCAAAAAAATCAGCTTGGAGCACACAATGCTCACAAAGTGGACGACCAGACCCTTCTGTCTCCCAAGCTTTATTGAACCACCTTCTGTTGAGATAGAACGTAGGTCCGCCTTGGCGCTACCACTGAATGGATGGCACAGTGCCAACTTCTCTCTGCCATCAAGCGCATTCGCTCCTTATTTCCCTTATTTGCCCATCCCCTTTCTTTCACAGTGCCTCTCTCACCCTCCCTTCTCCTCCTCCTCTCGCTAGTTTTGATTCCACATGACCAATACACCCACATTTTATCACTATTTTTTAGGCGACTGACATTAATTAATATTTCGGTCACCTTATTTTGAAGGATTATTTTTTTCCTCGCAGCAGTTATGAACCTGACAATTCTACATTGTATGGTAACAGTCGAATGTGGACCCCGTTTACACTGATACTAGAAGAAACATCTACCAGTAGCTCTGAAATAACAAAAAAAATAGGATGACATTTTTTTTTCTGTCTGCAGCTGCAGTTCACAGTGTTTCATCTGTAGCTGCTAATGTGACCATGAGGATCACAGATCCATCCAAATATTGCTTTCCTTTTTCTAAATCTCTTGCTGATATTTCTCATGTACATTTTATAACCTGCCGTGTTGTTTCCATCTGCATTTTTAATTGTCTGTCTTATAGCAGAAGGGCAGAAATGGAGAGTCTACAAAAACTGTGTGGGGTTGTAACGGAGGCTAAACGTGCCGTATTGGCAAGTGTGTGTGTGGTGTTATTTAAAGGTTTTTTATCCCTTGCACATTAAATTGTCAATGACTGTTAAATGTCCTCTATATTTCTGTTCGTTAAGGTCTTAGGAACGGCATGTTGAGGTTAATCTGTAGAACCTAGATTTGTTTAATTATTTCATAGAAATCCCTGCCCGTCAGTTAGAGAATTCCCATCGCTGTTAATTAACAATGCAGCAATCTGTTTTATTAATCCAGGCTGAATATACTAATTAACAGAGAGATTTATGAGCGTATTGTTTTCATGACTTAATTTAGCAGTTCCTGAATAAATGTGTAGTGTATAATATTTAAATAGCTGTGTGTAGGTCATTGCAACAGTTAACTGTGCCACTGAAAGGTGTTTGAGCACAGGGACGATGTTTTCCCATTCCTTCATAAGCATCGAACCTCACGATTTTTTTTTTTTTTCTTTTTGTATTATTAAATACAAACCAACAACTTCGTAATTGTGGCAAGAAGAGGAATCCATTATGCAAATCGGCTGAGATTTGCATAATGTATTATGTCAGTGATATGCAAATGAACCATATAATTTATGAGCGCCTGTATTTGTCTCATCGTGCTCCCATAACTTACAAAGAGTTTTTTTTTTTTTCTTTCTTTTTCCCTCCTCCTCTCTCCTTCTGTGCAAGCTGGCATGATGAGAACCACACTCTCAGACCAGAGCCACACTAAACAAGCACACCCACAAAAGAGGCTGCTGTCTGGGTACTTTGACTGCCTCCGAAAACCTGGCATTGTGGGGGAAAGGGAGGCATTGAACAGGGGGGAAGTAACGGGTGGCATGGAGATAATCCACAAAGGCTATAAAGCTGGTGTTAATTGACCAAGTGCGAAAAACGAGCAAGAGCGAGATTAGCTTTGTAGAGCGATGTTGATTTCTGACATTTTTTTTTTGTCATCTGAGGAGATTCTTTGATTTCTTTTTCTGCTGTCATTGGATCTGGCAGTTTTTCCGACTTGTGGAAGATTTTTTTCATGACTCATTTGGATGAAAGCAACTGGGTACAGGATGGAATGGAAAAGTAAGAGAAAGGGTGGGAGAGAGAAAGGCTGTATCTTATAGCATGTGTGAGTGGACTCTACTAATTTGCTACAAGGATGCCATCAGTCAACCTGCCACAGCCAAGGAAGATTCGGACTACATGCATTTTTAGTATACAAAATAAACGGTTAACTCAATTTTTTCCGGCAGGATTGTGTTTGCTGTAATGATTGCATTACAAATTATTTATGATAATTGTTCCGTTTTGCATCATCAATGAGACGCTAATGGCTTGGACCCTATTGTATTTTGTGTGAAGGGATAAGATACAGGACGTTTGCTTGAAGAGCTAATTACTGCAATCAAGAACATAACGGGAAATGAAAGATAAATGGAAATCTCCTCATCAGCGCCTGTCGTTTTTAGAGAAACTCCGTAAATGATACAGCCGTAATTTTGTTTGCCGACTGTTCAGGTTTTTTTCCTAAAATACTCAATACAAGCTCAAATACAAATTTGAGCTTGTTGTAGAACTGTAGAACTGTGCAACTGAACTTGCATGTAGCTAGGGCAGTTACCAGGTGGATTCTACAGAATTATGGACTCTGTTTTTTTAAGTATCCTATTAGCAGCACAGCTAGGTCTGTGTCCGTGGGTGTGTGTGGGCTAAAAGGTTTTCGTGAATCTGAAGACAACAAAGGAAAAGTGCCTTATGTAAGTCTCCATGACGTGTCCCTTTCTTCCCCTCCCATGCTCGGAGACATGCTAATAGAAAACAACGGGTCACCTTTTCTCCCTACGTTAGAGGAAGCTGTCAGCGAGAAAAGAAAACAACTGTCTGTGGATCTTTTACTGACATCATTTTATTGCTATGGTTTCTTTTCTCCCGCCCGTGCTGCATTGCTAATTCCATGTCGGACCTTTCTTAATTACAAAGTCAAGATCATTATCTGCCACAATTTCTTCTCGAGGTCTCCAATTTGCATTTTCATTCTTTTTTTTCAATTATTAGCCGGCACCGTGTGAGAGGGACATTCGGTTCCTGTATGTGCCGAATTCATGTCTGCCATTATTTTCATAAATTAGCTCTTGACTGGCAGCTTTTCACGCTGCACAGACCTTTTCATTATCTCTAATTAATCTCTCATTTAGATGTAGAATATTCACAATCCGTATTATGTGTTAGAAATTTCACATTCAAGTTGCAATGGTTTTACATGGCTACAGTGGTGTACCCATAGATATTACCTACTGTATAGACATTACGAATGTCACTCATGGGTACGGTAAGTATAATTAGACAATAAGTGCCTTTATACTTGAAATTATCAGAGATGAATTATAGAAACACTACCTAAAAGAATGATTTCACAATTAGCAATTGATGTAAAAAAAAAAAATTCAAGTAGAATGAGTTAAAAAAAAAAAAAAAGTCCAAGACGTATGTTAAAGGGTCATTGAAAATGTGTTTTGGTTGTTAGCAAAAGGTTTTTTAATTTCATTCCAAATCAGCAGAGTGGGTTACCTTTTGTTTTAGTTTGATTATTTTCTATTGTGACCAAAAAAAAAAAACTTGTTTGACTTTCGTGTAATTTGGTTTGAAGTACTTTCACGGCAGCTACCACTGTGCCTTTGTAAACAAAAAGAAACACCTAACAGACTTTCAAAATGAAATAAATGGAAGATGACAGTGAGGGGGAAAAAACATGTTAAATTGTCAATTTCTGCGTTACATTATGGCTTTATAGACTTGACCAAAGAGAATTCTGACAACGAACTAAGAGGGAGATGGCAGGTTAATCAAAATTCTAATGTACTTCAATGAACAAGTGATGCAAACCACTTATTCACATTTGTTGAACAAAATGCATGATCTCTCAGCTGGGAAAACAGTTTAAGTTTAAAGCACGGCCAGACTGAGGGATGGCCAACTGTCCTCACGTGTGAAAATATCTCTGAATATATGGTTATTGTAACAGATCTTTAATCTGTGTTCCTGTACAGTCAGATTATTAACCATATTCCTTAGCTTCAAGGCCAAAGGTGATTGGACTATGAAATGTCAGCTGGCTGGGCGATGCCCTCATTTAAAAAGAAACATAACACAAGCGTCTCATCACACAAATAAAAAGAGCAGAAGTCACAACAGTGGTCTTTTAACCAGTGTCCTTGGCCTAATAAAACCAATAAGATCCCTCCGTCTGTTGAACGGTTCTTTTAATTTAAAGGATGCTGTTTGACCATGGTTTTTATTCAGAAGATATCACTGCAATAAAGGTGACAATGGGCCATAGGTGTTATAGAAAGCATTGAAATGTACATAAAGTAATGACAAATAGAAGTAAAGAAAATACATTCATTGATTTAACCCCCTCCCCCCCCCCCGATTGCTGATTTATTCAACTTGTTTATCAGTGTAACCTTTTAGTTGGCATTTGTAACATTTCAACAAATAGTTAAAATCAGATATCATCAGATAATTTAGAGTTTGTCAATTTGTGCTATTGTCTCAGCTTCTTTCGTCTAAAAATATAATCTTTGTTTCCATTGTCTGATGCTTTAGTTCATGATGCAGTAAATATCTATACAGTTTACTGTCTGAGTCACAACTTTTATTTACTTGCAGACTATACTAGTTAGTCTCCCAGATGCTGCTATTATACCTAGTCTTGACTTTTTGGCCATTTCTGCTGAAATATTTCCTCCAATATGGAAATACCGTCATTATTATCTGTACTTTAGACGTTCAACATTTATCTTTAACAAGAGATATCATCCTGCATTTCTTTCTTTCTTTCATATTAGCTTTCCATATTAGTCAAATCACTGTAGGTCAAAGACATTTCAAAACGTATTTATTAAATGAGACTGTTTTATTGTATATTAATTCATTTATAAAAAAGTATACATTGCTTTAGATTTTAAACCTACAACGTTTGAGCCTTACAGTATGTGGCAAGAATATGTAAATGCCAAAAGGTTAAGGAAAAAAAATCCTATCCACCCTTCTTGAAAGAACCTCATGTTCATTGCACCCCTCGACCCTTCAGGCTGCATTAGCAGGAGAGGATTTATTTCAACTGAAGTTACCATGAAGGTGGAAATCTTGTTCCACTGACATTAAGGTTTAGGTGGTATGGATAAAAGCATCTGAAAATCACCCAGGATACAAATGGGTCCATAAATACAGTACATACATGAACAATTAAGGTAGTTTATGAAAGCACACAATGCCGAGGTAAATAATGTCTCACCGTGTAATTTGCTGTTTTTCCATTTGCTGGGAATTCTTCGTGCTTGATTTGAAGGGGATTTTAAAAGTCCACGTGTGCAGTGTATAATTTTGATAGAGCTCTGAAGGTGTGTTGTGTGGAATAAAAACAAAGCAAATCTATCAGCTCATTAAATGCATTCTACTACTTCTTGTAGGCTCCAGCATGTTATTCCGTTGTTGCCATTTGGCCTTGTTGTAAAGGTTAGAGACCAATGTTCCAACAAAAGCCTGTTCAAAGTACATAGTTGCCCAACTGTAATATAAGAAGATATTATTTTGATTGGTTTGTGTGATTGACAAATTAAAAAAGGAATCCAAAAGAATTGCTGGATCCTTAAGTACCTGAACCTCACATCTAATGAACAACATAAGACACTCAACCTGGGCTATGGGCACCGTAGTTTTGACCAGTGACATCATTGTCCCCTATCTGTAACACCTCAATCCGCTGACGTGTTCTCAACGTTTGTTGAACAATTAATGCTCATCACTGATACAGGCGTAGACTTGATTAGGTGATTAGGTGAATATTTTTCTATTGGCTCTATGGTTGCCACCCTAGCTTGATCGTGTCAACACGTGTTGTTGGCATGGACAATCATGGCGTGGACATTGGCGTCGACGCCCCCACCAACAATTAACTTGCCCTAACTTGCACATTGACAAGGACAAATACAACAATCTTTGTGCCATTGCATAAAGATTTGTCAGATATGTGGTAGTTGAACCCATTTGGTCCTGATTTGACTTTTTTTTGCTATCCTTTCAGGCTGCGTATTCAGTCCACCTTTATTTCCTTGCGCATGAACCAGCAGTTTGGAGTCGTGCTTTGTAAACATAAAGCTCACTCTGTGCATGTGTCATTCATTGCACAGCACATAAATTTATGGTCACGGTATGATTTCGATTTCACATTCATTGTGGCAGCCATTTGTGTTCCTGTGCGCACACGTCTGTCTGTATCTGTGTTGCTCTTCTGCCTCATTGCTCCGCACCTCTTACCAGCAGATGCTTCCAAAGCCTCGGACTCAATGAACCAGACAAGTGCCAGAGGGTAAACATCTCCCACTGCCACATGCCTTTTTGCCGAAAAGCTGCTCTTAGCACGCACCAGATGTCATAGTCAATGCCAGTTTAGGCATTTGTGTACTCACACATACATAAACATTGCTAATGAGGTTAATCCTGAAATACACACCAAGTGCAACAAACCCCAGGGCTGAGTTAAGCTGTTTCTACATGTTAACAATTGCGTGTAATGTGCTCTAAGCAGTTGCATTATTCAGACTGGGGTAATTAACAGTCTTGTAGTCTCTTCATAATTTATCTACATTAAAAGTGAAGCTGTTGGGATAGGATCAACAGAGATGGTACATGGTGTAGTGAAGGATCAGCCAACATCTCACATGCTCAAAGACCTGATGGTGTTCCTTCGATCAGCAGCTGCAAAGGTTAATCAGCAAAAAGTCAAATATTATTGTTATTGACATTCTCCAAAGCAAATTTAAATGAGTCATGGGACTAGTGCTTCTCTTAGTCATTTTATTGGAGAGTCTGATCACACTGCACCATGGAGTCCCTGGAACTTCAAGTTTAATATTCAATAAAAAAAATCAATAGAAACTTAAAAAATTGATTTATTAATGCAGCATAATGATGCAGTATTTTGCCATTTTTATTTGTATAGTTTTATATATATATATATAT
>JAFBJS010004906.1:5564-20702 GCA_016785265.1 Paraplagusia blochii
AGAGTCAGCTAAGGTGGAGGGACAGGTTTACAGGACAGTGGAGAGACCAGCCATGATGGATGGATTAGAGACACTAGGAATAGACAGAAGACAGGAGACAGAGGTGGAGGTGGAGGAGTTAAAGAGGTTCTCTTTAGGAGAGACAAGGATGGACAGGATCAGCAATGAGATGATTAGAGGGACAACACAGACAGGAAGGTTTGGACAAAAAGCTAGAGAAGACAGATTGAGATGGTTTGGACATGTTCAGAGGAGGGACAGTGGAGACATTGGTAGAAAAATGATCCTAAAGATGGAGCTACCAGGTAGGAGACAAAGAGAACATTGATGGATGCAGGGAAGGAGGACATGGAGGTTGTTGGAGTCAGGGTAGAAGATGGAGAGAACGGAGAACGGGGGAGAAGGAAAATGTTGACGCTTCTTTCAGGGGTCGCTTTGGCAACCCCTGAAAGAGGGACAAGCTGAAAGGAGGAGAAGTTTAAAGAGTCTAATACAGAGTTTAGCGACAACAGAAAAGTACATTAATGTAATGGACCAGAAATTGTAGCCAGTAAAACTTGTCTCACCTCCCTCACTCGGCTTTGACAGACTTATTTTCCTCTGTTCTGTCATTTCTGCCAGAACACAGGACCACAAAACCCCTTCCCCATCTTCCTCATCAATATCCTCACCCGCTATGAGGTGATGGACTACCCTAAAAATACTCCCTTTGAAGGGGATGTGCAGGCAGACTGCTGATGTTTCCATCAAATCACCAATCAAGCAAATGAAACAACCAGAAGACACTTCTGAGGAGAACACAGGGGAGGTGGCATTGGCTGCCGAGGAACCAGGAGCTCTCCCGCCAATTCAATCAAGCCTGCTTCTCTGCAATCCCTTACCCACTTAAACATGAGAGACCGGAGCTTTAAGGGGTTTGGAGCCAGGACATTAAGGAGGGTACAGACGGAGGAGTAGCCAATGACGTACCACAGCACTGAATGAAACATTTCTGCAGCAGAAAATAGAAATGATAACTTTAAAAAAAATGGCCTTGTTGCCCATGTATTGGAACATTAGGTACAAAGAACCGATTCATTTCATATGTGAAGTGATAAAACTTTAAAAGGTCCTTTAGGAAATACTGATTTCCCGCTCTGCAGCCTTTGTAACATTGTGTAATCTACACACACAAATATATATATATAAAAAAGGCTGTATGAATGCAAGGATGCGTGTTGTACCCACAGCAGCAGCAGCAGTGAAAGCGAGAGAACAAGAACATGGCCGGATCACATGCACCACCAGGAACATCCTGATTAAACTCCTCAATCAATTCAGACCGTGCTGATTGGTTATTAAAATATCTCAGACTCTGTGGACATTTTGTCAACAGCGGTCCAGACGCAGAAAGCACTGGCAGCTCACAGTGTTTCCAAAAAAAAATTAATTTGATATGGTTGAAGATCTGGGAGGAACAGGACAAGAAATTTCAGATGTGCCAAAGAAGAGACCCACAGGAGTCTGGATGCTGGTCCATTTCTGGTGGTGGCTCACTTTACAGCCGTCTTGTCCGTTGCTGGGTTGGTGGGGCAGCTGGCACCACCCAAATCACATTGCACCATTTTGTGAGCCTTCCTGTGGGTGGTGAGGCCAGAAGAGCCATGCTAAGAGCACCTCAGTAGCAACCTGGCAGCTGGTGGATTCGAACCTGAAGCCCTGTGGACTGAAGTCCGCTTCCTTAACCACTAAACCACCACGCGCGAAATTGTTTTCTTCTTGCCAAGGGGGGGCGTAACAGAAATGATTGAGAAGCACTGGTCTACACTACTCCTCACAGCTGGGGGAATTAAACCTGACACCCTGCAGATTTAAATCTGTTTCCTTAACCACTAGGCCACCGCTGCGGTCACGTGATCAGTAATTGTCTAATAATTGTCTTGAGCTGACCAGTATGCACATCTGTGTCCACTCTCTTCTCTCTTTAGTCTCGGCTCCCACTCATATAAGAAGAGGCTCGGTTACTGAGTTCAGCTGTCATGAAAGAACGAGCACACGCTGTGCACTTGGCTCCACGTACACATGTAGAAAAAAAAGATACGTACAGTAACAGCTTCAGCAGCTGATCTGACTGACACACACTTAACTGACTGTAACCTTTAATTTATCGAAAATAAAGTTATATTAAGCACACTTTCCATGTTATGTACATCTTATATTTCCACTCTCCAACTCTATTGTCATATATTGCCATTGGTCCCCAACCACTGGGACAGGGACTGTTCCAGGTACGTGGTTGAATTGTTGGCGGGCTGCACAGAAATAATGTTTCCTTTTGGCCCCATCGGTCTATTACTTCCATTTGATCCATACCCATATCAACAAAAGAACTGACCAATAGAATGGCTAGGATTCCATCTTCAATAATGCAACTATATTTGATTAGGAAATATTTTCTCAGTTAAGACAACAACTGGTAGCAGAAAATTATAGGCTGTGTGCACTTGAGAAATCCCTGTTGTGCCAATCTACAGTTAATTTGGGTAGGAAGACTTTATATGTAGGAAAATATTTCAGAAAAACAGAAATTTAATTTAATTTAAAGATGGACTTCCGAACCATCCAACTGTGACTGTTGCTCCTTTTGGTGTTTTAGCAAGGCTTCAATTCTAATATCATTCAGGCTACATTTTAATTCACTGTAGCCTAAAATAGAAGAAGTTTGGTCTAATTCTTATGGCTGCAGAATTAGACCAATTAGCTATTGGTTTCTCCTTTAAATAATAATGATTATTATTAAAGGACAAATCAATATGGCTCTTACAGATAAACCATAATTATGATAATATTTGGTCAATAAAATCAGCAAATCGATATTATCAGACATCAGACAATTGTTTTCAAGAGATGGTGTTAGACAACAGTAAAATCATTGTTCGCCTTAACTTCCTAAATTCTCTTTTCTGAATTCTCTCATTTGTCTAATCTTTGAAAAAAAACACAACAACAACACTGACATGAATCAATAAGAAATCCAATCATCTTCCAAGGCCTGCAGCTCAGATGACTGCAGTTCAGAGCAAAGTTGCACAATAGAATGACTAGGATTCCATCATCAATAATGCAACTATATTTGATTAGGAAATATTTTCTCGGTAAAGACAACAACAATAAACCATTGATACAAGATTCTAACCTTGTATACCGGTCTGGTAGCAGAATGTTATAGGCTGTGTGCATTTGAGAAATCCTTGTTGTGCCCATGCACAGTAAATTATGGTAGGAAGATTTTATAGGTAGTAAAATATTTCAGAACACCGGAAATATAATTTAATTAAGGGATATTTATCTGCCACAACTTAATGACGGGTCCATGAAAATAGTTCAAGACATTTGACCGGTCCATGGCACAATAAAAAATTGGGGAACAATGATATACCTGTATGTGACAGAGAAATAAAGTCTAGGGAGGATTGATACTAGTGTGTGGAGGTGGGAGGAGGGAGTGTTGTACATTTATACATAAATAATATAATGATTATGTCATCTCTACTTTGCGGATTCTCCCTTTTCTTGGTTAGTCTCCAAACTCTAGTAGAAAGCCTTCTAGGACAGTGTTCACTAACCCTATTTACGCCATGGACCAGTCAAATGTCTGGCAATTTTGTTCTAGGATCAGTCTTCCAGGTGTCGTGGATAAATATCACTAATAAAAATGAAACATCCGACATAAAAGTTGTATTTTTAAGTATAATATTCAAAGTTTATCAAGTAATCACTGAAATAAGTTGGTTTTTAATGCAGAACTTTTCACCTTCAATGAGGCAATGAACCCTAAATCAAAATGTCACATAAATAAAACGTAATTGTGTAAGTTGAGCATTATTTCCCTGCGGCCCGGCACCAAATTTCCCCATGCACCAGTACCGGTCCACGGCCCAGTGGTTGGGGACCACTGTTCTAGGGGAAGTGGAAGTTAATCAGTATTAATTCATTCAACAAAAACAAGGTCTTTTGAGTGAAACGCAGAGCTGCCCAGTCAGACCCTGAGGTTGATAATGTGTTTGTGGTCAGAGATGTAGGTCAGTGGGCAGCAAAAGCATTGTGAGTAAGAGTCCATCCATATGGATGGACAGTTGGAATGATGTCTAATGGGCTGGTTTCATCACCAGATGCCGTCCCTCCTTCAATCATATGTGTTGAAAAACTCTGTGTATTTACAGAGAGAGGACAGTGTGTAAGGTTTTGTCCTCCTGCATGTCCTCGTGATTTCTGAGGGTCTTCACGGGAGGATTTTTACAGTGTAATCAAAGCAGGCAATCATTAGCAGTTCAAGATGAAGAGTGGACATCAGCAAAACAAAACACCGTACACACGTCCAAAGGAAAATCAAGTTAATGATCGGCTAAGAAAGGAGACAGCAATCAGAACAGGGACGGATATTTACGTGACACGGTCCAGTGGAAAGATTGGTTCAAAAACGTACAGGAAGACAGGAAGTCTTTGACCTGTGGTCACCCAAAGGATGGCACTACCAACACTAAGATGAGACATTTCCCTAGAAGTGTCTTCAACCACAAGGTTTAGGCCTGAATCACAGAATGAAAAAAAAAATTCAAAAAAATTCAGAAATAGATGGCAACGTTGCTTATACTGAATAATATTCACTTTATTTCATCTACAAACTACATGACGATTTTTATTGTGAATTATCACATGGTCAAAAGCCCAAACCTAAATGTTATTGCTTGTTATCATTTGTTCTTTTCTCATTATATAACATGTCAGGTATAATACTTAAATAATCATAATGTAACTATTATGAAACTTTTTTTTTCCCATTTACACACACACACAGTGTGTGTGTTCCATCCCTCCCCTTTGACGTCACTTCAAAATCCTTGCCATTATGAATAGAGCATCTGCCAAAGGTGTGTTTGATAATAACTAAAATGCTTCTCCATCCTCCGCATCTGCTCTTAAGAGTAACCAGCGTCTGTGATGGACACTACGGTCTTGACCCAAATATCTAAAAAACAGGGTGACTGTTATGTAAAAAAAAACAGAAGTTTAAAATCTTTGTGAGAGAATAAACATTTGGCACAGATATATGTTTATTGCTGTACAGTCAAACCAAGTGTAGTTGCAGTCAGTTTCCACCTTATCCATAATCCTGATTTTATTTATTAATCCAGTTTCTTCATTTTTTTTTTTAATTTAGGGGCAGAGTCTTAGTGGTTAAGGATGCAAGCTTGAGTCTGTAGGGTTTAAGGTTCGAACCCACACTCTGGTCAAGCTGCACAATGCTCGATCGATTTTTTTTTTCCTATCCAGAATTTTGCAATGTCTGCACAGTCCGTCATAAAACAATGAGTCAGGTGACAAAGAAGAGCAAAGAACTGAAAGTCATTGCAGATGTTATAGCTACATGAAGTTAGAGATGAGATGTAGCTCAAAGATGGGTAAAAAAATGTTGTACAGTGTATTACATAAAACAAAGTATTTTTAATTTATTATTAGAAAATTAGAAAAAATAAACAAAGTCATTAAAAAAAGTCATTATTTCACAAGTTGCCAGGTTCACCACCAAAAAATATCACAATGTCAGAATGACAAGGAGTTTCCTTTCCTTCCATTATACATATATTACAGTGAGTTAATGCCAGACTTTGTTGAACTTGAAGTTTGTTCCATCTTGTATAAACAGTAAATTTTTGCGTAGGATCTACTTCAAAATTATGTCAAGATCATTATTCAGGCCTCAAGCCCACGTACAGTATTATTATACATACAGATACTGTGAGAAGTATTTCTTTATGTGCAGGCGCTTCATCTTTAATTGGATTTTAGAGTGTGTCTCATAAAAATGTTCTGCTGAAACATTAAAAGTCTTAAAAGTTATAAAAGCCTTTACTCTAAGTGGAAGAAAAAAACACATATTTAAGTAGAACTTATGTAGAATATGAAGTTATTTTTTGAAAAGCACTATATTTTCTGAAAGATAAGACATCTGAAGGATGCAAACTTAAAAACACATCTGTTGGTTCTGCCCTGTTTTTGCTCTGCAGTCTCCAAAGCTGCCACCCAATCACATTGCACCATCGCACCTGGAATCCTAACGGGGATTCGAACTTGCCCAGGAGTTGAACCCTGAAGTTTCACACCAAAGACAGAAACATTGCCTCTGGGCCGATAAGAAAATATGTTGCACAAACAAATTACCGGGATAAAAAGTAAATTTTTTATGTTTTGGTAAATAGCAAAAAAACATGTTGATGACATTAGTTAATAAGTTAGATTAAAAGATCTAACAATTCTGAAGTAAATCTTATCACTAGAGCAGAAGACACACGCTGACCTACTCCACTGCACGATCCCACTTTTAGGATCATTACAGATTCATCCCAGTGGAGAACACAGAGAAAAGATGTCTGGATAACACCCAGTGGATGAGTGCCACTCCATTCCCAGACTCACCTCCATGTTCTGAACACTCCTGAACACTTCACACACCTGACTCATCTCACACCGTGTTCATCATATTTCAACAACAAAGTTATGGGAAAGAAACTAAATTCAATTTTTGTTTCTCCTAGTAACTAGTAATGAAAATTTACTGTATCTGGGTTAATGAGTTAAATTAGGCAACTGGACATTCAGTTCTTTTTAACCTTTCACCTCTCGTCCAAGAGGCTTCTTCAGTTCTGTCAGTGGGGAGAAACAGAAGTTAAAGGGCTGTTTCAGGTCCCTCCTGTTGGGTGGACCTGGGGATACCTGTGAAGTGTGATACCAGTGGTCGGGTGGGTATTGATAGGTAATTTCGCCATTGTCGAAGTGGTTTTGGTTGCCTCTTTTTTTTGTGGCAAGTGAGTTACACCACAACGAAATTTGACCTCTGCATTTGCCCATCATTGAAGTGAGCAGTGGACAGCTATTGAGCGCGCGGTGAGCAGTGTGTGGGCACGATACCATGCAAAGGGGACCTAAGCAGTAACTTTGCGGTAGGGAGTTTGAATCGGGGACGATACCGTGCGAAGGGGACCACAGCAGTAACTTTGTGCAAGGGGTTTTGTATCGGGGACGATACCGTGTGAAAGGGACCTCAGCAGTAACTTTGCGGTAGGGAGTTTGAATCAGGGACGATACCATGCGAAGGGGACCTCAGCAGTAACTTTGCGCTATGGGGGTTTGAATCGGGGACGATACCGTGCGCAGGGGACCTTAGCAGTAACTTTGCGTTAGGGGGGTTGAATCAGGGACGATACCGTGCGAAGGGGACCACAGCAGTAACTTTGAGCTAGGGGGTTTGAATCGGGGACGATATCGTGCGAAGGGGACCTCAGCAGTAACTTTGCGGTAGGGGGTTTGAATCGGGGACCTTGCAGACCCAAGTCTGCTTCCTGAACCACTAGGCCACCAAAGCCCATTTTTGATGTTTGAAACCGGTTGTTGAGGGTGGAATCTTTGGGTATTGTCCCTAAAAGGTCTTCGTAGGTGGGTAAAAGGTTGTGTCTCAAACCACCACCTCTGTTGAGAGACGTTTTTTACAGGTTGACAAAAATGGCTTCTGTTACACCCTCAAACCATCTGTCTTCACTGGTCAAGATTTGAACGTCTTGCTCCTCAAAATAGTGGTTGGTAGCCTACAAGTGTAGATGGGTGGCTGAGTCCTGGCCTAAAGAGTTAGCCCTTCTATGTTTCCACCATGCAACTGTGTAGCGGCTGCTTGGTGTCCCAAATGTGGAGGTCCTACTAGAAACCTACTATGTCCAGTTGCCCTCAAAGTATCTCATTTTGGGTAGAGGTTGGCACAGAATGGCATAAACCACATTGTCCAGCTTGGGTCTTTACTGTATCTCCCTGCGAGACTGAAAACTTTAACCCTTGTGTCTAACTGTCTTCTCTTCATCTTTTGGAGGACAATCGTTAACAACGTGGGTTTCTCTTTGGCCCAGAGGCAATGTCTCTGTCTTTAGTAGAAACTCCAGAGTTCACCTCCTGGACAAGTTCAAATCCTGGTTAGGGTGGTTGACTTCCAGTGGGCTCACCACATGCAGGAAGGTATACCATGGTCCAATGTGATTTGGCGCGTAATGGATAAGCGGATGAAAAGAGACAAAGGGAGTTAGCAACTTCCTAAAAGACTGGATGTTTTACAATAAATGACCTGCAGTGATGTCACGCTACCTTGGGAAGTCTGCGCTGTAATCACCAGACGCCTTAGTTTTCTCTTTCATTTGCATTCAATTTGATAAATAGTCAGCAACAGGTCACCTAGACTTCACACGACTTCCATTTTAGTCAGGAAAAGTTGACTCCCCACTGTCCTCCTCTTCTCTCTCAGGACAAATGAAACACCTCATCCCTATTTTCTTATCTCCACTCAGTTGCACTTCTTTTGGTCATCAATCTGCTGATGACTCATTCAGGTGTGATTGCTGAGCCCTGTTCAGAATCAGCACCTGAAAGGGAAGCTCAACATGTGGGCCGCAATCTTTAGTGCATGATATACCCAGTTTCATGCATGCTTTCTCTCCCTCCCATTGGTGAAAACAATTTGTTCGAAATCTCAGCTGTAATTGCAGGCTTGGAAACAGCAGGGGGCTGATGGAGTGACGGTTAGCGAAGCGTATCACTCCCGGTACGATTTAGGATTGATGCGTAATACTCCACATTATTTTTGGAAAGATGACGCCTTCGTCTTATATACAGTATACTGTATATAAATGGAACATTCTATTTATAACATTAAAGGTGGTTTGTTGCTGTGACTTGCAAGTTGGTTGGTGACAGTGACAGTTTTATGCTATTTTGAGAGTCAGCTTTCTCTGTAAAATGGACCAGTAAAGTGGTTCTCAACTGGTCTCACTCTGGGACCCACATTTTCCTGAGGCCATTAAGTCTCGACCCACTCTCATAGAATTCAAACCAAGGAAATAAATTTTCTAAATAAATAAAAAAAGCCATTGAGAAATCACCAATTTTAACGTACTCATTCTATTCAACGGAGTGTGCCTTTCAAAATAAGAGATTTATAAAATAAACCGCATGCTCAACAGCAGATTCTCATTATTTTTTGCCCAGTTGTTCACGACCCATTCAGAATGGGTCTGCGACCCACTTTAAGGTCAGGACCCACCAGTTGAGTCCAACCTCAGGACTAGTGGAAGAATGACATTAATGTTTGTGTTCTGGGTGAGTATGTCACTCTTTGAGTCAGTCAATCATTCATTCCTCTAATGCAGTGCTTCCCAATCTTTTTCTGTTACTTCTCCCCTAGCAAGGAGAAAACAATTTGCGCCCCTTGTCCCCACCACCCACTCTCGGCCGCAACTATAAATAACAGCATTTGTCTATAAAATAGTTCTAGCTACACCTCTGCATAACATCGTATCCTTGTTAACATAAAGAAAACAACACAAAAAGAGAGTTCAACTTACAAGGATGTGCAATTACACTTTATTGTAGTACGGTGGAAAAAAAAAATCATGTTCCCCAGGGTCACACGCGCCCCCCTTAGCATCGCACCGTGCCCCCCAGGGGGGCATGCCCCACACTTTGAAAACGCCTGCTCTAATGTATTACCTGGTAGCAAAGGCAGCAGTCTCCAGGACTGCCACCCAAATCACACCCACCATACTGTTACTATTACTATGGTTGGTGAACCCACTGGATCTTATGTGGGCAAGAAGGGCCCTGTGCTCAGGACACTTTAGTGGTCACCTGACAGCTGACTCTTTAAGTTAGTGGCTAAATGGTGAAAATATAATCAAGACATTTAATAATAAGTTACCATTGGTCACCAATAATCCAATCATATTTATTTAAGAAGCCACTATTTAATATTTACAATAATTTTAGACTTCCTAAATCTGTAGAAGCTATAGATTTCAGCTGAGCCTCCCAGCCTCAAGAAGAATGATAAAATAAGGAGCGAGAAGCTCCGTACGTACAGTAGCTCAGAGCCATGATGTCAGCGTGACATCAATGTCAGAGAAATCAGACGGTGTCACAGCAGATCTGACTTGGAACCAGTTAAGGTATCTGCCAGGGCTGAAGATGAGGGAATCTCCTACTATCAACCGATAATACAGGACATGATATGATGATAAAGAAGAATCTTACAGTTCATGATTTAAACGTTAAGACTGTGTCTTATTCTGCTGCAGACATTTTGTTCAGCTTCTAAACTTTTTCTGCCGGGATTAAAACATTTTAATTGATCCAATCAAACTGTTAGCAGTGAGCACCACTGTGAACAGTAAAGTTGGAGTTTAAAGCCCCAGTCATGAAAACCGTGCAGTGCTTAACATCCAGAAGGCACACTGTGTGTAGCGCACATATTATACAATATATTTTGAAATGTTTGTACAGTTTGTACATGAAAGGCAAATAGTGTTGGTTTAAAAAAAGGAAGGAAAGAATTTCATATTATTCTTCTCCTTCGCTCAGCTTGTTCTTTTTTTAGCGGTTGACACAGCGAGCTAACATTTACCATCTCACACCATTCTCTGTATCTTCTTCTCAAATTGCAACGACCTCCAAACTGCAACTACCGTAATTTTCGGACTATAAGCCGCATGTGACGAATTTTTTTTGCATTTTCCATGATGAGGGTCAGTTTATGCTAATTTTATTCATGTACAAAGTGCGTTACAGTACGTTAAACTTCTTCTTCTTCTATGGTGTTTATTGGCGGTTGTGACAGGTGGTGTCTTCCTCCACACCACCTGTCTCACTCTTACCTTTTCTGCTCGAGCAGTTAGAAAAAATGCATACATTAGCCGCATCTCTGCACAGGCTGCAGGGTTGAAATTGTGTGACAAAAGTTGCGGCTTATAGTCCAGAAATTACGGTACCTCCTTTTTCTCCTTTCAGCTAGTCCCTATTTCGGGGGTTGCCTCCATGTCCTCCCTCACTGCATCCATCAAACTCCTCTTTGTCTCCTACCTGGTAGCTCCATCTCTAGGATCATGATGAACATGTCCAAACCATCTCAATCTGTCTTTTCAAGCTTTTTCTCCAAACCTTCCTGTCTCCGTTGTTCCCCTGATTACCTGATCCTTTCCATCCTTGTCACCCTGCAGATATCACAGCTTAATGTTACCTGAGATGTCGCCTAATGATGGGTGAAATCATTTTAAGCCAAAAACACAATTTGAAGACAAAGAAAAGTCCAAATAATTGAGATATATGTTACATAAACTTATACAAAGTTTTGATTGATACAAAGAAAAATTGCAATTGTACAGTTGCTAAAGAATATTAAAAGGATTCCAAACAATGGGTAAAAATGTGTAAATGTAATTAAAAAATTTCAGAAGATAATTATGTAACTTTCAAACTTTTCTTTTCTTTTCTTTATCTTATAAAAGTCAAAGGAACAAAAGAAGATGATTGTGCACTCTTTGAAAACTATCAGCCATTGTAAGCAGAAAAATGATTTCACTTCGAAAAAAAAAACAAAAAAAAACAATTTAACAGAACACTTATGTAAGCCGCTGATAATTTATATTGATAAAAACAACGCAAGGCATATTTTTCATCAAAGACGGATGAAAGATGCCAGATAAACATATCACAAGGCTGTCATGCAGATGAAACTCAAACTACTCCAGGCTGCAGATATCGCCGTGCTGAACGGCTCGGACGGGCTGATAAAGATTAGGATGATGTCACGGACAAAGGTTAAGGGCCCAGATAGTTAGATTCCCAACCGTGAGAAGGGTGTGTACCACAAAACATTGAGTTGGCTTTTTAAGGAACAATGAAGAAATGTTCCTATAGGAACTAAGTTAGTAGTACTCAAAATCTTTGATGTAACTAATTACATAATAAAATTTAAGTCCATATGCAGTTTGTTTTTAGTTAACTGAACTCACTTCCTAACAAGTCAATAACTTAATAATTTTACTCATTAGAATTCGTTGACTTTTCACGCTATTACACTTTTCACGCTATCACACTAATTTGCTGATGACACTGTCCTGGTGTCTCTGCTCTCTGGCTCCAACCAACACCACGGACCTGCTCTTCAGCAATTCGTTGAGTGGTGCAACATCTCCCGGCTGGAACTTAACGTGAGTAAGACCAAGGACATGTTGGTTACCTTCTCCAGAACACAGAAAGAGCTGGCTTCTTCTGTTCCCACCTTCACCCTCATCCAGGGGACCCCGGTGGAAATTGTATCAGAGTACAAGTACCTGGGGACAATTCTGGACAACAACCTGAGGTTCTCCTCCAACACAGAGGTGATCTTGAAAAAGTGCCACCAGAGGATGTACCAGTTAAGGAAACTTAACTCCTTCTCTGTCAGCAGCAAGATCCTCCTGACCTTCTACCTCACATTTAGTCTGTCCTGTCCTTTTCACTGGCCTGCTGGTTCCACTCCCTTAACCTGCAGGAGAAAAATCGCCTACACAGCATTGGCAGGGTGTGCTCAAAAATCATCGGACTGCCCACCCGCCCCCTGACCACAGTGTATCAGCAGCAGGTTCGTGGTCTGGCTGGCCAGATCACAAATGATCCCTCACACGCCCTCTTCCCCGAATTTGAGTGGCTGCCCTCTGGACGCAGGTTACAGTGCCCGGCCTGCAGAATGGTGAGGAGGAGATCCACCTTTGTCCCCCAGGCTGTTCTCCTCCTCAACTCCCAAAACTCTGTACCCATCTGCTCCACATCCCTACTTACACACACGGACTCTGAACTCTGAACCCCCCCCCCCACACACACACACATACACACACACACACACACACACCACACACTCCACATACAGTCACACCCACAACCATAATAATACAACCTGCATAGATCTGCTATACATCCCACTTCCCATGTTAAACGATAGATGTGCAATAATGTAATAATAGTGCAATAATGTATATAATAGTCAACCTTTCAATGCAATCTGTGTATATTCCATCTGTTTTTCTTGTCCTTCTCCTTGACATATGTGCAATCACCAGTTATCATAATAGTATTTGTATAATATGCTGTATAAATATATAACACATGTGCAAATTATGTAAATATTCTCTGTTCATAACATTATAGTGACATTATAGTGATTCACCTTGTACTTATCCCCAGTTGAGCGCATCCCTCTCGCTTGTTTCTTTTGTACATTGTTTTTTATTTTTATTTTTATTTATCTCTATCTTACTTTACTCCTTCCCTCTTGCACTGAAAAAGCCACTCCGTGCACTCACTCTCAATTGCCCCACGGGGATAAATAAAGTTTCTGAATCTGAATCTGAATCTGAATCTGAATTTAGCTATTTAATGCAGTTTAATCTTTTTAGCAGGGTAGGACCAACGCATCACTCACGGTACCGTAACGCGGTCCTGTTCCCAGGCAGTGACATCATCGTTGTCTCCTTAACGGGAAGGAGTTCGATCATCATTATCGAATGGATCAGTAGGCACAGTTTCTCTCTAATGGGGAGGAATAAACAGCGTAGGCAGAGCAATGTCTGCTGCCTAAAATTGTGCATGTGTGGTAACTCTTACAGTCATGGTGTAAAACTATTGAGTTTCAATTTTAGCTTTGATTCTTCTAAGAATAATGTTGGTACCGAACTATAATTGATGACAAAAACTAAAATGAAAACCGAAGTGAATCGTGAATTGAATCGAATCGAACTCTTGTGAATCGAATCGAATCGAACTCTTGTGAATCGAATCGAATCGATTTAGAAAATTTTAATCAATACCCAGCCCTACTAAACATCTATTTTGTTTTTATTGTACTGTAAAGAACAGCGAATGTACAACGTATTTCCAGACTGTGGGAATAAGTTATATGTTCTTGGGCAAGTAACTTGCTCAACATTGCTGATACCATTGGGTATTCTTGATTTGGTTTAGTCATTTCAAAATAAGGCTTGCATATATGTTCAATCCAAAGAGTTGTGTAACTGTGGATTAATTATTTGAGTAGCAGGTACACAATTTGCAAAAAGAAAGTTCAAGTTGAAGTTTTAGGTTAGTATAACTTTTTTAAGATGTTTTTAAGTTAACAATACTTATTACAATTAATTATTTTGAACGTGCGGGTTTACAGTGTATGTACGGCTACTGCAGGTCTGCACGGTTGCCTTAAAATCAAGGTCAAAGTCAGTACAAATGGTCAAAGTCGCAAATTGCATGTCACTGAGGCTTTAGAGCTTCAACATCATAGGAACAGGAAGGGATACACCTTCTAAGAAGAGCAAGTAAAAGAACTGTTAAAAAGCAGAAAAGTCACCAGAGTGACTCACATGGCATAAAGAGGACATGAGTCAGTGTTACATCTTCCTTTTCCTGTGAAAGCATTGGCGACGTCACCATTTGTTGTGTGTTTTTTTTTTTATTATGGGGGAAAAAACACGCACAAACAACATCATCAATAATCAGGCCAGTCTTCTATATGATGATGTTCACCTAGTGAACATGCATTTAGTGAATAAATAAAGGTGCTGGTCCCATGTCTGAGGGACTGAATGTCTGTCTGGTTGGTATATAAGTTGAGTTCAAAAGCTTAAGGACACACATAAGGTAAAAGGAGAAAACAAAAACATCTGCCGACTGGACAATTTTGCAACAACAGCCGAGCCACTGAGCCGTGTCCAGGCCAATTTCATTGACCCGCCAGAAATACACTTTTAGTCTTCAAAAGCCGTCTTCAGAGATGAAGGTAGGGGAACTAACAACAAACACAATCACAGCTGAAAAATCCACTATGTCTCTGAAGAATGGAGCAAGGAAACAGTTGAAGAGATCACGTCAAAATGACGCAGGAATTGAGCTATAACCGTAGGTGTCAAACTCACCTCAAACTCAAATTTGGCCCGTGGTGTAATTATATTTAGCCCGCAAGATTATGTCAAATGTGTACTACAGTAGCAGAATTGTTGTATTAGCAATGTATGCTCTATGCTTTATATTGTTGTAGATGTGTAAAAAAGTTTTAAATTAAAAAGGAAATATTGAGAAACAACAGATAAAGACACAGAATAAGCAAATACTACTGATGTGTGTTTTATTTCTATTTTAATTCCAGTGGGGTGGTGAGATTACAAGGAGCAGAGAACTCCTCCACCTTTTCCAGAGTGGAGAAGGTGGAGGAGTTCAGATACTTAGGCTCAACTGTTCAGAGCAGTGGAGACTGTGGAAGAG
>JAFBJS010004906.1:22476-35212 GCA_016785265.1 Paraplagusia blochii
GGTAGAAGAATGATCCTAGAGATGGAGCTACCAGGTAGGAGACAAAGAGGAGATTGATGGATGCAGTGAGGGAGGACATGGAGGTAGATGGAGTTAGAGTTGAGGATACTGAGGACAGGAGTTGTTGACACCTTGTGAAATAGGGACAAGCCGAAAAGAGAAGAAGACAATTTTTTATTTTCAGCAAATAAAAGACAAATAGTTCAACTCCAGACTTTAGTGTTGAGTCAAAGTTAAGGATGGGTGATGCTGAGGATTTTGCAACGAAATACAACAAAACAGTTATCTTTTGACATTGTTGTCATCTGTGTTTGACATCAGCTCTAATCTCTAATCGTCCATTGTACCTGATTGATTTCTCACACAGACATCTCGGCTGTGCAGCGTAACAAAATGTGACGGCAGGAAGGGCAACGTTATCAGACTCAAGGATGATTTCGGGACATTTGCCTTGATTTGTCAAAACTAACTCAGTGTGAGTTTATCAGTGGGCAGATACACAAAGTTCTAAGCTATAGCCGGACATCCTGATTCTGAATCTTCGTCTGACCCCAGCACCACTCGGTTATTTTATTTGCTGCAGATGTCCTTAATGTTGGCTCAATAATAATTAAATCATACAACGAGCAAGTTCTTACCACATTCCAGAAGAGAGGGTTGAAAATGATGGTGACCACAGCGATGAAAAAACTGAAGTCACGGAAGGTGACATGCTTCCAAAAATCTTCCAACAGTGACAAATCCATCTGTGAAAGGTTACAAAAATGATTATTATGCTTGATTAATTTCAAAGCCTCCCGTTTGTCTGCACATTATTCACACTTTTCATGTGTCATCACTGCAGGTGTCTGTTTTAGAGGCACATCACAGCGGCTGCAGTGCGTCACAGAGCCTGTAATTTATCTGTCATCTTGTGTTTGGGCCTCCTTACTACATAATCCTAATACACTGATCTCCTCTGTTTTCTTTTCCGACTTCATGTCTTATGAGGATCTACAAAGCATGGTCCAGGGCGCATTCCTCCGTCTGCTCTGAGGGAGGTTAGATCATAAAAAAAGTGTTGCTCTCAGCCAACACTGACAGGAGAATTTCCAGGTCATGATGGAGTTCAAGTATGGAAAAACATTAGGTTTCATAACATCTAATGGCCTCCATCCATTTTGATCTGACACAGTTTAATCCAGTAAAGCCACAATTGAAAGAGTGAAAAACATATTAAAACATCTGACGACGCAAAACTGCTGAGTGTTTACTGTTGTTGAGACAGTGTGGGAAAAATGTTCTAAAGGGAAAACAAATTTCTGTAACCAAATAGTACTTTATTTTTCTCATATTTTCTTTTAGATTCGTTAAAATAATAAAAATATATATATATATATGTATATATATATATAGATAGATAGATATATATATATATATATATATATATATATATATATATATATATATACATACATACATACACACACACACACACATATATATATACATACATACACACACATATATATTGGCTTTGATTCTACAGGCGCAGCACCACCCTGATCCTAACTTCAGGCATATGACCCACAATATGGTGTAGAGTAGGGGTTTCAAACTCATGGCCCGTGGGCCATTTGCAGCCCACAGAACAATATTTTGTGGCCCCCACCTTGAAGTGAAAGGTGAATTTACAATGATATTTTTATAGATTTGTTCTCCACATTTTATGGTAAATCCTATAGTACTCAAAACCCCGATCCACAGTCTCCTGCTGGTTCAGTGTTGTATTACACATTTTTTTTTTCTTTTGTATTGACCACTGAAAGCTGACGCGGCTCCTTCCGTGAAATGATAGTGTGGATGATCACACTACTTATCAACTTATTTGAGTTTGAGACTTCTGATGTAGAGTGTGATCCAGTAACAGATAAGTGGAAGAAGGTAAATGAATAGCTTTTTTTCTGAGTTTGATAAAAATATAATATATGGGTGGGAGTGGTTGGAGGTTGTTGTTACTCTGTCCATTACAATACTGAGATACTAATACTAATAATATTAATATTACATTATAGTATAATAATACTAATAATATTTTCTGATAACACTACAAACATACACTTGATACTGATATAACATAGAACACGTAATCTTTATAATTTATGATGAAGACATATGATAACATCTTCAGTATAAATAGGAAAACAAAAAGCCCATTATAAACGTGGTAAAAGCAGTTCGTATGCCACTGACTACGGCTGATGGGCGTGAATCGTTCATGCTTTTATTTTGAAAGACGAGCTAATGGTAATAAGTTCCGGTTGTCACAAGAACTACCACACTCGAACGTTGTTCGCTGACAAAACAACGGTTGCAGTCACTATTGGGTGTTTTTACAGTTTAAATGAGTCTTTACAGGTCTCATTTTGTTGTTGTTCAGCTTTACCTTCGAGTAATCTACGTTGTTGAGTCCTCCGCAGCAGTCCAGCGGCACAGAGGGACGAATGTCCTCCGGACTGTCAGTCATTCACCTGTCCAACCAGGGTTCAACCCCTGCGTGCGGGGAACACGGTTTTAAAAAGTGCGCAATAAAGCGCGTCCACAGTTCGCGCGGATGGCAGAGGTAGAAGGTCACAAAGTGTCTGTGTGTACAAGCCAGGCTCCAAAAGCCACGCTGCCTCGACGAAATGTACTCTGGGAAATTGAGTTCAAACTGGTTACACGTAAAAAAGGGCATTATTTTGACATTTTCCCGGTTGAAATTTAACGTACAACGTAAACTCTTTTGGCACCGCCGCAATTTTGTTCCTTACGTTACCTTAAGTTTACATAACAACAATCAACATATTGAATGTTTAAAACGTTACATCTTAGTTTAATGTATTATATTTTAGCGTCAAAAACCTTAACTTTAAGTACCATAAGAGGGGCTACCACTAACTAAAACTACTTAGAGTAAGATATTAAAATGCTAGCATAACATATACTGTTCTCTACAAACATTGTTTTCTCATTGTTTTTCTCTCAAACTTTATTTCTTGTTTGTTGTTGCAGATTACCTTAGCGTGAAGTGAAGTTTAATAACATCATCTCATCACTTCCTGTTCCTGTCCATTTTTGTGGTCCTGTATTTTTTTAAAATCCTTTCCTTCCTCAGTCACCTCCTGCTGTTTGTTTACAGTCCATCATTTAGTCAAGAGATGCCCCATGTGGAGAGAGAAACAGGAGGAGAATTTCCAGCCTCACACATCCCTGATCCAGCATAATGTTTGCTCATCATTTAGCAACAACACACAGCAGCACAGCTACTACTGTCTGATGTCGACAATGTCTGTTCTCAGGGTGGAGACGACGGCTGGAATCAAAACACTGTCCTCTGTTTTTGTCTCACTTCCTGTTGGTTCTACTTTGGTTAATGATGTTCATAAAAACATACAATATATAACATAAATATATATGAAATATAACAATATGCTAAAAAATGCTCAGAAATTGAGTCCACCAACTTATTCAATTAACTTATCGACATATTATTAAAGTTATGCATAGGTTGCACCACTCATGTACTAAACTTTATTACTTATTTCCCAAATGTGTTCCAAATGCTAATAAGCTGATGGAACTCTGGGTCATCTTATTTAGCATTGCCCCAGAATTAACCAGTTTTGGTCTAATATTTTTAATTCCCTTTCTGAAATCTATAAAAGCATCCCCCATGTCCACACTGCTATCCTGGACAATGTCCAACACCTCTCTGTGGAGCAGTGTGATTTAGGTGGCAGTGATGGAGACTGCTGCCCCGCGACTAGGCAATGGATTAGATCAGTGGTCCCCAACCACCGGGCCATGGACCGGTGGCGGTCCGTGGGGCAATTGGTACCGGGCCCCAGAGAGATGATGTTCAGCTTAACACAATTTATGTTTTATTTATTATTAGATTTTATGCTGGACGTTTCATATCATTAGTGGTATTTATCAGCTACACCTCAAAGACCGGTCCGCGAAAAAATTTCTAGACCTTTGACCGGTCCGTGGCGCGAATAGTGTTGGGGAACACTGGGTTAGAGGATGAACAACATTCATTAACACTAAAGTCTGTACTCTGAAAGTGTAAACACTAACTTACTCTGGCACAAAAAATATTAGTATTATAAAATTTGGAATATTATTATTGACATTTTCTTATTAGCCAAGAGATATGCAATTCGACTCCTGTAAACAGACCACCAGTGGAGAGAGACTGTTGTAAACATCACATGAAAACATTACAAAATGAAACATCTCAAAGGTCCGTACGGATATGTTTGTTCCTTCTTCAGGAAACCCACACACACATTTCCACCGACAGACAAACATTCACGCAGCTCAATTTGTTTGCTTTTCCTCGGATGAGACAGGACGACGGTGTGTAGAGACGTTTCATTCACTAACACACACACACACTAACACACACACACATCTACAAAGCCTGCAATGGATTACTGTAATAAAAACCTCCAAGCCAGAAGAACAAGCTGAGCTGTGATGACTCATGTCCACATTTCCTTCACTGTGGACACAGCATCAGGATTAATCAACTTATATCACACTCCAGCACATACACACTGCAGCCAATCAGAAGCCACGTCTGCTCGTGTAGCTGCCACGGTGTGAGCGTGTGTGTGTTTTTATTTACAAAGGTTTTTTTTTTAATTCATGCAATTACCTCATACACCAACTATATATTTATATTTGTATATATATATGTATATATATATATATACTGTACATATATACATATATGCACAGTATACATATATTTGTGTATATATGTAACATGTATATATATTTTTATTATATAATATTTTATTTGTATTTACAAAGTTTTTTACAAAATTTTACAAAAAACCTTTGTAAATAAAAATATAATATAATATATATAATAAAATGAAAAATATATACAGTATACATATATACAAATATATACATATATACATATACATATAAACAAACAGGAAACAGTGTGAGGTGAAGTTGGACCCCGCTGTGTCTCCACTCTCAGGTAAATCGAGGATTGGAAACAATCAACTGACAAAATTAAAGGGGAAAGGCAGGAGAACATTGCGTTCACATCGACATGTGATCACAATGAGGACGACAATGACTTCATTTGCATATAAACGGCGGAACAAGGCTCCAAATTGTGATGTCAGGACCCACAACACACCGAAATCATAGAAGGGGA
The DNA here is from genome assembly GCA_016785265.1 of Paraplagusia blochii. Classification (NCBI taxonomy): domain Eukaryota; kingdom Metazoa; phylum Chordata; class Actinopteri; order Pleuronectiformes; family Cynoglossidae; genus Paraplagusia; species Paraplagusia blochii. The sequence continues at coordinate 27,680 of JAFBJS010004906.1, forward strand.
AATGAACAAAAGAACAAAAAAGCTTTAAAAACACTTCAGATCGGAGCCACAAGGAGAACAGTTTGTTTCCCAGTCGTGGACTTAAAGAAGATCACATGTGGAGGTTATCACTTCAATCTGAGAGGCACTTGATCTTTGTGAATGATGAATCACTTGGCAAACAAAAAATGATTTGGTTGTTACTCCATCTTTATCTTCATCCTGCCTGGTGCTGTTGCTGTCATCTGTTTCTCACACGGTTTCTCTTTCCAGCAGCTGTTTACAGCCAGGAAACAGTGATAAGACCAGTGTAAACTAGCTGTGCTGCAGCAGGCAGACAGGCAGGCAGGCAGACAGGCAGGCAGCCGGCTGGTGGAACAAGTGAGACCTCATGTTTCCAGTCATGAAACATCTGTGGAAACACAATCGGAAACTGGACCTCAATTCATCAGCAAACTGAGATAGAGTCCAAATAAACCACAGTCTAAAACTGAGGCAAATGAATAGAGAAGAAGATGATGATGATGCTGTGGTTAACAGGTGAACCTGCAGTGTTGGAGTAAACTCACTACAAACTACCATCAGGGTAAACACCAATACTCCAGTTGGACTTTCGTCTCGTTATCCCAAGGAAAATGATTCAGTTCACAGAGGCAGCTGTCTCCACAGCCCCCACCCAAATCACACTGCACCACATCAGCCCGTCTCCAACCTTCCTTCAAATTGCATCCACCCTAACTAGGATTGGATCTGGGTGAACCCTGGAGTTCAGTATATTAGTAAATTAGTCAGCTGGTCAGTTAGAGTAGGTAGTTAGTTAGTTAGTCAGTCAGGGACAGTACCTAGTCAGTCTGTTACAGTAGTTAGTTAGTTAGTTAGTTAGTTAGTTAGTCAAATACAGTTAGCTCATTAGTCAGTCAGTTAGTCAGTTACAGTAGTTAGTCATATAGTTTATTAGTCGGTCAGTCATATACAGTAGTTAGTTAATTAATTAGTCAGTCAGGTAGTTAGTTGGGTAGTTATTTTGATCAGTAAGATACAGTAATTAAATACTCAATTAGGTAGTTAGTTATGTAGTTAACTAGTCAGTCAGTCAGTTATTTAGTTAGTTGCAATCTATATTTAGTCATTCGGTTAGTTTGTCAATCAGTTCATAAACAGTAGCTAGTTAATTCATTTGTCAGTTGGTCAATCAGGTAGTTAGTTAGTTAATATGTTAGTTAGTAAATGAATCACTAAGTCAAATACAGTTAGCTCATTAGTCAGTCAGTTAGTCAGTTAGTTGGTCAGTCAGTCATTCAGTTACAGTAGTTAGTCATATAGTTTATTAGTCGGTCAGTCATATACAGTAGTTAGTTAAGTAATTAGTCAGTCAGTCAGTCAGGTAGTTAGTTGGATCAGTCAGCAACAGTAATTAAATACTCAGTCAATTAGGTAGTTAGTTATGTAGTTTACTAGTCAGTCAGTTATTTAGTCAGTTGCAATCGTTATTTATTTTTATTCGGTTAGTTTGTCAATCAGTTCATAAACAGTAGGTAGTTAATTCATTTGTCTGATGGTCAGTTAGGTAGTTAGCTAGTTAGTTAGTCAATTATTTAGTCAATCAGTTACTCATTGTGTCTGTCTGTCAGTTTAAAAAGTTAATCGGTCAGTTATTTAGCCAGTTACAACAGTTAGTCTCTCTGCCCGTTAGTTCAATAAGTTACTCAGTCAATTAGTTATTTAGTCAGTAATAATATCTATCTATTTAGTTAGTTTGTCAGTTAGTCTGTCAGACATTTAAAGCATTAAGTTAAGTTAGTAGTTGGAGCTTCCAAAGTTCCTTCCTTCAGTGGCCAGTGAATGTCATGTGGTATTTTTCCTTTCTGTACCTCCTCCCCTTCCTCCTCCTCCTCCACGTCCACCTCCTCTCGTCCCTCCACACTCACTCCTTCCGTCATCAGGCAGCGTAAATGAGACAAAATGAAATTGAACTTTGTGTGTAAACAGAGCGAGGCCTGTCGGCGTGCTGCGACACAACTGATGGCCGCCGCGTGATCTCAGGCACCGGACTGATGGGAAGTGACAGAGCCGGGGCCGTGGCAGCACAGGCAGCTCTTTGTGGGAGTCATTATCCGTCATGTGCCTGACAGAGGGGGAAAGTCTTATTAGACCTATACATTATTGATGAAGTTGGGATGAGAAATGAAAGGACAGAACTAGGCTTGGAGGAAGTCTAGTTCGGATGCTGTGTGAAGCATCAACAAGGAAAAAATACTTCATACTTCCACGTCTTCATGTATTTATTTTTGGTGTGAGCGTCCATTCTCGGTGAAAGATGATTGTTCCACTTCCTTATCTGTGGTTGAGACACATGCGTCAGCTCCCAGTGGGGGGGGATCCTTCATGGCCCACCCAGGAGAGCAGATTAACACTCTTCTCTAATTTGATCATAGTAATTTCATGAGTCTGTCAAGCAGAGGCCTCTGGAGCAGTGACGGAGGCTGGTCTTTCATTCTCTCTGCCAGTCAGAGACGCAGAGTGAGTCACACTGTGAAGGGAACATGTTTGCGCTGTACTGTACTTTCTTTTACCCCCCGCCGAAACCAGCGTCCTCACAGACGAAAAATGTTTTTGTACAGAACTTACATCATCCGTGTCTCTTTTCCGTCTCCCACTCCATTTGATCAGCACCACAGTGGAGAAGGTCGCCCTGGTCGCATGGAGGTCGGCGGCCGCTATTTATCCGGGTAAATTCGTCATTTGCTTGAAGGTTTGGGAATATTTTTTAAACAGGAGGGACCTTGTGAGATAGAGGGAAACAAAGTACCGTTTGTTCTTTGACATCACAATTCCGCACTGACTGAACTCTTACATAGGATAAGAAAAATATATCTGGTTTTGTCCCAATGTTCCTGTCATTGTGGAACTCCAGAGTTTACTTCCTGGGCAAGATCCAATCTCAGTTGGGCGGTTGGTTTCAACTGGAGGAGGGGTTGCGTAACAGTCGAGGGACATTTTGGTGGTGGCATTGGAGACTGCTGCTGTTTCCATGGCCTAGATGGATGGATGGAACAAAAATAAAATACATATATATAGTTATCAAACTTGCTTGAATTAAACCAGCCACTCGGGGGCACGAGCCAGTGTTTTTTTTAGTGCTGGTCCCAAGCCTGGCTAAATGGTGAGAGTTGCGTCAGGAAGGGCGTCCGGCGTAAAACTTTGGCCAAATCAAAGATACGAGACAACAAAGAGATTTCCATGACGGATCGGTCGGGCCCGGGATAACAACCGCCACAGTGCTGTTATGGAAATGGTTGACTCGCTGTGGCAACCCCTGAGAAAAGGGCCGAAAGGAAAAGACGAAGAGGACTTTCCCGAATTAAACCGGTCTTCTGGTGGAGTGGTTCCAAATAAATATAGGGGCTATGTAAGGGAGGGGCTAATGGTCTTGAGAAGATAGCTGAAGAGATCACAGCCAAAGGTGACTTAAGTAAATGTTGCCCGAAATGGCCCTAATGGTGACCCATCCTGGAACCGGGGCTAGTGTTGGGGCCCAGCTAGGCTCAGGCCAAAGGAGTCTTGCAGATGGGCTTGTGATTGGGGTAACCTTTATAATAGGGACACCAGGGGCAGTAGTGGCCTTGTGGTTAAGAAACAGGACTGGGCTCTGTAGGGTTCCAGGTCGGAATCCACCAACAGCAGTGTATCACTGCTACACCAAGTATGGCATCAACCCCATTCACTCCTCCCCGGGCACCAAAAGCTATCTTTTCCTTTCCAACAACCCAGTCGCTGGGGAGGGAAGACCTCATGATCTAGTAGTAGATAAGCAGAAGAACATGTTGAAGAAGATTCTAAGTCATCCATCCAAGAGTTTCAATAAGCTGGGCGACCTGTCTAGCGCAGCATCCATCTACTTACAATTCCATGATTGGGTGCAATTAGGTTGCTCACACTTGCACAATTTGTGCAATTCTGTGCACAGACACGAAAAAAAAAGGTGGCAATGATACAAGGAAATGTCTTGACCTGGGCACTCGTGGCAGGTTAAGGGGTGGTGGGTGTCAAGTGGGGGGAGTATCATTTGTCGTAATCGAGGTTACACTGCATGATGTGAGTCGCACTACTGAAAATCAGGCAGGATTGACGAACCGGCTGAAAAATCGGCTAGAAATGGCACGGTGTATGCTAGGTTAGTCTTCCCCCATGAGCAGATGAAGATGGATTGATGAGGCAGAATTGATTTAAGTACTTTATCAGTCTTAATCATTTGATCTTTTTGTTCCAAAAGGTCTCTCGTGGTCAGACCATACGCATTGACTGCTAACCAGTTTATGCAATTCCACATAAGTGATTCCACTTCTTTTGCACAAACACACTCATCATACAATGGTATTGTAACAACTGTTAAAATGCAGCAGTGACAAGGCCACATGTTAAACCACAGAGATGTTCAGGCGCTTTGTGTTTGGCCTCTGTGACCATGATGAGCAAGTCTGTGCGTGTGCGTGTGTGTGTGTGTGTGTGTGTGTGTGTATTCTGTGGTTTTGTAAATGCCAACAGAACAGCGGCGGCACCTCATCCCAGCAGGACAAAAAGAAACCACACAGAGACGTCCTCTGTCCTCTGTCCCCTGTGCCCCTACTCAGTCAGAAGCCACATGTTGAGCTCCACTCTGTGTACAGCTGTATTTATTATCAAGCACAGCTGGTTCCCCTTTAATCCCATGTTGACGTGGATTACGTGTTCCACAGACGAGGTCTAGGTGTGTGTGGACACAATGTGTCTACAGATGACACAGGAAAATAAAGATATGATAAAGAAAAAAGGACGTCCGTTATTGTGTAAAACAATGCACTCTTCAGAGCGCCGAGGACGTTGCGTAGAAAAGTTCGTCTGTGCATCTAACATGAAGTTCGCTCCATCATCCGATGAATATTTTTAGCTTCTCCATTTCCATTATTATTAGCATCGAGGCTGAAACTGAGAGAGCGGCGAACTCGTCGTTCATTTCCTTCTGCAGTTCTAATCTCGTTTACCACAGCAGCCTGCAGGGCTGGATGTTTTCTTACAGCTCACAACACAACAGGAGGATAATCAGTCTGGTTTTTCATTAAATGAGTCAAACCTGTGCGCGTGACGACAGCGTGCGCAAGGTAATCCCGGCATTAAAGTTTTCCTAATATTATTACTGTACTTTCCATTTTCCACTGTGTTTGGCCCCAATCTTAAGCCGGGAGTAAACTGTGCCACTTTTTTCCAATAGTGGAAAAAATCGTATTGTTCATTTGCTCCTCACGCTGTACAATCCGACGAAAAAGCGTCAAATGTATTGTAATGTAATGTGATTAAAGACAAGGAGAAGGAAGAAGAAGAAGAAAACGCTAGGAGTGGGAGATGCTCATGCATGCTAGCAATTTCCCAGCGAGACACAAAGAAAAAAAATGTGGGAAATCAGCAGAATTTTAAACACAATTGGTTTTCATCCAATCAATCGTGAGTTAGTTCGGGAGGCAGATGTTAACCTGGTCGTAAATCCGTGTTTACTGTACAGACACGGAAAAGAAAAGGTGCTGGTGACCAGTATTTGGCCAGTTACTTCAAAAAAGTAACTTATGATCTAAATCTGAAAAAGTAACTAGTTATGTTACTAGTTACTAAATTATGAAAGGCTGGCAACTAGTTACTTTACTTTAAATAATGATAAAAACACACTCAAAAAGTTATGTTCTGTAGCAACAACTCATAGTAATATCTACTGGTACGATTAAAATAAAACAGATGTTTAGACATTTTGACATGTCGCCCGATCCCAAATATAGTCACATGACTGAAGAAATGTGGCAAAAGATTGTATCACTGTATCGAAATTGAAAGAGGTAAAAAACACAGACGTCAGACGTGAAATCAGACTGCAGTGCCAATGCCACGCTCCATAAAATCAAACACCAGAGTTGATTTGGCTAGTCAGGTGACTAGATATCCCTTTTGAAGTAGGAATTCTGTGACAAATCTCTTATATTGACACGGCCGCGGTGACTTAGCTTCAGTAATATATGTCAGTGGTTTGACACATCAGGCGCGTGACCAAAAACACGCATCAGTATGTAATGAATCTTAGTTTAATCCTAGTAGTATGACATACATTTTTATAGGTTAGAACAAAACTGGGAAAACTAAGGCCCGGGGGCTGGATGCAGCCCGTTTGGTGTTACAATTTGGCCCACAAAACTTGTCCAAATTATACTGTTAATTTATATTATCGTTATTCGTTATTACCTTTTCCTTGCAAAGCCAGCATTTGCCAAAAAAGATTATCACCGTGTTATAAGCATTTGAGAATTTCGCCTTTATTCAATACTTAACTCATCATTTATCCTAGTTCACGCAAATACTCAGTCTTTCTGATCCAACTTAATTTTCAGTACCACCCGCGAGTCGAAGTAATTGCCCAGGCCTGGGTGAGAACTTGTGTCCCTCAGCTTGGAAACATCAGAAAAGGTCGAATTACACCTGGGAGCAATAATGAAGGGCAAAAATGTCCCTGAAAACAACGCAAATTGAAGGATATGACGATGAACTGTCAGTCTGTGTGTGTGTGATCAGACCTGCTGACCCACACGTCCACCCTGGTCCAGAGCTCAGTTAACAACTTCTCACATGCCGTCTGCAGTCATTAACCACTGAGGGCTGTGAACTAATCGACTCAGCGTGCGTATCCTTCCATGTGGATGATCCGTTCACGTGCGTTCATTTCTCCGTCTCAGGGACAATGAACGGTTCTGTATTATGGACACGTGAGTTTGACGTCTTCGTTCTGACCGTTGACATTGGGCGGTGACGCATTGTTTTGTTCTTCCAGAGCTTCATCCCCTTGAATGGACCCTTCAGTTCTTCAGTCAGTCTATGATTCAGAATAGATCTCACTCAAAACAATATGACTTTACACCTGTGACTATTTTTTTCCAACACTAACCTAGTTTAGTTTCTGTCATTTATAAATGAATCTGTAATTTTAACTGTCAAATCATATTAATAGATGTATTGCAGTACATTTTGAGGTCAGGAGTGGCAGAGAAGTACGATAGATCGGTGCAGGACATGTACGAGAAAAAACAGTAGTGAGGTGGTACTGTTGAATGGACAGAAGACCTTAAGGTGGAGGTGGGACTGCATCAAGGATCATGAGCCCCCTTCTTGTTTGCTTTAGTGATGGACAGATGGATCTGCAGTGAGAGCAGCAACTAGAAGAGAACCTAGAGAGGTGGTTTGCACTGGAGAGAAGAGAAATGAAGGTCAGAAATCAAGTGAACAGTGAATTGGTGAGGTTACAATGAGCAGAGGAGGAGAAGGTGGAGGAGTTTAGATACTGAGGAGCAGTGGAGACTGTGGAAGAGAGGAGAAGAATAGAGTGGAGTCAGGATGGAACAACTGGAGAAAAGAGTCAGGAGTGATCTGAGATAAAAGTCAGCTAAGGTGAAGGGACAGGTTTACAGGACAGTGGTGAGACCAGCCATGATGGATGGACTAGAGACACTAGGAATAGACAGAAGACAGGAGACAAAGCTGGAG
>JAFBJS010004906.1:35266-46125 GCA_016785265.1 Paraplagusia blochii
GGACAACACAGACAGGAAGGTTTGGAGAAAAAGCTAGAGAAGACAGATTGAGATGGTTTGGACATGTTCAGAAGAGGGACAGTGGTAGAAGAATTATCCTAGAGATGGCGCTACCAGGTAGCAGACAAAGCGGCGATTGATGGATGCAGTGAGGGAGGACATGGAGGTAGTTGGAGACAGCGTAGAACATACAGAAATCGGAGAGAAAAAAATGTTGACTCACTGTGGCAACCATTGAAAAAGGACAAGCTGAAAGAAGAAAATGATGACAGTACATGAACTTTCCTATTTGCATTGACCTATAATAACCTCTATACCAACATGTCCCTCTTGCCATCATTCACTCCATGTGCGAAGAAAGAACAAAAACCCAGACGGACATTCAGTCTGATGATGTAACTGATTCTCAGGGAAAACTGAGCAGAAAGAAAAATCTCCATGAATACGATGAGGCGCAGGTCACTGAGTTCTGATGGGATTCACAGGATCAGGTTCTGTTACCGCGGGTGTGTCGTGTTCCGTACTCGCTGATCTTTCTAAAAACGAGCGCCGGCCGTGATGCAACAGTGAGGAGCTGGAAACTGCAGCTACAAAAACATGTGCTGCATATGCAGCGCAGGCATGAATATGTGAACGAGCAGAGAGCAGCCCTGCAGAGTAACCCTGAGCTGAGTCAACTTTACTGGAAAAAAAAAAACACACACTAACGTCCAAATCCACAATGTCCATGTTCTACTGTATTGCTGTTTTTGGGTGAGTCTATAAAAACCCTCCCGGGAGAGACGTCGGGCTGTGGGCGTTTATGGTTTTCTCATACGAAGAGATTGATGTCAGTTGTTGATTTTTAGGAGTTAAATGTGCACAGAGCTTTGTGTGAACGCAGTGTTCTTTGAGTTGATTAGATGAATGGATTAAGTCCATGTTGGGAAATAAAAGTAAAAAAAAAAAGAGCTTTCAAGGGAAAAGGGAATCATTTTCAGACGTGTCGCGCTGCGATGATGTTCTGTTGCAAAAGGTCTTCATTTCAAGTCAAGGCCAAAGGGTGCGTTTGTTTTTCTGCTGCTAAATTTCTGTTTAATTCTCAGACTGTGAGAAGTGGTGAAAAAAGCCAAGTCCTCCTCAGGATACGACACAAAAAGCCAAAATGCCAAAATGTCCATTTAAGACGGGTTATCTGTGTCTTTTGGTCATGTGACACGTAAAAGATCTATCTACAACGGAGTGGAAAATATGAAAAAAAGTTCTACTTTGTCTGTGAAGATCCTTGTTCATCCAGGTCATGATGTCCAAAATGTTTAGTTGTCAGCAACTGGACTTCTTCGTTCCTCAACTTCCTCAACAGTTGAGGAATAAAACTTGCTTATAGCTCAAGCCTTTTTTGGAAAGTTATTCTCTATTAATCCTAATATGAGAACTCCGACTCACAAGCGCCATCTTGTGGTTCCTTCCTAGTAAAAACAATGATGCTAGCCTATGGGAGGGATGAGGCCTGTTTATGGCAACAGTCAAATACGCTAGTTTTACACTGTGGGATTTTGAGACGATTCAACCACAATTTTCCAGCGAGTTGTGGGTCCAACTCGAACAATGCAAGATTCCAAATCTGGTCAATTTACGCAGAATTTGTACCTCAACCTGCCACACTGCACACGGGCGAATGCGGATACAGAGGAGAAAATGTGTCAACAGCAGGGGGCAGCATGGGACAACTGACAGACCAGACTGACCATGTCTGTGAAGACTTTTCCCGGTTGTTCACAGAATGGAACAATTGTCTGGGAAATGAGTTTTTGTTTGTTGAATATTATTCTCATTGGGTCTCAGAGAGAAACTGTGAACAAGGCTACATCGCCAACTAGTGGCTTCTTCTTCAGCTTCTTCCTCCTTGCCTTTGACTGTGTCATGTATGATTGTACAGTGTGATCATTCCAATCAGATTTGTCCAACCGTCGGATTGTACAGTGGGAGTACGCAAGTGAACTGATCATCCCAGCGTTTCCCTCGTACGGTGTGAGCAGTAGAGGGACACGCGTGGCCTAGCATTAGCCGAGTAGGTAGCTGCTTGTCTGTTGCTGGGGCTCAGGGGCAACTGCCCAAATCACATTGCACCATATTGTGAGCCTTCCTGTGGGTGGTGTTATGTGGGTCGGTACGGTGCTATGATCAGAGCACCTCAGTGGCAACCTGGCAGCTGGTGGATTCCAACCTGAAGCCCTGAAGTCCACTTCCTTAACCAGTGGCGGGCCATGCATTTCAAACTTGGGCCTTCAGTGACATCATAGTTTTGTGACGTCAAATTAATACGCCTCATCCTCCACTCCAGGAGAGCGTATCCAATCATGGGACATGTTTGTGTTGCCTTCTACATAGGGCCAGCTAGAAGGCCCTGAGGTCGCAATCTCGCGAGGTGATTGGTCCGAGCGCTGTTAACTGAACTGGTTGTGTCCATTGACTTACAGTGGGCACAGCCTTCACTTTTGATTCTGAAGGCTCTGGCAGATGTGGGTCAAGATGGTCCCGTTTTCAGATAACCTCAGTGGCAACCTGGCAGCGGGTGGATTCGAACCCTCAACCTTGCGGACCCAAGTCCTCTTCCATAACCTCTTGGTGGTTTTCTTAATGCACCAGTGAAATGTGAAAATTTCCACGTGTCTGTGTTAAAGCAGCCGAGGAGGCGGGAACAGGGAGGAAGAGGACGATGATGAAGAAAGTCTTTATGTCAGTGAGCGTCTCTATAATCACCAGCTCCACTCACTGAGTGTCAGTTCGACGTCGACAGACACCTGTGCAGCCGCTGCTATGACAACTGCCTAAATATATAAATATATATATATTTCCACCTGTGGCTGGAAAACTGTCTGGAGACGCAGACGACGCCGCGAGGGTCCGTCTGTGTCAGAGCTCGGTGCCTGGAGGCAGATGTAAAGATTACAGGCTCAGGCCCGAGTCTCAAAGACGTGGAACATATTTTCTATTTTTATGACCAGAGATTAGCAGCAGCCCGGAGCGAAATGATCCCGAATCACGGATTTAACAACGATGGTCGTGTGTTGAGCGAGGCTTTCGTCATCTCACCATGTTAGGGTTTGTTATTATAGTTGTTTTTGGATTCGTTACGGGTTCATTGTTTACGTTCCTGCCGTAAAAACTGTGCCATCGAGAGGAATGCTGGAAGTAGACCCAGGAGACATCCGTCAACTGACGAGGACTGTCCACAAACAGCAACTTATTCCAGTCAGTGACTCACTTTCCCAGTCAGTCCTAATTGTGAACTCCGACACGGTTCTGACTGAGGAACTGACTTGTCTGAGCACGACCATCGCCCGGCGCTCTGGTCCCGACCCTCAGGTGTTTTTCCTGAGTTGTGAGTCTGAAAGAAGAAACCAGACAAAGAAGCGACTGGAAGGAAAAATGATTTCCATCAGTGCTTTGACATTTTTTTTATATTTACCTCAGAAAAAAAATATATTCCACAGCATTAACATGAAGCCATCCATTCATCCACCAACCACCATCTTCCATTTAATCATAACCAGGTGGCTGAGGACATTTCTTCAGGCTAAAGTGAAGACCACAAACATAAATCTCCCAGATCGACATACATATTTTTTACCCATCATTTTGACATTATCAACTGAGAATAATCCTAATGAAGAACTTCTAGGATCATAGACACAGACTAACTACAGCAGTGGTTCCCAACCACTGGGCCGAGGACCAGTACCAGTCCGTGGGTGAATTGGTGCCAGGTCCCAGAGAAATAATGTTTCCTTTTGGCCCCATCTGTCTATTACTTCCTCTTGATCCATACCCATATCAACAAAAGAACTGACCAATAGAATGGCTAGGATTCCATCTTCAATAATGCAGCCCATCATCAATAATGCAACTATATTTGATTAGGAAATATTTTCTCAGTGAAGACAACAACAATAAACTCAAAATGACGCAGAGTCATTGATACAAGAATATAACCTTGTACACCGGTCTGGTAGCAGAAATTTATAGGCTGTGTGGACTTGAAAAATCCTTGTTGTGCCCATGCACAGTTAATTCCTGTCTCTTATACACATCTACACGGATCAGAACCTGGAGGACACGGATCAGAACCTGGAGGACACGGATCAGACCACTGAGACTGTCCGCACAGTCTGCTCCTGTCTCTTATACACATCTAGATGTGTATAAGAGACAGACTATGTTTCACTGACCGCTTTTGGCCCCATCTATCTATTACTTCCACTTGATCCATACCCATATCAACAAAAGAACTGACCAATAGAATGGCTAGGATTCCATCATCAATAATGCAACTATATTTAATTAGGAAATATTTTCTCAGTGAAGACAACAACAATAAACTCAAAATGACACAGAGTCATTGATACAAGAATATAACCTTGTACACCGGTCTGGTAGCAGAAATTTATAGGCTGTGTGGACTTGAAAAATCCTTGTTGTGCCCATGCACAGTTAATTCTGGTAGGAAGATTTTATAGGTAGGAAAATATTTTAGAACACCGGGAATTTCATTTTATTAAGGGGTATTTATCTGCCACAACTTAACGACCGGTCCGTGAAAAAAGTACCAGACTTTTAAAACACATTTATTCATAAATATTTTTAAATAAAATTGTAATGCTATTTATTTTTTATTAATTTGAAAAGCTTTTTACATTTAAAAACATTTTATCCAATCTGAGAAATATTTCAGCTAGCTAGTGTTGTCAGATTCTGCCAGAGTCTTCAGAATCAAAAGTGAAGGCTCTGCACACTGTGTGTGAATGGACCTATCATCTTGCGAGATTGCAACCTCAGGGCCTTCTAGCTGGCCCTATGTAGAAGGCAACACGTACATGTCCCGTGACTCTCCTGGAGTGTGGCGACACTGAAGGCCCAAGGTTGAAATGCGTGGTCCGCCACCCAGATTTTGAACTTTAACGTAAGAAAATTCTATTTTTTTTATCTCGAAAGAAGAAAGATTTCTTTACAAACTACAAAACATTAAGAAATAAAAGGCAAAAACTAAATTGTCGGCAGCTTTTATAGATACTACAGAGCTGGATTCTCACTGATATTTTTAGAACCTTTCGAGTATTTTTGTGTGTTTTTCCCAGTGATCGTGCAACAGATGATTCCAACCCTTTTAGCTACACTGATGGCAGGAATCATCTTGGGAAATCCAAACACATCTCAAAATCTCCTGCTCTGATGGTAGATGAACACCAGGCCATTCATCTGTACGTGCCGTCAATCAGACGAACACATCAGCGTCTGTGAGTCATTCACCCAGAATGTCCTACAGCGGCTATTTCATCAGACGACCCTGACTTGGAGACGGTCGCAGGCTCCACATCTGCTCCCGGCCAACGCGGGTCCTGCCATGGGGCTAAAAATACCAGCCTTCAGCTCACGCTGTCCCACTGTCCAGACAATGACAGGGGCATTAGACCAGCCTGGACTCAACGTGGGGCTGATCGAAATCTAACGGTGACACAATCAAAGTAGAACCTGCTCCTGTGGACAGAGTCCAGAAGTGAGGGTCTCAGAAATAGACCACCCGTTGCGTCCAGGCAGAGTTTGGACGCTGGAGGATGAAATGTCTGTTTGTCAGGAAGAGAAAAAGTCGGATTTAACGTAAAATGTTGGCTTTTTCAACTGAGGACACGGAATAAATTCAGCTTTTTTTCTTTTCCTGCCCCCGTTGGAATATGTTAACATAGATTCAGAGACAATTTGGATTTGTTACGAGTTACAGTGTCCCCGAAGTTGCGTCACCGTGGATTTATATTCACTTTTGGCCTCCTGACCATGGACAGTAGGAAGGGGGAAAAATAGACCCTTTAAAAGCCAAAAAAAAAAAGAGTACGGGTGGAGGTCATGTGGAGGCGAGTACACTGGGGGATTCATTTCCAATCACAGCCTCCATCTGTGGAGATGTGGATCCCAGCGATGATCAGTTAAAGACTCTTGGTCTTACACCACACGATCCGAAGGACAGGTCCGATGGACTGCTCCAGATAAAGAGTCTGCTGAATACATTGTCTCCTACAGCAGTGTCTCCTGCAGTGATACTGGTTTGTAATTAAACACTTGATGCATTAGGTTGAACTTAATAAAAAGGACTAAGAATCTCAGTGGTGCCGTTCTCCCTTAATCTGGAAGCTTCTCACTGGACCATCATGTTGGAGAGTCTGTTAATGTCTTATATTATTAAAGTGTAGCGTGAAGTCACGTTGGATTCTTTGAATTTTTAACCATTTAATTACAACAAGAACGTTGATTTGTGATAGAAGAGAGTCAGCTAAGGTGAAGGGAAAGGTTAACAGGACGGTTGTGAGACCAGACATGATGGATGGATTAGGAATAGACAGAAGACAGGAGACAAAGCTGTAGGTGGAGGAGTTCAAGATGCTGAGGTTCTCTTTGTGAGACAAGGATGGACAGGGTCAGGAATGAGGTGATTAGAAAGACAACACTGACAGGAAGGTTTGGAGATAAAGCTATAGAAGACAGATTGAGATGGTTTGGACATGTTCAGAGGAGGGACAGTGGTCATATTGGTAGGAGAATGATCCTAGAGATGCAGCTACCAGGCAGGAGACTGATGAAGGTGATGATCTGCTTGTCCGTTACCGAGTAGCAGGGGCGGCTGACACCACCCAAATCAGATTGCACCATATTGTGTGCCTTCCTGTGGGTGGTGAGCCCACAATAAGTTCTGTGGATCGGGACGGTACTGTGATCAGAGCACCTCAGTGGCAACCTGGCAGTAGGAGGAATCGAACCTTCAGCCCTGCGAACCCAAGTCCGCTTCCTTAACCACTGGGCCACCACTGCTGACCGGGGGCGTAGCCAGAACCCATAAAATGGGTGGGCCCCGAACAAATTAGGGTGGGCCAACCACAAAGTATTATAGCCAAGTTTGATCAGCCCTCTCATTGGATGGGGCGGGCCTGACTGACAAGTGGGCGGGCCCAGGCCCACCCGTGGCTACGCCTACGTTTCCGACACTAACGTAATGTAATGTTATGTAAATAAAGACGAGACTAAGGAAGAAGAAGGAGATGATGGTAGGAGAAACGCCCAGACATGATGAGAACAAAGCTCACCATGGACCCGAAAATGTCTGGTCTGTCAATCCTGCTCTACTGCCCCCTGTTGGTGACTTGTTTTCTCCTCTGTATTTACAGTAAGTTCAGTGTGAGGGGATGAGATGAAAATCTTCAGGATTTCAAACAAGTTTGATGTCCACACTGCCGACCCTGAGGTGATAATCGCTTAACCCAGGGATGGGCCACAATTTATCCTAAAATTGGACACAGGGGCCGAGTCAAGAGGCAAGTAAAAGTCATGTATAAAACCCAAAATGTTAAATTTCTAACAGCCTTTATGATGTCATCTACTGGGGAACTTAGGCATTGCACGGAAAAGACAGAAGTATAATAATAATATAAATAAATCATTTAATTTGGACAGGGATGGCGGGGCGCATTGAAAGGCTTGAAAGACCACATCTGGTCCCCCGGGCCTTAGTTTACCCATACCTCGCTCAACCTAACCACGTGTAGATGACTTGACATGAGTCGCAAAAAAGAATCAAAACATCAGGTCTGATCACCAGGTAGTTGCACGACTGAAAAAGTTGTGAGGAAGTTGTCTCATAACACACAAGAAACTCACTCACTGGTCTTTTTAAGCTCTTGCAGGCCATTTAAGAGGACTTGGTGGGCCGCATTTGGCCCCCGGAACCTTGAGTTTGACACAAGTGATCTGGGCAGTGTGTATTAACGGCAACATTTAGAAAACATCTCTCTCTCTCTGGCCTAGTGGTAAAGGAACCCAAATGACATCCAGAGGGTTGCAGGTTAAAATCCACCAACTGCCACTGAGCAAGGCACTGTCCCCACTCACTGCACTGTTCGCTTTGGTGACGGGTCATATACAGTACAGAGAGTGGTGTGAATCACAATGTCACAATGACAAGGAGTTTGATTTCCTTCCACACTAATAGCCTACATCAGACAAGGGGGAATCTAGGGTGCGGGGGCCAGATGTGGCCCATGTATCTTAGAAATATGGCCCATGTAACTTATAACATATAAGACATATAGCATAACTTTTACATGTCATCTATCTGAGATCACATGACTTCCATCTGTCTGCTCCAAACTCAGCCTCACTCGTCCAATTTTGGGATCAACTGGGGCTTAGAACTCCAGGTCCTGGTCTGGAGCCAGAATCCAAGAGTTTTTCCAGGATTCTTCAGGTTTTCCAGGTCCTGAACCAAATCCCTCAAACTCCTCCACCTCCATCACAGCGTGTCCTTGCAGGGACATTGATGATTAACTGACAGCTGGTATTAGTCGTCCAATTTGACCGGAGTTATTTGGAAGTATCTCCTCCACAAACTTTAACAACTCTGTTTGTTTCTGTGTCTCGTTCTCCGTCTTTCTCTTCGTCAAATGTCCTACTCATGAGCAGACCAGTCTGGGTGGATGCTGGCGTGGGTTGAAAACATACGGCGGCATGGACGCACGTGGCCAGGTGATTAGACTACATCAGTGGGAGAGCAAACACATGAGAACATGTGTCTCAGCAGCAGCAGGTGGAGGTGGAGGTGGAGGCTTCGCCCACTGTTTGTTTACGTTGTATGCTCTAGTGGAGACACAGACTTTGTCTTAATGGGACGGCGTTGTATGAAGAGACGACTATCAGTGCAACAGAAACCAGACGTGTACTTTCTCTCTCACGCAAAACAGAGACGCTCATGTTCTCCGTCCTCACTCTGGGCTGACCAGTGTTACGGTCAGGCCTTCCTACTGTCCAGGAAGTCAGTGCTGATGGTCACCATAGAAACCATGAGGTTCTGGTTAAAAAGATTTGGGGAAAAAACAAGGAGAAAATCTGAAATTAAGCCTCCAGATGTGAACCTCTTCTATTTCAGGCTCATGTCTTTCCTGCACAACAGAGGGCGCTATTTTTGCCTTGCTTTTCTTCTACTCCGTTCAGCCTGTTCTTTTTTCAAAGGTTTTCACAGTGAATCAACAATTTCCATCTCCCCCTGTCCTCTGTGTCCACAACTCCAACTACCTCCATGTCCTCCCTCACTGCATCCATCAATCTCCTCTTTGTCTCCTGCCTGGTAGCTCCACCTATAGGATCATTCTTCTACCAATGTCCCTCCTCTGAACATGTCCAAACGTCTTCTGTCTTCTCTAGCTTTTTCTCCAAACCTTCCTGTCTGTGTTGTCCCTCTAATCACCTCATTCCTGATCCTGTCCATCCTTGTCTCTCCTTAAGAGAACCTCAGCATCTTTAAGTCCTCCACCTCCAGCTCCTACCTGGGAGCTCCATCTCTAGGATCATCCTTCTAACCATCTCTTCCAAACCATCTCAATCTGTCTTCTCTAGCTTTGTCTCCAAACCTCTGTGCTGTCCCTCTAATCACCTCATTCCTGATCCTGTCCATCCTTGTCTCTCCTAAAGAGAACCTCAGCATACCTTCGCCTCCGCCTCTTCTAATCTAACTCCAACTACCTCCATGTCCTCCCTCACTGCATCCATCAATCTCCTCTTTGTCTCCTACCTGGTAGCTACATCTCTAGGATCATTCTTCTACCAATGCATCCACTGTCCATCCTCTGAAGATGTCCAAAATACTGCTTCCTTGCTCACCGCCCACAGGAAGGCTGACAATATGGCGCAGTGTGATTTGGGTGGCAGTGATGGAGACTAAAGATGAGAAGATGACGATAAACGCATGAGAAATAAGTCAAACCAGGTGGTGAAACACTGAGGTTCTGGAAAAACTTCTACAGAACCTCCAAGGCTTTTTTTTTCCTCAGTCTTGCCTAAATGAAGGACTTGACGTGAGTCCAGACTGGACAGAACCAGATTGACATGAAGAGACGGCTGAAAAAAACAACAGACAAACCTGTGGAAAAATACAACCTGTTCAGGTCTGGATCCACGATTAGAAGCTTGTGGAAAATTCAAGGGGTAAAAATAGTTCTGTCCTTTTCTGTCTGTCTTTACTACAGGGCAGGTGCAACACCTTCTTTTTTGCTACATGGAGGAGACAGTAATGGTTCTGCTGACTTGTCATAACAAGGAGCGGTGACTCAGGAGAAACCAGACGGCAACAGAGACACAAAGACACAAAGGCAGCGCGGCCCTCCTCCTGAGCTCACACTCCTGCTCTGATCTCTGACACACACTTTAAAAATAAACCCTGGAGCTGGAGCCTCCACTGCTATGGGTGGTGTCAGTGATGGAGCTGAAGACTGAGGTGATCACAGAATGACAAAAGGCACAAGGAGGTGTGTGTGTGTGTGTGTGTGTGTGAGGGAGAGAGAGTCACAGAGTGTGTTTTGAACCAGACATTTTTGGTTCAAAGCCATGATGGATGGATTAGAGACACTAGGAATAGACAGAAGACAGGAGACAGAGCTGGAGGTGGAGGAGCTAAAGATGCTGAGATACTCTTTAGGAGAGACAAGGATGGACAGGATCAGGAATGAGGTGATTAGAGGGACAACACAGACAGGAAGGTTTGGAGACCAAGCTAGAGAAGACAGACTGAGATGGTTTGGAAATGTCCAGAGGAGGGACAGTGGATACATTGGTAGAAGAATGATCCTAGAGATGGAGCTACCAGGTAGGAGACAAAGAGGAGGTTAAAGGATGCAGTAAAGGAGGACATGGAGGTAGTTGGAGTCAGAGTAAAGACTCCAACTACCTCCAATGTAGAGATTACAAGGAGCTGGAGGTGGAGGAGTTAAAGATGCTGAGGTTCTCTTTAGGAGAGACAAGGATGGACAGGATCAGGAATGAGGTGATTAGAGGGACAACACAGA
>JAFBJS010004907.1:0-20729 GCA_016785265.1 Paraplagusia blochii
ATTAATGGAAACAACTTGATATGATACCAAAACTCAATCAAATATTATCAAATTATTCTTGTAATTTCCAGGTAAATCAATTTTGGGAACAAATGTTTCAGTGCAGATTTCCACCAACTCCAGCTGGTTGGTTGGAAGATGGAGGAGCGTTATGTACTGGGCAGGAGATATTAGACGATGAAGCAGCTGAGAAATTTTTGGATGTTTCAAACCTCAGACCAGAGTATAATGTGTACAAGGCTGTGTATGCTCTGGCACATGCTCTTGATGACATGCTGCAGTGTGAACCAGGGAGAGGACCTTTCAGTGGAGACACTTGTGCTGATTTACAAAGACTGGAACCATGGCAGGTGTGAGATAATTTTAGCAATTTATTTTAAAATACATTTATCTCCATCATGTGAACACTCCCATATATCTAATTATTTCCTAACCTAAAAAGAGTTTATCGTCATGTCCATTGGGTGAATGCAGTTATTCATATTAAGGGGGCAGTGGTAGCTTTGTGGTTATGGAAGCAGATCTAGGTCCGGAGGGACTCAGGTTTGAGTCCACCAGCTGCCAAGAAACCAGTGATGTGCTTTGAGCATGGCATCATCCTCAAGTACTAGTGAGGGAACGACCAGGAATATCACTTGGTCAGACATGTGGAAGATCCCACAGGCAAGACTCAGCTTCCTCATCCGCTCAACCCATGACATGCTCCCCTCCTGGAACCTCCACCAGTGGTTCGGGAGTCAGGAATGTTGTGCGCTCTGCAATGCTCCTCATGCTAGCTTCCAACACATCCTGTCAGGCTGCAAGATTGCACTCTCACAGGACCACTACAGATGGCGGCATGACCAAGTCCTGTGAAAGCTAGCAGAGTGCTGACAGTGACACAAAACACCACCACCTGCAGAAGACCCCACCATCGTAATTGCAGAAGGAGGTGTTAACAGAAACATCAGGCCAAGAAAAACATCAAGGCCCCTCTTGCCCAACCAGGAGTGGAGAATGAGGGTAGACCTCGACAGAAAGCTCCACTTCCCCACAGAGATCACCATTACATCCCTCCGGACAGACAATGTCATGTGGTCAGCCAAGGCAAGAGTAGCGATTCTCATCAAGCCCACAGTGCCTATGAAGGAGGGGAATCGAGGCCTCTTTCGAACGCAAGAAAGCCAAGCACTCATAGTTAGCTGCTGAGTGCCAGGAGGCTGGCTCGAAAACCATTGGCTACCGTGTGATGGTTGGATGCCGAGGCTTCACTTAGTTGTCAACCACATGCTTCTTGAGGGATGTGGGACTCACCGGAAGAAGACTCAGGAAGGCAACGAAGGACCTGGCAGAGGAGGCTGAAAAAGGGAGCTTTTGGCTCTGGCTCAAGAGGAAGGACACAAGTTGTGGAAGGAACAACTAACCCCAGACAACAGCCGCAGGGGACGACACCCATCAGCTGCAGGGGGTGAGAGGGAGACGTCCCTGTCACTGCAGGGCAGCCATCAGGAGAAGAACCGGAATTAAAGGAGCAAAAACGTTGATGAATGGTTTCCTGGCTGACCTATGGACACCGGAAGAGGTGCGACAGGCAACAATGCCGAGCAGGAAATAACACCTTCCTGTACATTCCTGTATAATCCTGTGATTTTACGAGATGCGTGAGGCTCTGTGGTTGTTAGGGCTGTTGAAACCCATTTGTATTTGGTCCCTCTGTTTTGAGTCATTTCCAAAACAACTTTTCACACCTCTGTCCATTGTTGAAGGGAGTAGTCTACTACTGGAGGAGAACTACTAGAGTTTCCTTTGACATCAACCAAAAACTGACAAAGTTCCTCCGTTGAGCAATAAAAATGTCCTTCAACTCCTAGAAGTCCACTTGCTTACAACAAGGATATTTCTATGAACATTATCAGTTAAGGGTTAGGAAGAAATGCAAACACCTTGTCATTGTGATTCACACCACTGAACACACGAAATGTGCCCTCTGCATTTAACCCATCACCAAAGTGAACTGTGGGCAGCTTTAAGTTCGTGGGTTGCCAGTGGACCTCAGTGGTTACCTGGCAGTTGTGGATGTAAACCTGGGGCTTTGTGGCACTCAGTTTGGTCCCTTAAACAGAAGGCCACCACCATCTTTTTCCAGTAAACTCACCACCAGGAAGGACCCAAAGGACTGGAAGGTGGTTGTGGAGACTACTGCCTCTGGTTTCCTGTACGAGATAACTGATGACATTGGGTGGATAATGGTCTTTTTGTTTTTTGCAGCTTGCATATTACTTGGAAAATGTGAACTTCACCACATCGTTTGGTGATCAAGTGTCATTTGATGAGTACGGTGACGCTTTACCCATCTATGACATCATGAACTGGGTGTGGCTTCCTGATGGAAGCACTGAAGTAAGGAATGTGGGAGAAGTGAAAAGGTCTCCTTGGGGAGGGGACAAGATCACACTTCATGAAGACAGAATCTTTTGGAATTTGGGGGCTAAACAGGTTAGAGCTTACCTTTTTACAAGAATAACAAGGAGTCATCAAATTCATGAATAGATTTTTATACATTTCCAAAGCCCCCACAGTCGGTTTGCAGTGAAAGCTGTCCACCAGGAACCCGTGTTACCCGGAAGAAAGGGGAACCTGAGTGTTGTTTTGACTGTGTTCCTTGTTCTGAGGGAAAGGCGAGCAATGAAACAGGTACATTTGACATTTTATTATTGATGTACTAAATTGGCATCACATTGAATCTCATTTTCTTTTTAGATTCAATAGTGTGCATCGATTGTCCAGAAGATTTCTGGTCCAGCCCCAAGCGTGACCACTGTGTTCCAAAGAAAACTGAATTCCTTTCCTACCGTGAACCTCTTGGCATCTGTCTGACAACCACCTCAGTGTTGGGCACATGTGTGTGTCTTATTGTTTTCAGCATCTTTATTCGTTATCGCAAGACACCTATTGTTCGTGCCAACAACTCAGAACTCAGTTACCTTCTACTGCTATCACTCAAACTGTGTTTCCTTTGCTCATTGCTCTTCATTGGACGACCCAGGTTATGGACATGTCAACTAAGACATGCAGCATTTGGCATCAGTTTTGTTCTCTGTATCTCATGTATCCTGGTGAAGACTGTGGTGGTTCTGGCTGTATTCAGAGCCTCTAAACCTGGAGGTGAAGCCAGTATGAAGTGGTTTGGTGCCATACAGCAGAGAGGAACAGTTCTGGCACTTACTTTTGTTCAAGCAGCGATCTGCACTGCCTGGCTTGTTTCTTCATCACCCAAACCCCATAAAAACAACCAGTATCACAGTGAAAAGATAGTTTATGAGTGTATCATTGGCTCCACGGTTGGTTTCGCAGTCCTGCTTGGTTATATTGGCCTACTAGCAATCCTTAGCTTTTTACTAGCCTTTTTCGCAAGGAAACTTCCAGACAGTTTCAACGAGGCTAAATTCATAACTTTCAGCATGCTTATCTTTTGTGCAGTGTGGGTGGCCTTTATTCCCGCCTATATCAGCTCGCCAGGAAAGTATGCAGATGCTGTGGAGGTGTTTGCAATCTTAGCTTCAAGTTTTGGCCTGTTGGTAGCGCTGTTTGGACCAAAATGTTACATTATTATTTTCAGACCAGAAAGGAATACAAAGAAAGCCATAATGGGTCGAAAAGCTGGATCATAAATGTTGTAGGGGGATATTCCAGTTCTCAGCCAGCCAGTCTACAGAAGTACAAACAGTTGTTAGCCAAGATTAAAAAAGCCCTATACGTAAATTACCTACTTTTGTTAGAATTGTGTGATTGAGAACGTTGGTTAACATTGGTTATGTCTTACACAAGCCTTTAGTTTCAAATAATATCCATGTAAAACGGATATGTTCCATTCCATGCAGTCCCTTCCATTGATCAACGAAAATATTTAGGGTACACTCATACTCTAAGGCTTTAACATTTGCATCCTAAAGTCTAGAACAGTTTTCTGGGTGGTGTCTGTGCAAGTGTTCCACTTGTAGAAACTGTTGTCTACAAAGAAGCAGACCAGGACACTCTTCTCCGTCTAGGGGGATTTTATGGCTTCTACTCATAACGTTGCACATCAATATTGCCAACTTAGTTCATAATACCTAATTCTGCACCACATTCCTTGCCTGGGTGCCTGCGATATTATCATAAACCTTGTGAACTTTCAGTTGAACCCGAACCCCCCCCAAGTCACTTTTTGCAGCAATATCTCCTTTGCGTGTTCTATCCCCTAGCTACCTTTTAGCTACAGCTATTGAAGCAGAGGGATATATCAAAATCTGTGGTGGGCAATATTATTGAGGACTGTAAACACAACCAAATCTAATACCAATAAAATTGATTAAATGCATTTATGACATATTGCCTTATGTGTTTCCTCTTTATCTCTCTTAAAATGTCCTAAATTAATTATATTATTTTGAAATTATATATATGGTGTCTAAGCATTGCATATCCATTTTCAGTCATACTAGAAAAACCTGGTTAAGGAAGTTGAATTGGGTCCACAGGGTTCCACCTGCTGCTAGGTTGCCACCAAGGTGCTCCAGGCATAACAACGTCCCGACCCACATAACTTCCAGTGGGCCTTCATAGTCCTGCCCCAAAAGCCTCTCCCAGAAGGGTGGTATAGACTCAAAAAGTCAGGTTGATCCATTAAATATAGCTCCACTGTGATAACCCCTCACTGGGTGGAGACGAGGAGCAGAGGAAAAAAATCATGATATCATTTCAAGACATAAGTACTTTATTAATCTACACCTGTGTTTTCACAGTGAGATTTCCTTCTCTGTATTCATCCACCTGTCAGTTACAAGGACAGTTTAACCTGAATGGGATTCACCAGACAGGAGATGTCATTCTAGGAGGATTGTTTGCAATCAATTTCTTTTCTACTGCTCCTGATTTATCTTTTACCTCAAAGCCACAGGAGTCTCTCTGCTATGGGTGAGTTGGATTTTCTTACCTTTTTTATATTGTATGTGCTTTTTTTTTATATGAAATAACCATATACTCACATTGTTCTTATTAACTTTAATTTTTTAAATATATATATATATTTTTAAGTTTTCATGTCTCAGGATTCAGACAGGCTCAGACCATGGCCTTTGCTGTTGATGAAATTAACAGAAACCCCAACCTGCTGCCTAATGTGACTCTGGGATACAGTCTCTATGACACCTGTATCGAATTATCAATCGGATATCGTGCTGCAATGTCCATAATCAGTGGTCAAGACGAAGAGATGGCATCAGAGGAGACCTGTGTAGGTCTTCCAGTCCTAGGGATTGTTGGAGATTCTTCCTCTACATCTTCTATCGCCATCTCCACAGTTGTAGGCTTGTACAGAGTCCCTCTGGTGAGCGAATCAGTAATCTTCAAATGCATTGGGGAAAGGAATGATTTACGTTTGAAACAAACCTTTGTCTGTTTTCCCTCAGGTCAGTTATTTTGCCACATGTTCCTGTCTAAGTAACAGACAACAGTTTCCGTCCTTTTTTAGGACGATTCCCAGTGATTCATTTCAGGTGAAACATCATTGTCTGAGTGTTTTGCCTTCATAAAAAGACCTATATATGTAATTTCTATATATTTTTTATCTGACTCCTCTGTGTCCACACAGGTCCGTGCTATGATTCAGATTCTCAAACACTTTGGTTGGACCTGGGCAGGTCTGCTGATCAGTGATAATGACTATGGCGTTCATGCTGCTCGGTCATTTCTCTCCGACTTGGGTCCAATTGCTGGAGGTTGTCTGGCTTATATTGAAGTTCTGCCTTGGGGAGACAACAGACCTGAATTGAAGAGAATAGTTAATGTGATCAGGAAATCTACGGCTCGTGTTGTCATTGTGTTTGCCCTTAGAAGTCACACGATGAACCTAATGGCGGAGGTGCGTTCTAAAAACATAGAAATAACTAGTTTTGAAAATCTGAATTTATGATACCACTTTAAGCTCTTGCTAAAATGTTGAGTAAAAATTGTGCAGAAAACAAACTGAAAGTCACATTTTACATGTATAAAAAGTAGCTTTGAATGATTTATGCACAGAATCAAGATCCATACAATAGTGTACATTTCCACAGAGGAATTTTTAATATTCATTGCACAGGTTGTGCGACAGAAGTTGACAGGCATTCAGTGGATGGCCAGTGAAGCCTGGACATCAATTGCAGAGCTACAGACCTCAGACTTCATGCCATACCTCGGGGGAACCCTGGGAATTGTTATACCTCGAGGAGAAATCTCAGGTTTGAGAGATTTTCTGTTGAAAATACGTCCTGACCCAGAACAGAACAACACGTATAACATGGTGAGGATTGAGGATTTTACTACACTCAGTATTTTCAATTTAGAAAATAGTAAAATAATATTTTTCTTTGTTTTCCAGGTGAATCAGTTCTGGGAACACACTTTTCAGTGTAGATTCCCTCCAGCTACAGCAGGTTGGCTTGAAACTGGAGGACAATTGTGCACTGGACAGGAAGTTGTTGAGACTGTTTTGGACAATGATGTTTTTGATACTTCAGACCTCAGACCAGAGTATAATGTGTACAAGGCTGTGTATGCTCTGGCACATGCTCTTGATGACATGCTGCAGTGTGAACCAGGGAGAGGACCTTTCAGTGAAGACACCTGTGCTGATTTACAAAGACTGGAACCATGGCAGGTTGTGTTATTTTATTTATTTTTTGTCATTGAAATGTTTACTTTTTCTTTACTAACTTGAAGCCAGGAACATAACTGCTAGTGTTCGCTGCAACCCCTGTTACTTTGTAACAAAGTTAATAAAAAAGTTAATAGTGGTTACTAAAATTAGTTAAACGATTACCCCTGAGTTCTGCCATTCAATTTATATAAAAAAAAATCCCACATTTCAGTTTATACTAACTATATTTTTGACCTTTTTACAGCTTTTGTTTTACTTGGAAAAAGTAAACTTCACCACATCATTTGGTGACCAGGTGTCATTTGATGAGAACGGTGATGCTTTACCAATATATGAGATTGTGAACTGGGTGTGGCTTCCTGATGGAAGCACTAAAGTTCTCAATGTTGGTGAAGTTAAGAGGTCAGCTAAAAATGTTGAAGAACTCACTATTAATGAAGATACAATATTCTGGAACTTTGTTTTCAAACATGTGAGTTTCCTGATTTTGGCCAACTTTATCCAAGGCTTTTTTTTCTATGGAAAAACAAACATTTTCATCCCTCAGCCCCCCAGGTCAGTGTGCAGTGAGAGTTGTCCTCCTGGAACTCGTATGGCCCACAAGAAAGGGGAACCTGAGTGTTGTTTTGACTGTGTTCCTTGTTCAGAGGGAAAGTTCAGCAACATCACTGGTAAGGGTGAACACTTTCAAGAGGACAGTTAATAGATATGGTACTGTTATAGAAAAACTTGTGACAATTATATTTCTTAACAAAATTCTTAGTATTTAATCTACTACTTTTCAGACTCCATGGAGTGTACCAGTTGTCCAGAGGATTTTTGGTCCAGTCCCCAGCGTAACCACTGTGTTCCGAAGAAAACTGAGTTCCTCTCCTACCATGAGCCTCTTGGTATCTGTCTGACGACCACCTCAATATTTGGGACATTAACTTGTCTGGTTGTTCTGGTCATCTTCATTAATTATCGTAGCACACCAATTGTTCGTGCCAACGTGTTTCTTGTGTTCATTGCTCTTCATTGGACGTCCCCAACAGTTGACATGTCAACTAAGACATGCAGCCTTTGGCATCAGCTTTGTGCTGTGTGTCTCTTGTATTCTTGTGAAAACTATGGTCGTCATTGCCGTCTTCAAGGCCTCCAAACCAGGAGCTGAGTCCAGTTTAAAGATGTTTGGTGCCATCCAACAAAGGGGAACAGTTCTTCTTCTGACATGTTTTCAAGCAGTAATCTGTATCGTCTGGCTTGTCTTGGCTTCACCAGCACCACATAAAAACACTGAGTATTACACTGACAGGATAGTGTATGAATGTGCCATTGGCTCCACTGTTGGTTTTGGAATCTTGCTTGGTTACATTAGTTTACTAGCAGTCCTCAGTTTTGTGTTGGCTTTTTTGGCTAGAAAACTTCCAGACAGCTTTAATGAAGCCAAACTCATCACCTTCAGCATGTTGATCTTCTGTGCAGTGTGGGTGGCCTTTGTTCCTGCCTATATCAGCTCCCCAGGAAAATATGCAGATGCAGTGGAGGTGTTTGCTATCCTGGCCTCCAGTTTTGGCCTGTTGGTGGCACTGTTTGGACCTAAATGTTATATAATTCTATTGAGACCAGAGAGAAACACAAAGAAAGCCATAATGGGTCAAAGACAGTAATCAAACTTAATATCAAAGATGAATCCATTTGGAGTGGTGGACAACATTTATTATACTATACATATCATGATATCTACTATTATTAAGCAATCATTTAAAATCATAAAACCCTATTAGTTTATTTAGCCAGATCATGTTGAATAAACATGAGCACAATAAACAACTAATGTAGGTTAAGTCTGACCAATAGGGAAATAAGGTGCTTGGATAATTCCTGTTTAACTGTAAATGGCAGAAATATAATGGGACCAAGCATTGATCCTAGAGAGACGCCAATTTCTCTTAATCACCTTCTATGAATCTCTGGACATCAGTTTCAGGTTGTGTTTATATACAGTATATACACTATGAAATACAACAACTTCAAAGAACAGATCATGTGAAAATATTTTTGCAGTACTCATTAATAAACTCTGAGTTTTAATTGACATAGTTTAAAAGAGTAATGCAGGACTAGTGGAACAAGTAAATGTCCTGCAGGTATAAATGCTGCGATCCTTGGGACATTTCAGCACTATTCTACCCAAGATATGGAATCATATTCACAGGATATGGTACTGTCCTTTTCCACGTAAAAGTGTAGTGAATGTAACCGCGACATCGGTCGCCGTGCTCTTGCAGTTCTGTGGCACCACACCAAATAAAGGCCCAGATCATTTGTCTCACTGTGCACCCAAGATAAATTGTTAACCACTTCCCAAACACCCATATCAGCGGGGTAGATAGATACTTCTACCCTTATCGTGCTCCCGGAATTGAGCCCTATTTATGGACCTTTTCGACAACGACAAAAACAGAGCCCTGTTGGGTAGACTGCACCTTCTGTGGACACCGGACTGGTGTTGCAAAGTACGCCGTGCAGAGGGAAAGCGAAAGCGGTGTGCACAGAAGCAAAAAAGCTATGCTGGTCGGCCACCGATCAGATGTCTTTATCTATCAAATGTCCATTCACTGGATAATAAGATGGACCTGCTTTGTGGGTCTACCGTGAGATAAAAAACTGCGCGGTGCTTTGTCTGATGGAAACCTGGCTTAAGGACAACATGCCGGACTCAACTTTCCACGTCGACGGATGGGTAATCTACAGAGCAGACTGCAACCAGCAGTCAGGGAAAACAGTTAGAGAAGGACCTTCATCTAAATCAACAAAGTTTGGTCTACAAACAGCACTTTGAACAGTCAATGCTCAGAGGGCTTTGAGCATATGACCGTCAAGTGCCTCCTACCTCCTACTTGAGTTTACGGCAGTGATTGTGTTGGCTGTTCACATCCCACTGGATGCTAAAGGCCCTAAATCCACCGAAGCACAGTCAGAGCTGCACAACAAAATCAGCTAGCTGCCGCACAAGCACCTGGAGGCATTTTACGTGGTTGCTTGGGATTTCAACTTCGTAAACCTGACAGATGTCCTGCCTAAATTCCATAAACATGTCGACATACCGACATGAAGGAACAACACATTGGATGACGTGTAAACTAACAGAAAGAACGTGTACAGAGCCGACCCCAACCCCCACTTGGGTTTCTCCAACCATCTCTCCATCATGCTGGTGCCCGTGTATAGACCCCTGCTTAAACGCACCACCCTGACCCAGAGGACAATCAGTGTGGCCCAGTGACGCTGTCCCCCATCTCCAGTACTGCTTCCCCTTTACAGACTGGCAAGTCTTCAGAGAGGCAGCTGTCCATGAAAGGGAGGTGGATCTGGAAGAGTACACATCTGCAGTCCTTGGGTACATAGATACGTGTGCTGACGATGTAACCATCACTCGAACATTAATTGTTCACCCTAATCGGAAACCCTGGCTGAAAGCAGAGGTGAGGTCTCTGCTGAAAGCCAGGGATGCTGTTTTCAGGACTGGTGACAGAGTGGCGCTCAGACCAGCATTGAACGCAGGTGTAAGAAGGGCCAAGACCGCATATGCCGAAAGGGTCCAGGGACATTTTATGTCCAACGATCCTCGGAGCATGTGGAGGGTAGTCAAGTGCATCACTGACTTCACCAGAAATGCACAGTGCCCCACTGATCCCTCTCTGCCTGACTCTCTCAACAGGTTTTACGCCAGCTCTGAGGATCCAAACATCGCCCCTTGTCCCCCCGCAGCACCATACTTATCCCGTTTCCAGGAGAAGAGCCACCTATTGTGACCGTAGCAGAAAAGAGGAGGACCCTTCTGAGAATCAACCCACACAAAGCTGCTGGTCCTAACAACATCCCTGGACGGCTACTGGAGGGCTTTGCAAATGAGCTGACAGAGGTTCTGACGGACATCTTTAACACCTGTCTCCGGCAGGCGCAGGTCCCCACCTGCCTTAAGACTGCCACCATCATCCCCATCCCCGAAACATCCACAGAGGGCAAGGTCACAGTGACCTCGCCCTTGCCGCGATAGTCATGAAATGCTTCAGGCAAGGTCATGACTATTGGGGCTGAATGCTTCAGGCAAGGTCACAGTGACCTCACCCTTACCCCGATAGTCATGAAATGCTTCGAATGACTGGTCATGACCCAGATCAAGGCCACCATCGATGGATGCACACCAATATACATAACGGAACAATAGATACACAGAAGACCATCTTTTTTGTGAGACACGCAGCCCTCACCCCTTAAAAAGGACCCCATCCACCCAGCAAACTCACATTTGCTATCCTCCCCACAGGCAGGATGCTGCGAAGTATCAAAAGCAGGACCACCAGGTTGAGTTTCTTCCTTGAAGCTGTCAGACTGTTGAACTCTGGTGGGAACCTTTAAACCTGTCCTGTTGCTTCACTCACTCCCCCCAACAAAATAATCTTACACTGCAAATTGTCAACGCATTGCTTCTCTTTTTTCTTTTCTCCTCTTCTATCTTCCTTCTCGCTCTCACCTTGATCCAAGTATTTTATTTGGTTCATCATATGTCTAACATGTGATGCAAATGACAATAAACCTTCCTTAAATCCTTGAATTGTGCCTTATGTGTTTTCTCTTGTTGCATCTCCAAAAACTGTCTTCATTAATAAATAATTATATATATTATTTTGAAATGATATATTTAGTGTCTAAGCATTGGCGATACATTTTCTGTTGTACTAACAAAGCCTGGTTAGGACGTTGAATTGGGTCCACAGGGCTTCAGGTTCAAATCCACCAGCTGCAAGGTTCTCCAGGCATAACAACGTCCCAACCCACATAACCTCCAGTGGGCCTTCATGGTCCTGCCCCAAAAGTCTCTCCCAGAAGGGTGGTATAGACTCAAAAAGTCAGGTTGATCCATTAAATATAGCTCCACTGTGATAACCCTTCACTAGGTGGAGACGAGGAGCTGTGAAAAAAAAAAAAAATCATGATATCATTTCAAGACATGACTATTCTATTATTCTACATCTGTGTTTTCACAGTGAGATTTCCTTCTCTGTATTCATCCACCTGTCAGTTACAAGGACAGTTTAACCTGAATGGGATTCACCAGACAGGAGATGTCATTCTAGGAGGGTTGTTTGCAATCAATTTCTTTTCTACTGCTCCTGATTTATCTTTTACCTCAGAGCCACAGGAGTCTCTCTGCTATGGGTGAGTTGGATTTTCTTACCTATTTTCAGATATTTTATTTACTAATGTTTTAAATGAACTAACATTTATATATGTACTTTTTAGTTTTCATCCTTCAGGATTCAGACAGGCTCAGACCATGGCCTTTGCTATTGATGAGATAAACAGAAACCCCAACCTGCTGCCTAATGTGACTCTGGGATACAGTCTCTATGATAACTGTATTGAATTATCAACTGGATTTCGTGCTGCAATGTCCTTGATCAGTGGTCAGGATAGAGAAACGGAATCAGAGGAGACCTGTGTAGGTCTTCCAGTCCTAGGGATTGTTGGAGATTCTTTCTCTACATCTTCTATCGCCATCTCCTCAGTTCTAGGCTTGTACAGAGTCCCTCTGGTGAGCAATTCAGGAATTAAAATGTATTGTGGAAAGGATTGATTTGTGTTTGAAACAAACCTTTGTTTTCCCTCAGGTCAGTTATTTTGCTACGTGTTCCTGTTTAAGTAACAGACAACAGTTTCCGTCCTTTTTTAGGACGATTCCCAGTGATTCATTTCAGGTAGTATTTTGACGTGTCTTGTTAAATAACAACAGATATTCAATAATTCAGCAGTGTTTTCTTCTGAATGATTAGGGGTTTATGAACTGACTCTTCTTTTTGGTCCACACAGGTCCGTGCTATGATTCAGATTCTAAAACACTTTGGTTGGACCTGGGCAGGTCTGCTGATCAGTGATGATGACTATGGAGTCCATGCTGCTCGGTCATTTCTCTCTGACTTGGGTCCAATTGCTGGAGGTTGTCTGGCTTATATTGAAGTTCTGCCTTGGGGAGACAACAGAGCTGAACTGAAGAGAATAGTTAATGTGATCAGGAAATCTACGGCTCGTGTTGTCATTGTGTTTGCCCTTGAAAGTCACATGCTCAACCTAATGGCAGAGGTGAGTAATTATGTTTTGAAAATCTGAATTTATGACACTCAAACAAACTGAAAGCCAGGTTTTATACATGTTTAAAGTAGATTTGACTGGTTTATGCACAGAATCAAGTTGCAAACAATAGTATACATTATTCCCACATATCTTAATTTTAATATGCATTGCACAGGTTGTTAGGCAAAACTTGACAGGCATTCAGTGGATGGCCAGTGAAGCCTGGACATCAATTGCTGAGCTACAGACCTCAGACTTCATGCCATACCTGGGGGGAACTCTCGGTATTGCTATTCCTCGAGGAGAAATCTCAGGTCTGAGAGATTTTATGTTGAAAATACGTCCTGACCCAGAACAGAACAGCACATATAACATGGTGAGGATTTAACAAGTAGCAGCAATATCAATAATGTGAGATTGTATAGTAATGTTATAAAAATAATCTTGTATTTAAGGTGAATCAGTTCTGGGAACACACTTTTCAGTGTAGATTTCCTCCAGCTCCAGCAGATTGGATTGAAACAGGAGGAGAATTGTGCACTGGACAGGAAGTTGTTGAGACTGTTTTGGAGGAAGACGTTTTTGATACTTCAGACCTCAGACCAGAGTATAATGTGTACAAGGCTGTGTATGCTCTGGCACATGCTCTTGATGACATGCTGCAGTGTGAACCAGGAAAAGGACCTTTCAGTGGAGACACCTGTGCTGATTTACAAGAGCTGGAACCATGGCAGGTGTGTTAGTATTTTCTCTCTTCATGAAAATTCATACTTTTTCTTTAATGCATTGAAGCTGAGAAAAGAATGGTTAGTTTTCTGTGTGCCTTTGGTAACAAATGAATTTATAAACATATAATATAATATTTGAATATAATTAGTTAAACCCTAACCTCTGGTTTCTGGCACTACATTTTCTTAAAAAAAAAACAAACTCTTCATTTCAGTTGATATTAACGTTCTGTTTTGTCCTTTTTATAGCTTTTGTTTTACTTGGAAAAAGTCAACTTCAACACATCTTTTGGTGATCAAGTGTCATTTGATGAGAATGGTGATGCTTTACCAATATATGAGATTGTGAACTGGGTGTGGCTTCCTGATGGAAGCACTAAAGTTCTCAATGTTGGTGAAGTTAAGAGGTCGGAAAAAAATAGAGAAGAACTCACTATTAATGAAGATACAATATTCTGGAACTTCGTATTCAAACAGGTGAGTATTCAGATTTTGGACAACTTTCTCTTAGGATGTCTCTAATACATAATATACTACTACATCTAAGGAAAAACAAATATACATTTTCATCCCTCAGCCTCCCAGGTCAGTGTGCAGTGAGAGTTGTCCTCCAGGAACTCGTATGGCCCACAAGAAAGGGGAACCTGAGTGTTGTTTTGACTGTGTTGCTTGTTCAGAGGGAAAGTTCAGCAACATCACTGGTAAGGGTGAACACTTTCAAGAGGACAGTTAGTTATGGTGCTGGTGACAGTTATATTTCTGAACAAAATTCTTAGAATTTAATCATATCTACTTTTCAGACTCCATGGAGTGTACCAGTTGTCCAGAGGATTTCTGGTCCAGTCCCCTTCGTGACCACTGTGTTCCAAAGAAAACTGAATTCCTCTCCTACCATGAACCTCTTGGTATCTGTCTGACGACCACCTCAATATTTGGGACATTAACTTGTCTGGTTGTTCTGATCATCTTCATTAATTATCGTAGCACTCCCATTGTTCGAGCCAACAACTCTGAACTCAGTTACCTTTTGTTGATGTCTCTCAAACTGTGTTTCTTGTGTTCATTGCTCTTCATTGGACGTCCCCAACAGTTGACATGTCAACTAAGACATGCAGCCTTTGGCATCAGTTTTGTACTGTGTGTCTCTTGTATTCTTGTGAAAACAATGGTCGTCATTGCCGTCTTCAAGGCCTCCAAACCAGGAGCTGAGTCCAGTTTAAAGTGGTTTGGTGCCATCCAACAAAGGGGAACAGTTCTTCTTCTGACATGTTTTCAAGCAGTAATCTGTATCGTCTGGCTTGTCTTGGCTTCACCAGAACCACATAAAAACACTGAGTATTACAATGACAGGATAGTGTATGAATGTGCCATTGGCTCCACTGTTGGTTTTGGAATATTACTTGGTTACATTAGTTTACTAGCAGTCCTCAGTTTTGTGTTGGCTTTTCTGGCAAGAAATCTTCCAGACAGTTTTAATGAAGCCAAGCTCATCACCTTCAGCATGTTGATCTTCTGTGCAGTGTGGGTGGCCTTTATTCCTGCCTATATCAGCTCCCCAGGAAAATATGCAGATGCAGTGGAGGTGTTTGCCATCCTGGCCTCCAGTTTTGGCCTGTTGGTGGCACTGTTCGGACCTAAATGTTATATAATCCTATTGAGACCAGAGAGAAACACAAAGAAAGCTATAATGGGTCAAAGACGATAAGACTTAATAACTTAGATTAATCCATATGTAATATTGGATAACATCCATTGTAGGATTAGTCTGACCAATAGACGAATGAGGTGCTTGGAAAATTCCTATATAACTTTAGGTAAATGGCAGAAATTAATGGGACCAAGCACTGATCCTAGAGAGACGCCGTTTTCACTTCATCTCCCACAAATCTCTGACATGACATCTCAGCTTCAGCTTGTGTTTATATACAGAATATATCGTATAAAATATAACAAAGTACTAATCTCTTAGATAAATCATCATCCTCTTTACCGAGTTGCAGGGGCAGCAGTCTCCACAACTGCCAACCCAAATCACACTGCACTACAGGAAATCTTGCACTATGGAAGTGTGGGTCGGGATAGTGCTATGCTTAGGGCAACTCAGCGGCAACCTGGCAGAGGACTCAAACCTGAAGCCAAGTCTGCTTCAATAACCACTATGCCAACACTCTCGCCTAATCCTCATATTTAATAAAATCTAATTTTACTAATCAACCCAAATATGAGATGTTTGTGTATTTTTTCTGATTTTAAAACCCAGATTGCACACTTGCCCTTCAAAGTGTAGGTACTAATCCCAAGACAACACTCCTTTATTTACTTGATGAATCCAACATCATTGGACATGAGTGTATTTCAGACCACAAAATTTGGTTACTACATTACTGGAAATACTTTTATTTTCTAAGAACCGTAGTTATTGAAGACTTTTCAAACTAAAAGCCCGTAGGAGAAATGCAACTAGATACACCATGTTCTGTAACTTACAAGGTTGAACCATTTGATGATTACCTTATAATAAAGTCCATACAGAGTTTCCTAATCTGATTAATGTAAAGTTTGTATCTCCAAAAATATTGAATTACAGAACTTATTATTATCAACATTCTGTGATGTAGTTATTTGTCTTCAAAGGGGACTGTGTGGCTAATTTGCAACCAACAGTAAAATTAAGTTAATAAAATAATTTGAAAAGTTTAATTTCGAACTTCTACATACTCTACAATAAATACTAAAGTAAAATTTGAATAAAATACATAAAATTCTATATATTTCAACCATAACTTTCTTACAAAAAGTGTCCGTCATAGTCATTCAGCATGAACGCTCATAGATCTAATCAAAAAGGCGTTATTTCAGTGCAGCATCTCCTCGTGGTCCTGCCCCGAAAGCTTCTCCCAGATGGGTTGTATTTCATCAATAACTCATGGTGATCCATTAAACAGGGTTCCACAGTGACAAACCTTCACTAGGTGGAGGGGAGAAGTTTGGGAACAAACAGTTTCATTTCAAGAGATGAGTTTTTTAATATTCTCTGTCTGTGTTTTCACAGTTAGATTTCCTCCTCTGTATTCATCCACCTGTCAGTTACAAGGACAGTTTAACCTGAATGGGATTCACCAGACAGGAGATGTCATTCTAGGAGGGTTGTTTGCAGTCAATTTCTTTTCTACTGTTCCTGATTTATCTTTCACCTCAGAGCCACAGGAGTCTGTCTGCAATGGGTGAGTGAGTGGCAGAAAAAACCCCCAGAATAATTTCAACTTTAAGGCTTTTTTAATTATTATTTCCCATTTTAATACTGTTTAAATGTTGTTGGTGTGTTTTTATAGGTACAGAACACATAAAAATTCATATGTGCATTATTCTCATTTTCTTTACTTGTGATTTTCTGTAAGATTCCATCCTTCAGGGTTCAGACAGGCTCAGACCATGGCCTTTGCTATTGATGAGATTAACAGAAACCCCAACCTGCTGCCTAATGTGACTCTGGGATACAGTCTCTATGATAACTGCAATGAATTAGCAACTGGATTTCGTGCTGCAATGTCCTTGATCAGTGGTCGAGCAGGAGAGACGACATCAGAGGAGACCTGTGTAGGTCTTCCAGTCCTGGGGATTGTGGGAGATACATTCTCTACATCTTCTATTGCCATTTCCTCTGTTGTAGGATTATACAGAGTACCTTTGGTAAGTGGATCCATTGTTCAAGTTCTATGCACAATTCAAAAATATATTTATATATTGCAAATCCAGAATATTTTCCTCAGGTCAGTTATTTCGCCACATGTTCCTGTCTGAGTGACCCACAACAGTTTCCATCATTTTTTAGGACGATTCCAAGTGATTCTTTTCAGGTATATGTTTAATATAATAGTCATTTCATTCTAGTTCATTTATTATTACATCTGATCAGGCTGTTAATGAATGATTATAAGAGTTTATGAACTGACTCCTCTTCCCTGGGTTCTGGTAGGTCCGTGCTATGATTCAGATTCTAAAGCACTTTGGTTGGACCTGGGCAGGTCTGCTCATCAGTGATGACAACTATGGAGTCCATGCTGCTCGGTCCTTTCTCTCTGACTTGGGTCCAATTGCTGGAGGTTGTCTGGCTTACATTGAAGTTCTGCCTTGGGGAGAAAACAGAGCTGAAATGAAGAGAATAGTTAATGTGATGAGAGAATCTACAGCTCGTGTTGTCATTGTGTTTGGCCTTAAGAATCACATGCTCAACCTAATGGCAGAGGTGAGTTTGATAGGATTTTCATTTGAAATCTGTTTTACAAAAATCACATGTGATATTGTTATTATATTGATAAATATTCTTTCTGAAAGTTTTTGACTGGGCAGAAAAGTAAACAAAATCAGAAAACCATATGTGACACTACCAAATAGACCAGTTTGTGCAATAAATTTCAAGAACAACAAAAGAATAATTTGTAATTTTAAAGGTTGTGAGACAGAATTTGACAGGCATTCAGTGGATGGCCAGTGAAGCCTGGACATCAATTGCTGAACTACAGACCTCAGACTTCATGCCATACCTCGGGGGAACTCTGGGCATTGCTATCCGTCGAGGAGAAATCTCAGGTTTGAGAGACTTTCTGATGAAAATACGTCCTGTCCCAGAACAGAACAAAACTTCGGACTATAACATGGTGAGAAATGTAGCAGTATTAAACATTACACAATTGGTAAACGTAACAAAAATGTTTAAGACATTATTTATTCCAGGTGAATCAATTCTGGGAATACACCTTTAAGTGTCGATTTCCTCCAGCTACAGCAGGTTGGCTTGAAACTGGAGGACAATTGTGCACTGGACAGGAAGTTATTAAGACCGTTTTGGACGAAGACGTTTTTGATACTTCAGACCTCAGGCCAGAGTATAATGTGTACAAGGCTGTGTATGCTCTGGCACATGCTCTTGATGACATGCTGCAGTGTGAACCAGGGAGAGGACCTTTCAGTGGAGACACTTGTGCTGATTTACGAGGACTGGAACCATGGCAGGCGCGTCATTAATAATGTTCCGCGAGTGCAGTTGAAGCAGTTATGTTGGAATGAAATTCAAAACTTTTTACAAGCTGATTAATTCACATTAGTTGCTGATCATTAGTTGTAAATATTTCAACTGTATGTATTAAAATGTATTGTCTTTTTGTGTTATTTCTTTTCATAGCTTTTGTTTTACTTGGAAAAGGTCAACTTCACCACATCATTTGGTGATCAGGTGTCATTTGATGAGAACGGTGATGCTTTACCAATATATGACATTGTGAACTGGGCGTGGCTTCCTGATGGAAGCACTAAAGTTCACAATGTGGGTGACGTTAAGAGGTCGGATAAAAATGTTGAAGAACTCACACTTGATGAAAACAAAATCTTCTGGAACTTCGTATTCAAACAGGTGAGAATTCATATTTCTGGACAACCCTTTTTCTAGGCTGCCTCTATTACATCTATGGAAAATCAAATATTTGTCCTCACACAGCCCCCCAGGTCAGTGTGCAGTGAGAGTTGTCCTCCTGGAACTCGTATGGCCCACAAGAAAGGGGAACCTGAGTGTTGTTTTGACTGTGTTCCTTGTTCAGAGGGAAAGTTCAGCAACACCACCGGTAAGGGTGAAAACTTTCAAGATGGCAGTTCCTTGATGCGGTATTGTTATAACAATTTCCTTCTACCCCCAAAGACTCCATGGAGTGTTCAGATTGTCCAGAGGATTTCTGGTCCAGTCCCCTCCGTGACCACTGTGTTCCAAAGAAAACTGAATTCCTCTCCTACCATGAACCTCTTGGTATCTGCCTGACGACCACCTCAATATTTGGGACATTAACTTGTCTGGTTGTTCTGGTCATCTTCATAAAATATCGTAGCACTCCCATTGTACGTGCCAACAACTCTGAACTCAGTTACCTTCTGTTGATGTCTCTCAAACTGTGTTTCTTGTGTTCATTGCTCTTCATTGGACATCCCCAACCATTGACATGTCAACTAAGACATGCAGCTTTTGGCATCAGTTTTGTACTGTGTGTCTCTTGTATTCTAGTGAAAACTATGGTCGTCATTGCTGTCTTCAAGGCCTCCAAACCAGGAGCTGAGTCCAGTTTAAAGTGGTTTGGTTCCATCCAACAAAGGGGAACAGTTCTGATTCTGACATGTTTTCAAGCAGTAATCTGTATCGTCTGGCTTGTCTTGGCTTCACCAGAACCACATAAAAACACTGAGTATTACACTGACAGGATAGTTTATGAATGTGCCATTGGCTCCACTGTTGGTTTTGGAATATTACTTGGTTACATTAGTTTACTAGCAGTCCTCAGTTTTGTGTTGGCTTTTCTGGCAAGAAATCTTCCAGACAGCTTTAATGAAGCCAAACTCATCACCTTCAGCATGTTGATCTTCTGTGCAGTGTGGGTGGCTTTCATTCCTGCCTATATCAGCTCCCCAGGAAAATATGCAGATGCAGTGGAGGTGTTTGCCATCCTGGCCTCCAGTTTTGGCCTGTTGGTGGCACTGTTTGGACCTAAATGTTACATAATCCTACTGAGACCAGAGAGAAACACAAAGAAAGCCATAATGGGTCAAAGACACCAATAGAATCCATTAAATCCTTGTATGAACCACAGTACTGCTAGTTACAAGAACAGAAATAAAACACCAATAAACAGATCTCAATACTCTGTTCTACCTGTGTGATACAAGCAAATCCACTTCAAAAATTATATATTTTTTTTTCTTCAATTAAAACCAACAAACTGCTAAAGCTTTAATTGACTGAAGGTCTCAATTTATATTGCAGTTCAGCTCCCAGTGCCAACATAAGACAAATTTTGAGATGTTGGCATAATTCAGAATGTACACTTTAAGGATTTTCTTGACACATCCAATATTTCTGGGAATTTTTGTTGAGACGTTGCGTATGTAATTTCAAACACAATAAATGATATAGTCTTTCAATGTGGCCTGTTGTGTAATGCAAGGCACCAAAATGTTAAGAAACCACATCTTTTTTTTTTTTTTTTTTGTATTTTTAAACTCTAACTAGCTAGCTAGCTAGCTAGTTCACTTAGAGCAAAAAAACCCACAGTTTCCCAACTAACCAAGTCAACAAACCCAGAAACACACAGCAATAAACACAAGACATCCACTCTTTTCAGTGACATGACAGAGAGTGAATGAGGTAGAGAGGTATTTGTATTCCCAGGCACCAGGTGACACAAGGG
>JAFBJS010004907.1:21731-77352 GCA_016785265.1 Paraplagusia blochii
AGTGCCAACATGAGACAAATTTTGAGATGTTGGCATAATTCAGAATGTACACTTTAAGGGTTTTCTTGACACATCCAATATTTCTGGGAATTTTTGTTGAGACGTTGCGTATGTAATTTCAAACACAATAAATGATATAGTCTTTCAATGTGGCCTGTTGTGTAATGCTAGGCACCAAAATGTTAAGACACCACACCTTTTTATGGTTTTGTATTTTTAAACTCTAACTAGCTAGCTAGCTAGCTCACTTCAAGAGAGCAAAAAAACCCACAGTTTCCCAACTAACCAAGTCAACAAACCCAGAAACACACAGCAATAAACACAAGACATCCACTCTTTTCAGTGACATGACAGAGAGTGAATGAGGTAGAGAGGTATATGTATTCCCAGGCACCAGGTGACACAAGTGAGGCTGATTACCAGGGAATGAGGACACAGGTGAGTGTCATCATTCTAAATTACACCACAGCAACAGAAAGGAGAGAAAGGAAACAGTCTTCACTGCTTTTTTTGTTTTGGTAATGTTAGAATTTTGTACCTTAAGGTACCCACAAATTACAATAAATTTTTTGTATGTCACTATTGACCTTCACCTGATTTCTTATACATATTTATGTATTTATTCTGATACTACAACTATCAACATTTATTAAGTGACATATTAACTCTTTTTCAAGATATAAACACATAAGGGGTAACGCATTTGGCTTGTTGGCTCCAGAACCAACCCCACCTAGATAAATGGTCTGTGATACATGATAGATCCTGTAAGAGAGGGCCCCCAATAAAATAATGGAACAATGAGGTTAAGGAGAGTTTACAGAGAAAAAGATTAGCAAAAAAGAGAGGGGACGGTAAGAGAATAGAGGAGAACTGATTGGTGTGCATAGAGAGGCTCAGGGGAGTGAAGTGGCTAAGGCCAAACAAAAGGTATATGAGGAGTTAGTTAGACAAAATGTTAGTCACAAAGAAGGTGGAAATGAGTTGTACAGATTGGCGAGACAGAGAAATCAATCTGGGAAGGATGTGCTGCAGATAAGGTTGAGTAAAGACAAAAATGGGAATGTAGTTGCAATGTAGTTGAGGATACTGGCACATCTTGCTGCCGTTTACCACTGCCTTGAACCTGCTCCCTTCCAATGCTCCGCTCCCAACCGCTGTAATAAACTTGCCATCTAACTACCTTAATTTCCCACTAAACCCCTCATCTATGTCTAGATTAGAGCTCCCTTGCATGATCTGTATGTGCTGGCTGGACAATTACTGGTGTTGTAGTACTCGGCACCTATATTCCTGGAGGTATTTAATTTGACTCCCTTTACCATCGCTGTCACAGCTGTCCTCAGCTCCCATTTAGGTGGACGTACTCCATCTCTACCTCCATCGCTGCTCGCTGAGGGTGAGGCACAGTCACTCATCACTGGCTGGGACCACTACCGACAACTTGAGCTAGCTGGGCTAGCCTGCCAATGCCGTCTCGACTGGGCTGGCTAGTCAGTTGTTTCACCCCTTAATGATCACTGCCATCACTTGATGGATACATTGAGGGAGGGCATGGAGGTAGTTGGAGTTAGTGTAGAAGAGAGAAAGTGTTGATTTCCAGTGGCGCCCCCTAAAAACAGGTCCAGAAAGGCAAATATATATTACTAAAGCTTTGATGCGTGAGGGGCATGGAGATGTTTAGAGAAGATATTTGTAGATATTTTGAAATTCCTTTGACAGGATGCCAAGAAAGGAATTGTGGTTTTGTATAAGAAAGTTAGGAGTGGCAGAAAAGTATGTTAGAGTGGGGCAGGGCATGTATGAGAATAGTGCAACAGTGGTGATGTGTGCTGTTGGAAGGACAAAGACTCAGAGGTGGAGGTGGGACTTCATCAAAGATTGGCTCTGAGAACCTTCTTTATTGCTTTGTTGATGACTTGAGAAGCCAAATGGAGATGGTTTGGACATGTTTCGAGTAAAGACAGTGGATACATTTGTAGAATGCTAGAGGTGGATATACCCGGTAGGAGACAAAGAGGATGCAGAGGGAGGTAGTTGGAGTCAGAATAGAAGTCACAGAGAACGCGTTGATTCCCACTGGCAACCCCTAAAAAAGGGTCCAGAAAGGCCAATATGGATTACTAAAGCTTCAACACATGTGGGGCATAATTAGAGAAATTACAAGGAAGCACCAGTAACAACGAAATATGGAGAACTCACACAAGTTGGTTGAGTTTGCTCAGCGATATATGGTATTTGGGGTACTACTTGGGTTGGGGACAATAAAAGACAAACCGGTGTAAATGGTTACCAATTGTTAAAGCTTATATCCCTAGACAAGGTACTCCTCCTCTCTTTGTTCCTGTCTACTAGATATTATCTATCTAACTACTCTGTCTCCAAAAGAGAAACCCTCATGGTCCTAACCTGACAGCCAATCCCAGATGGGAGGTATTGTCTCAATATGACAACACGTTGATCAATTTAATAGAGTTACACAGTGATACGCCTTCAGTTGGTGGAGGGGAGCAGTGAGGGAGAGCCATGGTATTATTTCAAGAGATTAGTTTTGTTTTATTCATCCTTGTCTTTGTTTTCACAGTTAGATTTCCTTCTCTTTATTCATCCACCTGTCAGTTACAAGGACAGTTTAACCTGCATGGGATTCACCAGACAGGAGATGTCATTCTAGGAGGGTTGTTTTCAGTTAACTTCTTTTCTACTGTTCCTGATCTGTCTTTTACCTCAGAGCCACAGGAGTCTGTCTGCTATGGGTGAGTGAGTGGCTGAAAATTAACGTGATTAAATGTTTTGTTTTCATTCATTAACATTTGAACAAATATACATGGTATTCATTGATGTTATTGTCTTAGTTTTGAGCCTTCAGGTTTCAGACAGGCTCAGACCATGGCCTTTGCTATTGATGAGATTAACAGAAACCCCAACCTGCTGCCTAATGTGACTCTGGGATACAGTCTCTATGATAACTGTATTGAATTATCAATCGGATTTCGTGGAGCAATGTCCTTGATCAGTGGTCAAGCAGGAGAGATGGCATCAGAGGAAACCTGTGTAGGTCTTCCAGTCCTAGGGATTGTTGGAGATTCGTTCTCTTCATCGACTATTGCCATCTCTTCTGTTCTAGGTTTGTACCGAGTCCCTCTGGTAAGTTTATTAGTTATTTGAATGTTAATGCAATATGGACACAACTTCAAGACAGATATATTTAAAAAAAAAAAAATTTCCTCCTAATTCTATTTTTCCTCAGGTCAGTTATTTTGCCACATGTTCTTGTCTGAGTGACCGACAGAAGTTTCCATCTTTTTTTAGGACGATTCCTAGTGATTCATTTCAGGTAAAATCATTCTAATGAAATCTTGATGATATATACTGTATATATATATAATATGTCTGGTTAAAGTGCTAGTCAGAGGGAAGCCAGCAAGTTTGAACACAATTTATAGTAAATGATTATAACAGCTTGTAAATTGACTTCTCTGTGTCCTCATAGGTCCGTGCTATGATTCAGATTCTTAAACACTTTGGTTGGACCTGGGCAGGTCTGCTGATCAGTGATGATGACTATGGAGTCCATGCTGCTCGGTCTTTTCTCTCTGACTTGGGTCCAATTGCTGGAGGTTGTCTGGCCTATATTGAAGTTCTGCCTTGGGGAGAAAACAGAGCTGAACTGAAGAGAATAGTTAATGTGATGAGAGAATCTACGGCTCGTGTTGTCATTGTGTTTGCGTTGGAAAGTCATATGTTCAACCTCATGGCCGAGGTGAGTTCAAAAAATACAAAATCATGAGTGTAAAGTTGGTAGTAAAACCAGTTCAGATCTAATTATGTCTAATTTGTTAATATAGTAAATAAGTCATAAGCAAAGATTAGGTGCCATATATAAGTGCCACAGAACTATTGAATATATATTCTATTATATTGAACAGGTTGTTAGACAGAACTTGACAGGCATTCAGTGGATGGCCAGTGAAGCCTGGACTTCAAATGCTGAGCTACAAAATTCTCACTTCATGCCATACCTCAGGGGAACTCTGGGGATTGCTATAACTCGAGGAGAAATCTCAGGTTTGAGAGATTTTCTGGTGAAAACACTTCCTGTCCCACCACAGAATAACGCCTCTGATTATAACATGGTGAGAAATTTACCAGTGGCCATTTCAATATTTATAAAATGTAATGTTATAAAATAACACCGATTCATTATTCTATTCCAGGTGAATCAGTTCTGGGAACACATCTTTCAGTGTAGATTTCCTCCAGCTCCAGCAGGTTGGCTTGAAACTGGAGGACAATTGTGCACTGGACAGGAAGTTATTGAGACTGTTTTGGACAATGATGTTTTTGATACTTCAGACCTCAGACCAGAGTATAATGTGTACAAAGCTGTGTATGCTCTGGCACATGCTCTTGATGACATGCTGCAGTGTGAACCAGGGAGAGGACCTTTCAGTGGAGATAGTTGTGCTGATTTACAAGGTTTAGAACCATGGCAGGTGCGTCAGTTATATTTCTAATGTTGAGTAATTCTCTGTTCTGGTTATGTATAAATTTACGCACTAACTCTGTTGACATTTCCTATCACTTCATTTTTGTAGCTCATGTTTTACCTGGAAAAAGTCAACTTCACCACAGCATTTGGTGATCAGGTGTCATTTGATGAGAATGGTGATGCTTTGCCAATATATGACATCATGAACTGGGTACTGCTGCCTGATGGAAGCACTAAAGTTGACAAAGTTGGTAAGGTTAAGAGGACAACGAAAAATGGTGACAAAATCACTATTGATGAAAACAAAATCTCCTGGAACTCCTTGTTAAACCAGGTGAGTATTGTCTGTGTAGGTTTTCAGTCATCCAGGTCATTCAGTCCAAAAATGGGGACATGGGACAAGCAGACAGGGCAGGTTTCTTGAAACCTTTCATCCTAGAGGCTTTTTCAGTTTTTTTATCGACTACAGGGGTGTTCAGGTATATACCTTCATAAAGGCTACCAGTGAAAAGAAGTTGTTGCAAAAATCCAAGGTCTAATGAGGGAGGTGGGATTAGATGTGTGAAGGATCACACCCTGTTCCAAATGAGCGGAATATGTAGTCACAAGTCTAGAGGTGTGAATGGGGGGTGCTATTGGTATGGGTTGTGCTATACTTTGTTTTGTTGTTTGTTGGAATATATTGTTCTCATCTTTGTAATCCCTAATTTTTAGGGATGGGGGAGAATTTCCTGGGAAAGTAGTTTAGAACACTATAGATGGATGAAAGGTTGTGTCTTAGTCCACCTTCTCTGTT
Organism: Paraplagusia blochii; assembly: GCA_016785265.1. Classification (NCBI taxonomy): domain Eukaryota; kingdom Metazoa; phylum Chordata; class Actinopteri; order Pleuronectiformes; family Cynoglossidae; genus Paraplagusia; species Paraplagusia blochii. The sequence continues at coordinate 27,020 of JAFBJS010004907.1, forward strand.
GAGAGAACGTTTCTCCAGATTCACGCAGATGGCTTCCTTCACTCCGCTCCCAAACCATTTGTCTTCTCTGGCCAGTATATAGACATCCTCATCCACAAAGCTGTGTCCCTTGTTCTCCAGATGTAAATGAGTCTTGTTCTGATGAGCGGGATCTTCTTCGTTGTTGCCTACATTTGCACAGTGGTTGCTTGGTTTCACCAATCTAGAGGCCAGGGCAGTCCTGTTTGCACTGTACTGCATAAACAACATTGCTCTGCTTATGGTGAGGAATTTTGTCTTTTGGGCGGACTAGTTTTTGTGGAAGAGCGTTACTGGTTGCGAAACAGGGATTTGGCAATTCTTAAAGATTCATTTAAGTTGCCAATCATACATCCTGGCAAAATAGGGAATGGCAATGTTATTCCCTTTGTCTCCGTTCGTTCTGTTGTTGCAGGTGGTTGTGGAGAAAGCCTCGTTGGGGTAGCCGCATGTTTTTAAGCTCTTCCTATGTGGGCTTGTTCCTTAGCCTTGGCATCCTCTTGTGAAGGGATGTGTCAGACTCTGTGGGTTAGGGTTCTGATCACCCCCAGTTTATGTTGGAATGGGTGATGCGAGTCAAAATATAAATATTGATCAGTGTATGTAGGTATCCTGGAAATTTCAATGTAAAGGTTGATCCAGGAATGGCAGCATGTCCCCTTAACAGCCAATCTTGTGAATTTAATGAGCTTATTAGTTGCATTTATGAGATTTGTGTAGGGTGTTTTAATGTTTTTAATTAGGATATATGTCTCATCCACCTATCTGTATTTGTACCAGTTTGATAGTAAAATGCCACTGTTGTAGCTTACTAAGTTAAAGCAGATATAAATTTGTCATCATCCCTCAGCCCCCCAGGTCAGTGTGCAGTGAGAGTTGTCCACCAGGAACTCGTATGGCCCACAAGAAAGGGGAACCTGAGTGTTGTTTTGACTGTGTTCCTTGTTCAGAGGGAAAGTTCAGCAACACAACGGGTAAGTGTGAAGATTTCCAAGATGTAAGTTAAGGGATGGGGTTCTGTGTGCCGACACCCTTTTTATTTCCCAAAAGATGCCATGGAGTGTTCCAGTTGTCCAGAGGATTTCTGGTCCAGTCCCCAGCGTGACCACTGTGTTCCAAAGAAAACTGAGTTCCTCTCTTTTGATGAGCCTCTTGGTATCTGTCTGACGACCACCTCGATTTTTGGGACATTAACTTGTCTGGTTGTTCTGGTCATCTTTGTTTATTATCGCAGTACTCCTATCGTTCGTGCCAACAACTCTGAACTCAGTTACCTCCTGTTGTTGTCTCTCAAACTGTGTTTCTTGTGTTCATTGCTCTTCATTGGACGTCCCCAACCATTGACATGTCAACTAAGACATGCAGCCTTTGGCATCAGTTTTGTACTGTGTGTCTCTTGTATTCTAGTGAAAACAATGGTTGTCATTGCTGTCTTCAAGGCCTCCAAACCAGGAGCTGAGTCCAGTTTAAAGTGGTTTGGTTCCATCCAACAAAGGGGAACAGTTCTTCTTCTGACATGTTTTCAAGCAGTAATCTGTATCGTCTGGCTTGTCTTGGCTTCACCAGAACCACATAAAAACACAGAGTATTACACTGACAAGATAGTGCATGAATGTGCCATTGGTTCCACTGTTGGTTTTGGAATATTACTTGGTTACATTAGCCTACTGGCAGTGCTCAGTTTTATGTTGGCATTTTTGGCGAGGAATCTTCCAGACAGTTTTAATGAAGCCAAATTCATCACCTTCAGCATGTTGATCTTCTGTGCAGTGTGGCTGGCCTTTGTTCCTGCCTATATCAGCTCCCCAGGAAAATATGCAGATGCAGTGGAGGTGTTTGCCATCCTGGCCTCCAGTTTTGGTCTCTTGGTGGCACTGTTTGGACCTAAATGTTATATAATTCTAATGAGACCAGAGAGAAACACAAAGAAAGCCATAATGGGTCAAAGGCGATAATGAAACGCCTTAATATTTTTTGTATGAATCAGAACACGGCGGCATTTAAAGAGTGGGATTTTTGCAAGTGATACAAGCAAATCCATTGTAGAGTCATAGTATACTGGGGGTCCTTGACCTACTCATGGTTTTTAGTCCCAACGGTAACATAACCAGAATTTTAGTCATAATGCTCAACAGTTGCAAGGCTAAACAGAGTTGGCATCTAACTGATTATTGTCTGGTTTAAAATAAAACAGAAATTGTTAACTTAACATTTGTACGAGCCATAAAATCCTGGGGAAGTCTTAGGTTTTGTATTCAGTAGGTATCCATTTTGAACAGGTTTTCTTGATTCATCAAACATGTTAACTAGAATAAATGTCTAAATTTGTTGCATGTGTATATATTTGACAATACATAATGTATAATTCAGAGTTCCAATAAAGGTTGTAATAGTGTTGGTTCTGTTGACTTATATGTAGCTAAATGATATGACCAATCCACAAACGAAAGATGCCTCACAAAGTACAAGCAAAATAATAGAACACAATGGAGTAAAGAGTCAGAAAAAGGAATACCTCCACCATCTAACAAGATAATCCCATAAGGAAATGAACCTTTTTGTACAAAGGACCAGTGGGCATATGGTAATAAACCATACCATACCGTCGCCTAAAGATCATTAAAGTTTTGAAATACAGCAACTTTATTCTACTACTATTGCAGCCTGAACAACTTCTTAGATCTCAGACCTTTGAATGTACACGAGTTACAACAATCCATGTAAAACAATGAGTCTCTAGTTGTGCTATATTCTACCAAGCTAAAGTGATACAATAATAGAAGGACTCTGGACTTCAGATGACTTCAGAATACCTAACCAGCAGCTTTTCAATTTACGCGTTCAGCTGGTGGGTCGCTGGGACACAAGTCCCCATGACTACAACCCAAACTACACCACAGCACGGTGTGAGCCTTCCTGTGGGTAGTGAGCCCAAAGGACAATACTCGGTTTGGTACAATCAAACAAGGTCTAGAGCAGTGGTTCTAAACCTGGGTTTGATTGAACCCTAGGGGTTCGTTGGAGCCTCTGCCGCGGAGGTCAAGACACAATGGAGGTCGAAACACACCAACTCACCCTACTAAAGTTGGGTTCGGTGAATGCACATATGAAACTGGTGGGGTTTGATAGCTCCAACAAGGTTAAGAACCACTGATCAGTGCCTAGAAGGTTATGGTCAATGGACTGCTGGTAATATAGTATAGTAGTTGTCTACTTGATGAAGATTCTCCGCCAAGAGTGTTTTCTTGTGGGTCAACCAAAGGAGATCCTCACAACCAGCGAACATTGTTTATTGAGAACACAGACTATAGGGTCCAAGGGGAGTTGGGCCATGAATTGGAGGCCGAGTCCTGAGTCCACTTTATGGCCGTGGAGGTCTGGGGGGCAGAACAGAGACTCCCGGGACATGAGGTCCTCGGCCAAGTACGTTAGGCCTTAGGAAATAAGTTAGGTAATAAGAAATATAGGACAGAAAATAGAGAGAGACAGAGGACACCAAGAAGAGACTCAATGTACAAAAGAACCATCATCGCAGGATATCTAGGACCATAACTAGGACAAGGACAAGCCACAGGCCACACAGGAGGGACTACGGCTAGACACGATTCCGTGTCTGTGAAGACCCTCTGTGATTCCATAACAGAGGGGCTTGGTAACTGAAGGCTTTGGCTCAAAATCTAGATTTAGAGATTGGTGGAACCACAGGAATGTCTGCGCCTAAGGAACAAAGTGTTCTAGCAAGCTGATAGGGTTTTATCAATTCCACTATATAGAAAGGTGCCAGCCAATGAAGAGCCTCATAAGGTTTCAGGAGCATTTTGAACTGGATTCCGAAATGCACATGGAGCCAATGAAGAGAGTTGAAGACAGGGGATATATGACCACTGGGCCTAGCTTTAGTATGCAAGCTGCTGCGTTCTGGATTAGTTGCAGAATTCTCGGCCCCACAAAATGAAAAGTATAAAGGACTTAGAGAATGGGGTGAAATGAAGAAGGTTAATTCACAGTGGCATCTTTTGAACAACAGGCCAAGGTGATAGGAGGGTAACGTATTTGGGTTGGTTGATAACTGGTTGGTTATCAGGCAGGTGTGGCTGTAGAATAAGCACAGACAATAATAGAAAACAGATGTAAATCATTGTTAAAGTTAATAACCTGAGATCTGAAGTCCCTTGCACAGAGAAATCTTCCCCAATTAGTCAACAATCACTGTTATTACATGTTGTAATGTTATAATTACAACCTTGTTAATCCATCAATCATTCATACATTTCTTCTATCTCTACTACTAGCTTGATTGTACTTCCCCTTGTGTCTCTCCCTGCCCTAAAGATCACGTTGTCTCAACAGAGACACTCTCATGGTCCTGCCTTCACAGCCTCTCCCACATGTGGGTTATAGTGCCGATTGGACAACACGTTGATCAAGTAAATAGGGTTACAAATTGACGCACCTTCAGTTGGTGGAGGGGAGAAGTGAGAGGCAGCCATGGTTTCATTTCAAGAGATGAGTTTTGTTTTATTCGTCCTTGTCTTTGTTTTCACAGTTAGATTTCCTTCTCTGTATTCATCCACCTGTCAGTTACAAGGACAGTTTAACCTGCATGGGATTCACCAGACAGGAGATGTCATTCTAGGAGGGTTGTTTTCTGTTAACTTCTTTTCTACTGTTCCTGATTTATCTTTTACCTCAGAGCCAAAGGAGTCTGTCTGCTATGGGTGAGTGAGAGGTTTAAAAAACGAATAACGATACTAATAGCTCACTGTTTTCTCTATTTTGTTTTATACAATGTATGTGTTTCAATGTCTTCAATTAATCAATAATTGATGTTTTGGTGTTAGTTTTGATCCTTCAGGTTTTCGACAGGCTCAGACCATGGCCTTCGCTATTGATGAGATTAACAGAAACCCCAACCTGCTGCCTAATGTGACTCTGGGATACAGTCTCTATGATAACTGTATTGAATTATCAATCGGATATCGAGCAGCATTGTCCTTAATAAGTGGTCAAGGGGGAGCGATGGCATCAGAGGAGACCTGTGTAGGTCTTCCAGTCCTAGGGATTGTTGGAGATTCTTTCTCTACATCTTCTATTGCCATCTCCACAGTTCTAGGTTTGTACCGAGTCCCTCTGGTAAGTAAACGAGTTGTCCATTTCAGATGCATTGTCATGCCTTTCAAATTATCTACAAATAAAACATCCTTGGGTCTGTTTTTCAGGTCAGTTATTTTGCCACATGTTCTTGTCTGAGTGACCGACAAAAGTTTCCGTCCTTTTTTAGGACGATTCCCAGTGATTCATTTCAGGTAAAATAATTAATTAAACTTGCATAGAATACTATAGATCTTAAACCTCTGCCTAAAATTGTATAGATGTGCTGTGCCGTCAGACACATGTACTGAGTTTTAGTGAATAATTATAACAGTTTGTGAACTGACTCCTCTTCTCTATCTCCAAACAGGTCCGTGCTATGATTCAGATTCTCAAACACTTTGGTTGGACCTGGGCAGGTCTGCTGATCAGTGATGATGACTATGGAGTCCATGCTGCTCGGTCATTTCTCTCTGACTTGGGTCCAATTGCTGGAGGTTGTCTGGCTTATATTGAAGTTCTGCCTTGGGGAGACAACAGAGCTGAACTGAAGAGAATAGTTAATGTGATCAGGAAATCTACGGTTTTCAGGTCAGTTATTTTGCCACATGTTCTTGTCTGAGTGACCGACAAAAGTTTCCGTCCTTTTTTAGGACGATTCCCAGTGATTCATTTCAGGTAAAATAATTAATAAAACTTGCATAGAATACTATAGATCCTAAACCTCTGACTAAAATTGTCAGACACATGTACTGAGTTTTAGTGAATAATTATAACAGTTTGTGAACAGACTCATCTTCTCTGTGTCCTAAAAGGTCCGTGCTATGATTCAGATTCTTAAACACTTTGGTTGGACCTGGGCAGGTCTGCTCATTAGTGATGATGACTATGGAGTCCATGCTGCTCGGTCCTTTCTCTCTGACTTGGGTCCAATTGCTGGAGGTTGTCTGGCTTACATTGAAGTTCTGCCTTGGGGAGAAAACAAAGCTGAAATGAAGAGAATAGTTAATGTGATGAGAGAATCTACGGCTCGTGTTGTTATTGTGTTTGCACTTAAAAATCACATGCTCAACCTAATGTCAGAGGTGGGTTCAAATAAGTTACCAGTATAAGGAAACCTTTTTTTACATGAAATACATTTGTTTATGGCAGTATATTGTTCATGGTTCTTGTTATGTTGATACTGAGACTGGTTGTAAAACATAGTTTATATGTGCAAAAACAGGTTTGCAACACAAAATTGCTTTAATGTGCAGGTTGCTAGACAAAATTTGATAGGTCTTCAGTGGATGGCCAGTGAAGCTTGGACTTCAAACGTTGAACTGCAGACCTCAGACTTCATGCCATACCTCGGGGGAACTCTGGGCATTGCTATCCGTCGAGGAGAAATCTCAGGTCTGAGAGATTTTCTTATGAAAATTCGTCCTGTCCCACAATCAAACAATAGCTTTGGGAATACCCTGGTGAGAAGTTCACAAAGACCACCACGTTTAATTTATTAACATCTGATGTACAAATGCTCTAAAATGTTTAACTAATTCCAGGTGAATCAATTCTGGGAACACATCTTTCAGTGTAGATTTCATCCAGCTCCAGCAGGTTGGCTTGAAACTGGAGAAGAATTGTGCACTGGACAGGAAGTTATTGAGACTGTTTTGGACAAGGATGTTTTTGATACTTCAGACCTCAGACCAGATTATAATGTGTACAAGGCTGTCTATGCTCTGGCACATGCTCTTGATGACATGCTGCAGTGTGAACCAGGGAGAGGACCTTTCAGTGGAGACACCTGTGCTGATTTACAAAGACTGGAGCCATGGCAGGTGTGTTAGTAGTGCTTTGCAGCTTCAAAAAGATTGAGAACACATACAAATGTGTCACACGTACATGAATACCTGTGATATGTTGGGAAAAATGACATTTACATATTTTATTGTTGTGGCATAATTACAATAAGTCTCTCCCTCTCATTTCATATTATGATTTTTTAATCTTTTTCGTTTCCTAGCTCATGTTTTACTTGGAAAAAGTCAACTTCACCACATCATTTGGTGATCAGGTGTCATTTGACGAAAATGGTGATGCTTTACCAATATATGATATTATGAACTGGGTGTGGCTTCCTGATGGAAGCACTAAAGTTCACAATGTGGGTGACGTGAAGAGGTCGGCTAACAATGGTGAAGAACTAAAACTTGATGAAAGCAAAATCTTCTGGAACTTTGTATTCAAACAGGTGAGAGTTAACATTTCAGTGGACTAATCTCCTCTTCACTTATAAAATTCTAGAGGTGTAACAATAAAACATCATCCCTCAGCCCCCCAGGTCAGTGTGCAGTGAGCGTTGTCCTCCTGGATCTCGTATGGCCCACAAGAAAGGGGAACCTGAGTGTTGTTTTGACTGTGTTCCTTGTTCAGAGGGAAAGTTCAGCAACACAACGGGTAAGTGTGAAAATTTCCAAGATGACAGTGGAACACAAGTACATATTCCAATACCTTCTTTCTCCCCCAAAGACTCCATGGAGTGTTCAGATTGTCCGACAGATTTCTGGTCCAGTCCCCAACGTGACCACTGTGTTCCAAAGAAAACTGAGTTCCTCTCCTACCATGAACCTCTTGGTATCTGCCTGACGACCACCTCAATATTTGGGACATTAACTTGTCTGATTGTTCTGGTCATCTTCATTAATTATCGTAGCACACCAATTGTTCGAGCCAACAACTCTGAACTCAGTTACCTCCTGTTGATGTCTCTCAAATTGTGTTTCTTGTGTTCATTGCTCTTCATTGGACGTCCCCAACCATTGACATGTCAACTAAGACATGCAGCCTTTGGCATCAGCTTTGTGCTGTGTGTCTCTTGTATTCTTGTGAAAACTATGGTCGTCATTGCCGTCTTCAAGGCCTCCAAACCAGGAGCTGAGTCCAGTTTAAAGATGTTTGGTGCCATCCAACAAAGGGGAACAGTTCTTCTTCTGACATGTTTTCAAGCAGTAATCTGTATCGTCTGGCTTGTCTTGGCTTCACCAGCACCACATAAAAACACTCAGTATTACACTGACAGGATAGTGTATGAATGTGCCATTGGCTCCACTGTTGGTTTTGGAATATTACTTGGTTACATTAGTTTACTAGCAGTCCTCAGTTTTGTGCTGGCTTTTCTGGCAAGAAATCTTCCAGACAGTTTTAATGAAGCCAAACTCATAACCTTCAGCATGTTGATCTTCTGTGCAGTGTGGGTGGCCTTTATTCCTGCCTATATCAGCTCACCAGGAAAATATGCAGATGCAGTGGAGGTCTTTGCCATCCTGGCCTCTAGTTCTGGCCTGTTGGTGGCACTTTTTGGACCCAAATGTTATATAATCCTACTGAGACCAGAGAGAAATACAAAGAAAGCCATAATGGGTCAAAGGCACTAACCACAAATTAGGGAATTGGAAATACAACGATGATATGAAATATCCCTCTTTAAAAACAAGACTCCTGACTACTTAAGTCGTCTTAAATACTTTTCAGTAACACATACAACATACAATTTTGTCAACGAACAGGGGTTATAAAGGATTGACAGGCAACATGGTCTATATGTATATTAAAATTCAAGACACCAATTATTAATTGTCACATAAAAAATAAATGAGACATTGCTGGAGTTTTTGTCTTGTCTTCAATCAATCAAATGTCAAAATACGATGGTTAAGTGTAATTTAGTAAGAATATATAAAATGGCTTTTGAGAATTTGCTGAATGGCGTAAAAACGGTCTAAATGTGGAAGAATAATATTGGCATTACATTGTATTTTCCACTGTCTGTGAAGATTATCATTCATCCTGGTCCAAAAAGGGTTCATTAACATCAGGAGAAGTTTCTGTCTAAAAAGGTTTGACCAAAACAACTCTTCACACCTTTCCAGTCCAGTGGTGAAGGGAGTGGTCTAGAGGAGTATAACTACTAGAGTTCCCTCCAACAACAACCAGAAACTGATTAAGTTCCTCAGTTGAGGAATGAAACGTCTTACAACTCACAACAAAAGAACTTTTTTGGATATATTTTCGACTCATCCCCTTCTAACAGGTTTATCCAATGCAACTTATAATTTGAGAAGCATTTGTAAAATAAAAAATCATGGCTGGGATTATACAGGAAGGTGTCATTTCCTGCTGGGCATTGCTGCCTGTCGCACCTCCTCCGGTGCCCATGGGTAAGCTACAGGGTCATCAGCCGGGAAAACACCATTCATCAACGTTTCGCTCCTTTTATTCCGGTATGTCTCATGGAAGTGGAGCAGTGGCAGGGACGTCTCCCTTTCACCCCCTGCAGCTGATGAGTGTCGGCCCCTCAACTGTTGTCTAGGGTTGGTTGTTCCGTCCCCAAGTTTTGTTCTTCCTCTTGTGTCAGAGCCAAAAGCTCCCTTTTCAGTCTGCTCTGCCAGGTTCTTTGTTGCCTTCCTGAGTCTTCTTCCGGTGACTCCCACATCCCTCAAGAGGCGTGTGATTGACAACCCAGTGAAGCCTTGGCATCCAACCTCCACTGGGTAGACAGAGGTTTTCCAGCCAGTCTCCTGTCACTCAGCAGCTTATTCTGAGTACTTGACTTTCTTGCGTTCGAAGGCGGCCTCAAGCCCCTCCTCCATAGGCACTGTGAGCTTGATCAGAATTGCCTTGGCTGACCACATGACAATGTCTGGCTGGAGGGATGTGGTGGTGATTTCTGTGGGGAACTGGAGCTTTCTGCTGGGTCTACCCTAATGCTCCACTCCTGGTTGGACAAAAAGAGCCTTGCTGTTTTCCTTGGCCTGATGTTACTGTTAACACCAACTTCCGCAACCACGATGGCGGGGTCTTCTGCCGCTGGTGGTGTTTTGTGTCCCCCATCGGCACTCCTCCTGCACTTCATGTAGCTTTTGCAGGACCTGGTCATGTCGCCATCTGTAGCGGCCCTGCAATAGTGCGATCTTGCACCCTGACAGGATGTGCTGGAGGCTAGCGTGGGGAGCACTGCAGAGCGCACAACATTCCTCAGTCCTGAACCAATGGTGGAGGTCCTGAGGGCAGGGAAGTGTGTCATTGGTTGAGCGGATGAGGAAGCTAAGTCTTGCCTGTGGGATCTTCCACATGTTTGACCAAGTGATGTTTCTGGTCGTTATTCCCTCCCAGGTTGTCCAGCTTCCTTGTTGACCCCGTGACACAACTTTGATGTTGTAGAGATCTTCCTCCTCATCACCTCCACCACCACCATCTCCCTCCTTTCCTTTTTATTGGCTTTGGACCAGAAGCGTGATGCATCTCCCCAACCTTGACCTGCTCTACTTACCTGGACTATGCTCATTATCTCCTGAGTTCGCAGCTGGCTAATAGCTTGGACCAACCTGAATCCTGGCACTCCTGCTTTTTGGAAGTTGGTGTCGATGTAGCAATTCTCAAGCAGGTAGGTTCTCATCCTTCTGGCTAGTACTGAGAAGAAGATTGTTTCCATGGGAATGAAAACTGGAAAACAACGGTGGAATCTATATCTGCAAAAAGTTGAGGATATTTCATCATTGGTGGTAAAATCAATTTACGCAGGGTGCAGAAGCACTGCACAGCATTTCAATTTTAAAAGAAAGCTGTTCTCTTGGAAAGAGTACAAAGCCGACTCCAAATATAAGCTGCCAAAATCAACAACCAAACTTTTACAAACTAGATCTTGGGGCAGGGTTGGGGCAGTAGTGGCCTAGCAGTCAAGGAATTGGACTTGGGTCACAAGGGTTCCAGATTCAAACCCACCAACTACCAGTTTACCACCGAGGTGCATTGAGCATGGCACTATCCCCACTTACTGCTCCTCAGGTGCTCAAAGTTGCCCACTTTTCACTTTGATGATGGGTTAAATGCAGAGGTTACATTTCATTGCGTACAGTGGTGTGGATCACAATGACAAGAAGTTTTCTGTCTTGACCCTAGATCAGCCGAGATACTCTAACAAGTTTAATGAAAGCATCAAACATATACATAATGCTGCAACAAGTATGGTCACAGGGAGATGATAAACCAGTTGAAAGAACATAACCTTGCAAAGAGGCCCTAATAGGAACAAGTGCAGAGGTACAGACATGGATTGTTCATAATTTAACCTTGAACTTTGCAGCTACCCAAAAGTTGCATCCAAAAATGACTCAAAAGTGCATTTTTGGTTTATCTTTTCTCATCCAAACAGCATCAAGTTTTGATGACTGAACCAAAAGCAAGCAGCAGGGCAGACTTGTCTACAAGTGCTAACAAGTCTTTAGTGTGGATGTAGGTGAAACCATCTGAGAAAGGCCCGTGGATAGCAAAAAAAAAATGTTCCTTTAAAATTGTAAAGGGGAAATACTGCTAATGGTTACTTCACAGGTCTGAAATCCAAACATCTTGATGGCGCCGCTGAATATGAGATTTTAGATTTTGGTAGAAAAAATGTTATTGACAGTCCTCATTTTCCGTTTCGGAATAATATTTTTTATTTCATTGCATCTCCATGAAATACAAATTAGATTATTGTATATACATGTTCTTGTTATTCGTTTTATCAACAACTTGTTTTCCTTTTCTCTTATGTTTCGTGTCTCAGAAGAGATCTGTCCATTCATTCTCTCCCAAATGGGTGGTATTGCCTTGATATGACAACATGTTGATCAACTAAATAGAGTTTCACAGTGACGCACCTTCAGTTGGTGGAGGAGAGAAGCGGAAGTAAAGTCATGGTATCATTTCAAGAGATGAGTGTTTTATTAATCTTTGTCTGTGTTTTCACAGTTAGATTTCCTTCTCTGTATTCATTCACCTGTCAGTTACAAGGACAGTTTAACCTGAATGGGATTCACCAGACAGGAGATGTCATTCTTGGAGGATTGTTTTCAGTCAATATTTTTTCAACTGTTCCTGACTTATCTTTTACCTCAAAGCCACAAGAGTCTGTCTGCAATGGGTGTGTGAAATGTTTCAATGCTGGGAAATACCAGAAATTTGCTGTGATGTTTTAAAATGTCATTTATTTACATATATGTGCAAACCTTTCTTTCTTTTTCTCTAGATTCGACCCTATGGGGTTCAGACAGGCTCAGACCATGGCCTTTGCTATTGATGAAATTAACAGAAACCCCAACCTGCTGCCTAATGTGACTCTGGGATACAGTCTGTATGACACCTGCATTGAATTGACTTTTGGAATCCGTGCTTCATTGTCCTTAATCAGTGGTCAAGCAGGAGACATGGCTTCAAAGGAGACCTGTGCAGGTCTTCCAGTCCTAGGGATTGTGGGAGACACATTTTCTACATCTTCTATTGCCATCTCCAGGGTCCTAGGTCTGTACAGAGTCCCTCTGGTGAGTGAAATACTCAATTACCTTAAAATGCATTGTGGAGGACATGCTTCAAGAGTGTAAATACAAACAAATCAATTATTTTTTTAGGTCAGTTATTTTGCCACATGTTCCTGTCTGAGTGATAGAGAACAGTTTCCGTCCTTTTTCAGGACGATTCCCAGTGATTCATTTCAGGTGATATTATTTAAATAGTTGTTTTAATTGACATCGAAGTGTCAGGATTTTAGTGAAACTGAAATCTTCTCTGTGTTCTCATAGGTCCGTGCTATAATTCAGATTCTAAAACACTTTGGTTGGACCTGGGCAGGTCTCCTGATCAGTGCTGATGACTATGGAGTCCATGCTTCTCGGTCATTTCTCTCTGACTTGGGTCCAATTGCGGGAGGTTGTCTGGCTTACATTGAAGTTTTGCCTTGGGAAGACAACCGAGCGGAACTGAAGAGAATAGTTAATGTGATGAGAGAATCTACAGCGCGTGTTGTCATTGTTTTTGCACATAGGAGTCACATGCTCAACCTAATAGCAGAGGTGAGTTAACAGCAAAAAAGGGGTGATGATGATCTATTTTTATTGGTTAAAACTTTATCTGAAAGTCAAAAACAAACATAAAATCATATATGACATATAAATATTATGTAAACTATATGTAAGCACACAATTAAAAAAAATCAAACTGTGCATTATATGAGTGATTTGGGATGATTCTATGTTGTTTAAATTGATTTAATAGATTGTTAGGCAAAATTTTACTGGCATTCAGTGGATTGCCAGTGAGTCCTGGACTGCAAATACTGAGCTACAGACTTCAGAGTTCATGCCATTCCTCGGGGGAACTCTGGGTATTGCTATCCGTCGAGGAGAAATCTCTGGTTTTAGTAAATTTTTGACAAAAATCCGTCCTGTTTCACAACCGAACAACAGTTTTGAGAATAACATGGTGAGAATTTTTACTAATATGACATATATAATCTGTAGTTTCACCTAATAGGTACAAACTACAAAATATATATTTATTTATCTTCCAGGTGGATCAGTTCTGGGAATACATCTTTAAGTGTAGATTTCCTCCAGCTCCAGCAGGTTGGCTTGAAACTGGAGGAGAATTGTGCACTGGACAGGAAGTTATTGAGACTGTTTTCGAGAAACAAGACTTTTTTGATACTTCAAACCTCAGACCAGAGTATAATGTGTACAAGGCTGTGTATGCTCTGGCACATGCTCTTGATGACATGCTGCAGTGTGAACCAGGGAGAGGACCTTTCAGTGGAGACACCTGTGCTGATTTACAAAGACTGGAACCATGGCAGGTGTGTTGGCAGTTATATCCAAATTAACCCTTGTTGCCTTTTATTGTTTACTGCTTTTGAGTGTAAGTAATCATGTCAAACACAGTTCTAATAAATTACATACATCATTATTTTATTAAAACGTGTAACAGGTAAAGATGTTAAATAAATGTGTCAAATATTAATTAAGTACCATTTTTAATTTTATGTAGAAAAACATCAAATTATTTTATTATTATATTTTCTAATGGCCCTGTCTTCTAATATATTTCACAAATAATTATGTGTCAAGTGGCCATTGACAAGCTAGGGGGAGCCTCGTGTGAAGAGATGGCCGACTGAGCCATTCCACTTCATACGGTCCAATATGCTGCAGTCCCAGTATGTGATTTGGTAGTTAATATCTTTATAAGCTAGTCTGTTGTTATATATTCCTTGCAATCACATCTTTTGTCACAGTTGGTAGGGGGTGCAGAGACAGGATGCTTGTTGACAACCACCTTGGTCCTGGCCTTGGACACGAGGCCCTAACCCTAACGTTCTGTGTTCAAAGAAAGTAGATGGAACTTCACCCTGACCAAGGAGCAATGCGGGGTGATAGCCAATGGTATCAAAAGAGATGGGGAGTTATGAGCATACTCCACACAGGGCAAAAAGGTTGCCCTTAAAACAGGGTGATAGTTTGCGAGGAACTAAATAACTGTCTTAAGGTCCTGATTATTTTTTCCACTTAAATATGCAAACCTTGGTGGGTTAATAACACACTGAGCTGAAGTATGGCGCTATCCCCACATAGGGCTAGCAGGGGTTAAAAGTTGCCCAATGTTCTCTTTGGTGATAGTCACTTTCCACCCATGTGAGTGAGGGTGAAGGCTTGGTTCCAGACTTGGATAGAGAACCGTGGACCAAGGCAATATGTTGGGACAAAATGGTCAACATTCAAGAATCAGTCAACAACAATTTACATTTTTATTCATTTTTTAGAACTCTATTAATCCCTCAGGAGTGTCCTTTGGGAAATTATGCCTCTAGATTTAACCCATCACTGTGGTGAGCAGTGTTAAGGCACCATGTTACCTCAACGGTAACTTAGCGGTAGGGGGATATGAACCGGGGGTCTTGCGGACCTGAAGTCCGCTTCCTTATCCACTAGGCCCTCAACTGTCCCCCAAAAAAGGAAGTATGTTGCTTAGTTACCTCTACTAAGAGTAGAAATGTGTCAAACGATCCAGGGTGGTACGTATGAGGCCAGGTTCTTATGATATTACCAAAGAATAAATGGGTTCTCAGCTCCCTACTGTGAATCCACCATTCCTCAAAGCTATATCTATGGCTAACGGCTAACAATTACTGATGTTGTAATTCCTCTGAATGTTGGTGTTAAAGCCATAGATAAGAAGGAACGAACAACAAACACACATCTTCTGATCAATTGCTGATCTCTTGTAGGGTACTGCTCCCACCACAGGGTCTTAGACAACCCCCATTAACTGTCATGTGCAATCCATCTGCAGCACAAACTGCCGGTAGGAAAAGTAACACAAAATTTAAAAACCTCCTTTCACCTGGAGTTGAGTGGAATCATTCATTGTCATTCCCACATTCTGTTGTCCGGTTTAATGCTTAGAGAAATAACACACACATAGCACATAAGAATTATGTTATGGTACCCCAGGCCTCTGGGAGTGGGACCCATGGTAGTGCCTAACTAGGGAGGTGCAAGGGATATGTGCCCATCTCAGGTACGTTACCTTGGGCTATAAACTTTCCAATAGATAAGGTACTGCTATCCTCTCCCTTCGGCAGATGACCAAGAACTACAAAAAGTAGAGTGTAAGTTAAAATTCTTAAATTTACACATTTCATTTTATGTTAACATCCGCCATATCTTTCTGTAGCTCATGTTTTACCTGGAAAAAGTCAACTTCACCACATCTTTTGGCGATCAAGTGTCGTTTGATGAAAACGGTGACGCTTTACCCATCTATGACATCATGAATTGGGTGTGGCTTCCTGATGGAAGCTCTAAAGTTCACAATGTGGGTGATGTTAAGAGGTCTTTGAATAATGAGGAAGAACTCACGCTTGATGACAACAAGATCTTCTGGAACTTTGTATTCACCCAGGTTGGTATCTGATGTAACAAATGGGGGGTTTAGCATGTTTTGGTAAACTCTCTCCTTAACAAATGTTGTTGAAAGTTGAAAAAGTCATATATTTATCAACATACAGCCCCCCAAGTCAGTATGCAGTGAGAGTTGTCCTCCTGGAACTCGTATGGCCCACAAGAAAGGGGAACCTGAGTGTTGTTTTGACTGTGTTCCTTGTTCAGAGGGAAAGTTCAGCAACACATCGGGTAGGTGTGAAGAATTTTGGGATGAATGATCACAGTAGATATAGGTACTGTAATCCAATGCCTTCTTTCTTCCCCCAAAGACTCCATGGAGTGTTCCAGTTGTCCAGAGGATTTCTGGTCCAGTCCCCTCCGTGATCACTGTGTTCCAAAGAAAACTGAATTCCTCTCCTACCATGAGCCTCTTGGTATCTGCCTGACGACCACCTCAATATTTGGGACATTAACTTGTCTGGTTGTTCTGGTCATCTTCATTAATTATCGTAGCACTCCCATTGTTCGAGCCAACAACTCTGAACTCAGTTACCTTCTGTTGTTGTCCCTCAAACTGTGTTTCTTGTGTTCATTGCTCTTCATTGGACGTCCCCAACCATTGACATGTCAACTAAGACATGCAGCCTTTGGCATCAGTTTTGTGCTGTGCGTCTCTTGTATTCTTGTGAAAACTATGGTCGTCATTGCCGTCTTCAAGGCCTCAAAACCAGGAGCTGAGTCCAGTTTAAAGTGGTTTGGTGCAGTTCAGCAACGAGGAACAGTTGTGATTCTGACATGTTTTCAAGCAGTAATCTGTATCGTCTGGCTTGTCTTGGCTTCACCAGCACCACATAAAAACACTGAGTATTACACTGACAGGATAGTGTATGAATGTGCCATTGGCTCTACTATTGGTTTTGGAATATTACTTGGTTACATTAGTTTACTAGCAGTCCTCAGTTTTGTGCTGGCTTTTCTGGCTAGAAATCTTCCAGACAGTTTTAATGAAGCCAAACTCATCACTTTCAGCATGTTGATCTTCTGTGCAGTGTGGGTGGCCTTTATTCCTGCCTATATCAGCTCCCCAGGAAAATACGCAGATGCAGTGGAGGTGTTTGCTATCCTGGCCTCCAGTTTCGGCCTGTTGGTGGCACTGTTTGGACCTAAATGTTATATAATCCTATTAAGACCAGAAAGAAACACAAAGAAAGCCATAATGGGTCAAAGGCATTAATTCATTTAAATACACACTCTGTTAACCACAGCAAAGAAAACCAAAATTAATGTGATCATATATCTGCTTTGATTGTCGAATACATTCATTACATTTTAGGATTTTACCTCTAATATCCCCTCATGACCATGTGTTATTGTAAAGAAATATAATTACATGTGAAACCAGAATTAAATGTATATTTGAATAATTTACCATCTGTGTTGTCAAAAGGGAAGATACATACATATACATCTTTATATATTATACTGGGTATTATAAATTTATATCTATTATAAAATTATATTAATATGAACATAAATGCAAACACACCACCTTAGCAAGGGTAAATCCTAGCTACAATGGTTTTCCTGGTACGGTGTCATTTGAGTTGTAATTGTGGAGACTGCTGTACCAGCGACCTACTGTGTGTGGTAACTCTCACAGTCATGAGTGAAAGACGGCCGTGCACACTAACTGAACCCATGCGTTGAAAAGAAGCGATGATTGGTTGACAAAGGTTAACAATTCAGGCTAAGCCAATCAGAAAGAGACCTGGACGGATCTTCTTGCCTTATAGGGAAATAAACCGTCTCACGCACACACACGTGCGACACGGTACAGCAGCACACACCCACAAGCAAGACGACGGCAAGTGGCAAGTTGAGGTTACAATAAATATGTCTATCAAAATGTCTAAACATCTATTTTGTTTTTATTGTACCACTACATTTCATTATGATAGTTGCTACAGAACAAAACACTAAACTTTTTAAAATGTTTTTTTAAAGTAAAATAACTAGTTATTAGTTACTTTTCTAATTTAGTAACTAGTAACGTAACTAGTTACTTTTTCAGAGCAGTAACTAGTAAAGTAATAAGTTACTTTTTTAAGTAACTCACCCAACACTGCCAATTAAAGATAATCAGTGTTAAGGACCGAGGCCTCATTTGCAAACATCACCTTTCCTCAGGCAACAGGAATAGAAGCAAAAATGTAGAATATTCTCATTTATGTCACCCAGGGGTATGAATGAACAAACTGTAAATATATTACAATGCGATTATGACCCTGACTTTTGTTTGGCTCTCTCAGTTCCTGCCATCGCCCTGCCCAACAACTTATTATTATCAAAACTGCCCTTTAAGGTCCAGCCCCTAATATGAAAGCATATATCACAAATAAATACAGTCACACAGTGATGCACCGTCACTTGTTGGAGGGAAGAAGTGGGGGGAAGTCATGTTATCATTTCAAGAAAAGAACTATGTTTGTCTCATATATGTCTGTGTTTTCACAGTTAGATTTCCTTCTCTGTATTCATCCACCTGTCAGTTACAGGGACAGTTTAACCTGAATGGGATTCACCAGACAGGAGATGTCATTCTAGGAGGATTGTTTTCTGTCAATTTCTTCTCTACTGTTCCTGACCGATCTTTTACCGCTGAGTCGCAGGAGCCTGTCTGCTATGGGTGAGTGTGATGGCTGTTTTTATACAAGTACAATATAACTGTATTTGTTTAGGATTTTTTTTTTTTCAATATAATGCATGCGCCTATATATCTTTTGTCATATACACATATATGAATATATATACGCTCATATATATATGCTTTTGAAAATGTCTTTGTGTTAGTTTTGATCCTATAGCTTTCAGACAGGCTCAGACCATGGCCTTTGCTATTGATGAGATTAACAGAAACCCCAACCTGCTGCCTAATGTGACTCTGGGATACAGTCTCTATGACACCTGTATTGAATTATCAATCGGATATCGTGCTGCAATGTCCTTAATCAGTGGTCAAGGAGGAGAGGCAGCATCAGAGGAGACCTGTGTTGGTCTTCCAGTCATAGGGATTGTTGGAGATTCATTCTCGACATCTTCTATTGCCATTTCCAGAGTTCTAGGTTTGTACAGAGTCCCTCTGGTAAGTGAATTAGTCACTTAACTCTAAATGCACCATGGAGGACATGATTTCAGGAGAGAAAATAATTGCAAATAATATCTTGTCTGTGATTTACACAGGTCAGTTATTTTGCCACCTGTTCCTGTCTGAGTGACCGAAAACAGTTTCCATCTTTCTTTAGGACAATTCCCAGTGATTCATTTCAGGTGAAAAAAGAAATTATGTTAAATTTATAATGTTCAAAAATGGTCTGTGGTCAAAGTGCTAGTCAGAGTGAAGCCAGCAGGTTTGAACACAATTTTTTGTGAACTGACTCCTCTTCTCTGTGTCCTCATAGGTCCGTGCTATGATTCAGATTCTAAAACACTTTGGTTGGACCTGGGCAGGTCTGCTCATCAGTGATGATGACTATGGAGTCCATGCTGCTCGGTCATTTCTCTCTGACTTGGGTCCAATTGCTGGAGGTTGTCTGGCTTATATTGAAGTTCTGCCTTGGGGCGACAACAGAGCTGAACTGAAGAGAATAGTTAATGTGATGAAAGAATCTACAGCTCGTGTTGTCATTGTGTTCGCCCTTAGAAGTCACATGCTCAACCTCATGGCCGAGGTGGGTTATAACACCAGTTTGCCATAATCGAAATTGACTATTTAGTTAAATGTTGAAAATTCTGTTAAACAAACAATTAAGTAGCAATTGTGGAAGTAGTAAACCAACAGCAAGCAACGTTTGAAACAAACAGTTGTCTAGTTTCACATGGCTCTCATATTCATGATGAATTTGTGTTTGGTGTTCACACGTTGCAACAATCAAATAACAATGGTAGAAAAACTATCAGGCCAAAACCAACAAATAGATGAACGCAGGACATTTTAAACAAAGTAGGATTTTCGGAGGGAGTGGGTGACCACAAGCATGTGGCCCTTTGCAAGAACACAGTAACAATTGTGGTGCTTAGCCTCTGACTTGTTAGCTACCCTGAAATAGTAAAAAAAAAAACACTGCAAGTCAAAAGATCAAAAGAGAAAGCCTGTTTTTATTTTATTTGCAGGTTGTTGCACAGAATTTAATAGGTCTTCAGTGGATGGCCAGTGAAGCCTGGACTTCAATTGCAGAGCTCCAGACTCCAGACTTCATGCCATACCTCGGGGGAACTCTTGGCATTGCTATCCGTCGAGGTGAAATTTCAGGTCTCAGAGACTTTATGTTAAAAATACGTCCAATCCCAAAACAGGAAAACACCTTTGAAAGTAACATGGTGAGAATTTTACAATTTGCTATAAATTCCCATTTTAAATATCTTTAAATAATTTGAATCTTCATTGTAATCCAGGTGAATCAGTTCTGGGAACACATCTTCAAGTGTAGATTTCCTCCAGCTCCAGCAGGTTGGCTTGAAACCGGAGAACTTTGCACTGGACTGGAAGTTATTGAGACTGTTTCGGAGGAAGACGTTTTTGACACTTCAGACCTCAGACCAGAGTATAATGTGTACAAGGCTGTGTATGCTCTGGCACATGCTCTTGATGACATGCTGCAGTGTGACCCAGGAAGAGGACCTTTCAGTGGAGACACCTGTGCTGATTTACAAGGACTGGAACCATGGCAGGTGTGTTTTCTTTTACTCACTTACTTTGAACCTCACAACCGCCACACAAAAGACAAAAACACCAGCCCCTTGCAAACCTTTCTGCAAGTGATGGGCCAAGTCGAATTTGGTACCTTGCACTAAGCCTTGCTGGGTCCTGCGGGAGCGGCCACCAGGCACTCCCTACCAAACCCAACCCATTCCCGCTTGCGGGATGAGGCCCCAATGACATCAGCCTGTGCAACATAAGCTCCTCTTCATTTCCTCTTTTTCTCCTTAAGGGGATTTTATGACTTGCAGGTATGTGTTCATGAGTTCAACCTATGAGGTCGCGTCCTTGCGCCTTCAGTCACTCACTGCTCCAAAGTACCCTGCCTTCTTGAAGGCACATGGCAGACTTCTGAATAGCACACCTCCGTCAAATCCCATTGCACTGTTAGGGCACCGTATTAAGACGAATGACATCCTAAGTCTAAACTACAGCAGTGTTTTGTTAATAGACTATAGTTTGTCACCAGGCACTTGCCTTCTCCAAACAATGTCCATTTCTTGGGGCCCTGTTATTGCAAACACCAAAATTGTAGCTGTAAGGTCTGTGGTGTCTGTGTTGGTGACAATCCTAAGCCTATTGGTGGACTTTGCATGTATGAGATGCTGTCAAGATAAGGAAAAAATTTTATTGAGCATGGATCCTTACAGGGACTTGTGAGGTTGCCGACCATTACGGGCGGGCCAAATGTACTGTAGCTCGGAACGTTACGGAATGAAAAATGCAGGTTTAGAAAGAGTTTGAGGAGGCCATCATATCATTCCTACAAAGGGACACAACAACTCCCTTAGAGATAGGATAAGGATCTCTGTTACCAGGAAACAACTTGGAGTGTAGCCACTGCCCCTCTCATTAGAGAATAGGTAGATGAGAAGGCATTTATATCGTATGACCCTCGGAAGCCTCCCTTGAGAGTTGCATGGGACGTGCCCCACTTAGAGGAGAGAAAGAAGAAGGAAACACTTGATTGACTACATTGCTCCACTGGCCTGGGAAAGCCTTGGAAGTCCTGGATAGACTTGGAGGAAAGAGGGGAAGGTCTTTCCAGATGTCCTTGCTCAGACTGGTGTCCTGTTAATCAGGCCCCAGATAAACAGACAATTGTGACATAAGTGAGTATTTAAGTCAACCACATTGAACAGCTGTTAAAACATTGGGAAAATGTTGCACACTGTGTTATATGTCTATAAAGCAGCTTATAATTAAAATATATTGCTTTGAGATTCGGGTAAGTACTATACCTTCGTGTCCACATCAAATTATGTATTAACATTTGATTTTTCTCATTCTTTATAGCTTTTGTTTTACTTGGAAAAAGTCAACTTCACCACATCATTTGGTGACCAAGTGTCATTTGATGAGAACGGTGATGCTTTACCCATCTATGACATTGTAAACTGGGTGTGGCTTCCTGATGGGAGCGTTAGAGTTCACAATGTGGGTGAGGTTAAGAAGTCGGCTAAAAATGGTGAAGAACTCACAATTGAAGAAAACAAAATCTTCTGGAACTTTGTATTCAAACAGGTGATTCTTTAGATTTCAGAAGAGGTAAACAAGTGAGGATTATGATTTCAGTTCAATCTTCCAATCTACGCTCCTTGAAAGTAGTAAAAAAAACTTGTGGAATAATATTTATATTGTTCTTCACACAGCCCCCCAGGTCAGTGTGCAGTGAGAGTTGTCCTCCAGGAACTCGTATGGCCCACAAGAAAGGGGAACCTGAGTGTTGTTTTGACTGTGTTCCTTGTTCTGAGGGAAAGTTTAGCAACATGTCCGGTAAGTGTTAAGATTTCCAAGATGATAATTACAGAAGATATGTGGTGTATTTCTATGCCTTCTTTATTTCCCCAAAGATTCCATGGAGTGTACCAGTTGTCCAGAGGATTTTTGGTCCAGTCCCCTACGTGACCATTGTGTTCCAAAGAAAACTGAATTCCTCTCCTACCATGAGCCTCTTGGTATCTGTCTGACAACCACCTCAATCATTGGTACATTAACTTGTCTGGTTGTTCTGGTCATCTTCATTAATTATCGCAGCACTCCTATTGTTCGTGCCAACAACTCTGAACTCAGTTACCTTCTGTTGATGTCCCTCAAACTGTGTTTCTTGTGTTCATTGCTCTTCATTGGACGTCCCCAACCATTGACATGTCAACTAAGACATGCAGCCTTTGGCATCAGTTTTGTGCTATGTGTCTCTTGTATTCTAGTGAAAACTATGGTCGTCATTGCCGTCTTCAAGGCCTCAAAACCAGGAGCTGAGTCCAGTTTAAAGTGGTTTGGTGCGGTTCAGCAACGAGGAACAGTTGTGATTCTGACATGTTTTCAAGCAGTAATCTGTATCGTCTGGCTTGTCTTGGCTTCACCAGAACCACATAAAAACACTGAGTATTACAGTGATAGGATAGTATATGAGTGTATCATTGGTTCAACTGTTGGTTTTGGAATATTACTTGGTTACATTAGTTTACTAGCAGTCCTTAGTTTTGTGTTAGCATTTTTGGCAAGAAATCTTCCAGACAGTTTTAATGAAGCCAAACTCATCACCTTCAGCATGTTGATCTTCTGTGCAGTGTGGGTGGCCTTTATTCCTGCCTATATCAGCTCCCCAGGAAAATATGCAGATGCAGTGGAGGTGTTTGCCATCCTGGCCTCTAGTTTCGGCCTGTTGGTGGCACTGTTTGGACCTAAATGTTACATAATTCTATTGAGACCAGAGAGAAACACAAAGAAAGCCATAATGGGTCAAAGACGCTAATGTACCAAACACATCCTACAAAGAGTTTTTGCTGTAATTGCTTATAAATTGAAATCATGAAAAATGAACAATAAAGTTTTCTTGTAAAAACAGATGTGTTGCATTTGACGGTACAGTCTGAGCAGTCCAATCGGACTGAATCATTGGATTGCACCGTGTAAGATCATCAATAGTCAGCTGATCACCTTGATTAAGACATACAATTCAAGTGGTATATTGCTGTCATGATTAGAAGGAAACCAAATCGCAATTTTTTTTTCTGTCACCACCTATGTTCGTACATGTGCAGTTTAGCATGGTCGGGATTGTAGTCAAATCTGTACGATAAAAGACATGTTTCATTTTCACACAATTAATCCTGAGGTAGTAGTGAGATGAAAATCGCTTGTTTTAAACTCGTGCACAGTGCATGACTTGAGTCCCACAACCAAACAAACAACCAGGCCAAATCTTCGCAGTTCTAAAAGTGCATTGCAAAATTGTACAACATACCCTGATCCTTCTATCCCAGCCCCAACGTTTTTTCTCAATAGGGCTACAGAACATTGTTCATTCATACACTTTTCTCATATATATAACATATTTAGGATATTACATCCAAACATAGTCAGTACCTTTAATAAAGTGTGTGCAACAATGTGGGCAGCTGCATAAGCTGTCAACCTGTAGGACAGCAACAATATTGAGATCGGACATAGATAGCTACCGTTCGCTGCAGCTTCGCTCAGATGAGTTTACGTATAAATAAACCAAAATCCACGTAGAAAAACACCTCGCCATACTGCACTCTGCTGGTGACATTGAAGAATCTACATCCAGACATAATCATAACTAACCTGTATCAAAAGGGATGGCTTTATGGTCCACCCTCCAAAGACTCTCCCAGATGGGTGGAATTATCTAAACAAAACAATATGCCGGAGACCTCAAATCAAATAAATAGAGTTACACAGTGATGTGACTTCACTAAGAGGAGGGGGGAGTTGAAGACTGTCATGATATCATTTCAAGAGATGGGATTTTTATTGATGTTTATATGTGTTTTTACTGTTACATTTCCTTCTCTGTATTCATTTAACTGTCAGTTACACAGACAGTTTAACCTGAATGGGATTCACCAGGAAGGAGATGTCATTCTAGGAGGATTGTTTTCAATTAATTTCATTTCTACTGTTCCTGATTTATCTTTTACCTCTGAGCCACAGGAGTCTGTCTGCTATGGGTGAGTATGCGGCTGAAAAACTAGTTAATTTCATTTTATTTTTTATATTTGCGTGTATATGAGCTTGAATATATATATATATATATATATATATATATGTATGTATGTACGTATATATATATGCAAAAATATGACAGCATATATACCAAAAATCATTTTTTCCCACTTTTGTAAGTTTTCATCCTTCAGGTTTCAGACAGGCTCAGACCATGGCCTTTGCTATTGATGAGATTAACAGAAACCCCAACCTGCTGCCTAATGTGACTCTGGGATACAGTCTGTATGATAACTGTATTAAATTAGCCACTGGATTCCGGGTAGCAATGTCCTTAATCAGTGGACAAGCAGGAGAGATGGCATCAGAGGAGACCTGTGTAGGTCTTCCAGTCCTAGGGATTGTGGGAGATGCTTTTTCTACGTCTTCTATTGCCATCTCCACAGTTCTAGGTTTGTACAGAGTGCCACAGGTAAGCAAATTGTTCGAGGACACATATACTGTGAAGGACATGTTTTGAGGAGAGAAAATATGAATAAATACCACTATCTATTTTATTCATATTTTCCTCAGGTCAGTTACTTTGCTACATGTTCCTGTCTGAGTGATAGAGAACGGTTTCCATCATTTTTTAGGACGATTCCCAGTGATTCATTTCAGGTAAAAATCATTATTCCAATACTTTAGTGTAAATTAATACATTACATATTCAAAACTTACTCCTTTTCTCTGTCCTCATAGGTTCGTGCTATGATTCAAATTCTTAAACACTTTGGTTGGACTTGGGCAGGTCTCCTCATTAGCAATGATGACTATGGAGTCCATGCTTCGCGGTCCTTTCTCACGGACTTTGGTCCAATAGCAGGAGGTTGTCTGGCTTACATTAAAGTGTTGCCTTCAGGAAACAACCAAGTTGAACTAAAGAAAATAGTTAATGTGATTAGGAAATCTACTGCACGTGTTGTCATTGTTTTTGCAGTAAAAGGACACACACTCAACCTAATGGCAGAGGTGAGTTCTTACTTCAAAACCAAGAGCAATATCAAATTGCAGATGTCTGTTGATTGTTTAAAACCACTACAAAAATGTGATACTTAAGTACTGCTCTTAAAAACTAATTTAATATTTGTTTTATAACAATTTTAGGTTGCAAGACAGAACTTGACAGGCATTCAGTGGATGGCCAGTGAAGCGTGGACTTCAAATGCTGAGCTACAGACGTCATACTACATGCCGTACCTCGGGGGAACTCTGGGGATTGCTATCCGCCAAGCAGAAATCTCAGGACTAAAAAATTTTCTACTGAAACTGCGTCCCGTCCCAGAACAGAATAACACATTCGAGAAAACCATGGTAAGAATTTGCACCCAGTTCAATATTTGTAAAAGGGTATATTAAACTTAACATTCTTATTTTATTCCAGGTGAATCAGTTCTGGGAACACATCTTTCAGTGTAGATTTCCTCCAGCTCCAGCAGGTTGGCTTGAAAATGAAGGGGAATTGTGCACTGGACAGGAAGTTATTGAGACAGTTTCAAAACTAGATTTTTTTGATACTTCAAGCCTCAGACCAGAATATAATGTGTACAAGGCTGTGTATGCTCTGGCACATGCTCTTGATGACATGCTTCAGTGTGAACCAGGGAGAGGACCTTTCAGTGGAGACACCTGTGCTAATTTACAAGGACTGGAACCATGGCAGGTGTGTTAGTTGTTTCTCTTTATTTGTTATCACCTTTTGGGAATTGCTGCCTGGCATACCTCCTCCGGTGCCCATGGGTTAGCTGCAGCATCATCAGCCAGAAAACACTATTCATAAACATTTCTCTTTTAATTCTGGTTGCTCTGGGTGGAAGAGTTGTTATTTTCCCCTGTCATCCCCTGAAGCTGATGGGTGTCGTCCCCTGTGACTGTTTTTTGGAGTTAGGTGTTCCTCCCCCAAGCTTTGTCCTTCCTCCTGAGCAAAAGACTCGTCTGCAAGGTCTTTTGTTGCCTTCCTGAGTCATCCTCCACATCCCTCAGGAGGTGTTGTAGTTGACAAACCTGTGAAGCCTTGGCATTCAACCTCTACTGGGTATATGGTAGTTTTCCAGCCAGCAGCGAGCTCTGAGTCCTTAGCCTTTTTGTGTTTGAAGGCAGCCTAAATCCATTCCTCCATAGGTACTGTGGAGGAATGGATTGGATCACTGCTCTTGCCTTGGCTGACCACAGGACTTTGTCTGACCGCAGGGATGTGGTGGTAATCTCTAAGTGGAAATTAAGCTTCTTGTTAAGGTCGACCCTCCTGCTCCACTCCTGGTCAGGCAAGAAGGGCCCCAATTTCTCTTGGCCGTATGCTTCTGCTGACCCCTCCTTCTGCAACCAAGATGGTGGGGTCCTGTGCAGGTGGTGGTGTCTTGCTTCCTTGTCAGCATTCCTTCAGCACCTCTGCTAACTTCCTCAGGACCTGGTCATCACGTCTTTTGTAGCAGCACTGTGAGAGTGCAATCTTGAAGCTTGACGAGATGTTCTGGAGACCTACATTGGAAGCATTGCAGAGTGCACAACAATTCTAATTTACGAACCACTGGCGGAGGATCCAAGAGCAAGGAAGCATGTTGTAGGTTGAGTGGATGAGGAAGCTGAGTCTTGTCTGTGGAATCTTCCACACGTCTAACAAACTGACGTTCCTGTTGGTAATTCCTTCCCAGGTTGTCCAGCTTCCTTGCTGACCCTGCAACAAGGCTTTGATCTAGTAGCGATCTTCCTCCTCCATCCTCGTCACCTCCGCCACCACCATCTTCTCCCTTTTCTTATGGTTGGCCTTGGAACAAGGTGCATCTCCCCATCCTAGGCCTACTCTTCCTATCTGGACTCTGCCAAAGATTTCTTGAAGTTGAAGCCGGATAATAGCTCGGTCAACCTCTGTCTGAGCATTCCACTTGCGATCAGAACCTTGGCATTATCGTTCCTTTCTGACTTGTCTGATGACTCCTTAAGCTCGACGACCAACGTAGTCTTCTCTTCCATGTAGCCCAGTTGTAGTGACTTCAGTGGTGGACGCAGCAAGTTTTCTCCAAAAAAGGAATTCATTTGGAAAGAAATACCAATCTTCCCTCTATGTTGAAAAATACTCTACTTTTGACCCTGTTTAGATAGAAATACTGTATATGAGTCCTAATGCTGTAAAAGAAAAATATTTCCTCATTTAATTCATGTTAACTTTTCCTTTTCATAGCTTTTGTTTTACTTGGAAAAAGTCAACTTCACCACATCATTTGGTGACCAAGTGTCATTTGATGAGAACGGTGATGCTCTACCCATCTATGATATTGTAAACTGGGCGTGGCTTCCTGATGGAAGCACTAAAGTTAACAACATTGGTCACGTTAAAGTGTCAGCCGAAAATGGTGAAGAACTCACTATTGATGAAACTAAATTGTACTGGAACTTTGTTTTTAAACAGGTAAGTACTCATGTTTTGTACAACGCTCACTTAAAATCTCTATTGCTTGGCAGATTAATCACATTTTTACTCACACAGCCCCCCAGGTCAGTGTGCAGTGAGAGTTGTCTTCCAGGAACTCGTATGGCCCACAAGAAAGGACAACCTCAGTGTTGTTTTGACTGTGTTCCTTGTTCAGAGGGAAAGTTTAGCAACACAACAGGTAAGTGTGAAGGTTTTCAAGAAGATAGTTATAAGATGTGGTACCAAATGACAGTTAACGGATTTGATCATCCCAATACTTTGTATTTTCCCCCAAAGACTCCATGGAGTGTTCAGATTGTCCAGAGGATTTCTGGTCCAGTCCCCAACGTGACCACTGTGTTCCAAAGAAAACTGAGTTCCTCTCCTACCATGAGCCTCTTGGTATCTGTCTGACGACCACCTCAATTATTGGTACATTAACTTGTCTGGTTGTTCTGATCATCTTCATTAATTATCGCAGCACTCCAATTGTTCGTGCCAACAACTCTGAACTCAGTTACCTTCTGTTGATGTCTCTCAAACTGTGTTTCTTGTGTTCATTGCTCTTCATTGGACGTCCCCAACCATTGACATGTCAACTAAGACATGCAGCCTTTGGCATCAGTTTTGTGCTGTGTGTCTCTTGTATTCTAGTGAAAACAATGGTCGTCCTTGCTGTTTTTAAGGCCTCCAAACCAGGAGCTGAGGCCAGTTTGAGGTGGTTTGGTGCGGTTCAGCAAAGGGGAACAGTTCTTCTTCTGACATGTTTTCAAGCAGTAATCTGTATCGTCTGGCTTGTCTTGGCTTCACCAGAACCACATAAAAACACTGAGTATTACAGTGACAGGATAGTGTATGAATGTGCCATTGGCTCCACTGTTGGTTTTGGAATCTTGCTTGGTTACATTAGTTTACTAGCAGTCCTCAGTTTTGTGTTGGCTTTTTTGGCTAGAAAACTTCCAGACAGCTTTAATGAAGCCAAACTCATCACCTTCAGCATGTTGATCTTCTGTGCAGTGTGGGTGGCCTTTGTTCCTGCCTATATCAGCTCCCCAGGTAAATATGCAGATGCAGTGGAGGTGTTTGCCATCCTGGCCTCCAGTTTTGGCCTGTTGGTGGCACTGTTTGGACCTAAATGTTATATCATCCTAATGCGACCAGAGAGAAACACAAAAAAAGCCATAATGGGTCAAAGACATTAATAATCTGTGTTTAATCTTTGTATTGACCACAGTAAGGGGAAGTAAAAGTTGAGACTAAAATACCTTTTGTCATCATGCAATTTTTTTCTACACTCACTAGAGGTAACACGGTGACACATGCACCCGGAAAGGAAAAGACAATGAAAGTAAGAAATGAAATGGCACAGTATATGTGAACAATGGAGGATATTAGATCTTTATATAGCATGTTCGACGGTGTAATGCACCCATCCAACCATCTTCATCTGCTTATCCCCTATCGGGTCATGGGGCAGCACCTCAATCAAACCCTGACCCATGAATCCTCTTTGGGTTGGTATGCCCACTAGAAGCTATCCACTGCCCAAACAAGGGTTTCGAGTTTTCCCAGAAGGTGAACCCTGGTGGTTTCAGAGGGAGGTGAAGGAAGCCATCTATGCAGACATCTACACCGCAGACATCTACACCAAGAAGGACCCTCAATGTATAGGACAGGACTGTTGATACTTCTGTTTTCAACGATGTAACTTGTGTCCTTGTCTTTTAGCACTGCCACTTTGAGCCTGATCGGGACACAGCTAACTAATTATGTTCAGTTCATGTCTTACATGTATTGTAATAAAGAATACTTGAGTCATCTGTAGATGTCTTTAACCTGATCAAGAAGTCACAGCAGAGGTTAAAGAGTTGGTAGTTGGTGGCCTAGTTGTAAAGAAAGCGGACTTAGGTCCACAAGGCCTCGGTTTCGTATCCCCCTACCACCAAGTTACCACTGAGGTTCCCTGAGCATGGTCCCCCTTCACTGCTCCCTGGGCCCCCTGCTCACTAGGTTGATGGGTTAAATGCAGAGGCATAATTTCCCGAAGAATACTCCAGAGGGATTAATAGAGTTATAAAAAAAGAAACTGCAATAATATTGTTGAGAGATTTGTTGAGAGACTTTGCACTAGCCTCGCGGTTAGAGAAGAAGACTTGGGTCTGAAAGGCTTCAAGTTTGGATGCACCACCTGCCAACTGAGGTGCTCCAAGCATAGCACCGTCCCGAGCCACATAACGTCCAGTGGATATTGTGATTCCAGATTTGTGTGGCAAAAGAGCGCTGACCCTGTAACCCAATAACGCATAAGAGGGTAAATATTATTCAGTTTTCAAGTTAAACATGAATAGAAACTTCCAAAACTTACCTGTGTCAGAAGGGATGGCTTCAAGGTCCAGCCTCAAATCCTGTCCCCGATGGGTGGAATTGCCTCAACAGAACATGATCCTGGGAACCTTAAAATCCAATAAAAAGTTACACAGTCATTCGCCTTGGCTCAGTGAGGGGGGGAGTTAAAGTAAAGCCATGATATCATATCAAGAGATTCATTTTGTTTTATTGGTCTACACCTGTGTTTTCACAGTTAGATTTCCTTCTCTGTATTCATCCACCTGTCAGTTACAAGGACAGTTTAAGCTGAATGGGATTCACCAGACAGGAGATGTCATTCTAGGAGGATTGTTTTCTGTTAATTTATTGTCTGCTATTCCTGATTTATCTTTTACATCAGAGCCACAGGAGTCTGTCTGCTATGGGTGAGTGAACGTATGACAACCGGTAAGATGGCATGTCTGTTTTTTTATGAATTTTTATCTGCTGTGTATGGGTACGTACGGTGTGTTGACACACTAGGACAGAGACATATATAAATATATATTAATGTGTGTTTACAATTTTTGTTTTTATGCACATATGAGCTTATTTTTAACAGATTCATGATACTATGTAAATATGTATATTCCCTTTTTTCAAGTCTTCATCCATCTGGGTTCAGACAGGCTCAGACCATGGCCTTTGCTATTGATGAGATTAACAGAAACCCCAACCTGCTGCCTAATGTGACTCTGGGATACAGTCTATATGATAACTGTATTAAAATAACAACTGGATTCCGTGCAGCAATGTCCTTAATCAGTGGACAAGCAGGAGAGATGGCATCACAGGAGACCTGTGTTGGTCTTCCTGTCCTAGGAATTGTGGGAGATACCTTCTCCACATCTTCTATTGCCATCTCCTCAGTTTTAGGTTTATACAGAGTCCCACAGGTAAGTGTATTAGTGACATACATTTAAAAGCATTGAGGATAGCATGACTCTAGGAGAGAAATTATTTGCACATAAAACTATGATCAGTGTCTGTTTTTCCTCAGGTGAGTTTTTTTGCCACATGTTCTTGTCTGAGTGATCGAGAACGATTTCCGTCCTTTTTTAGGACGATTCCCAGTGATTCATTTCAGGTAAAAAAATGGCGAGTTTTGTTAATCAACAACAGAGATTCATTAATTCATCATTAATTATTGGGGTTTATGAACTGACTCTTCTCTGTGTCCTCATAGGTCCGTGCTATGATTCAGATTCTAAAGCACTTTGGTTGGACCTGGGCAGGTCTGCTCATCAGTGATGATGACTATGGAGTCCATGCTGCTCGGTCATTTCTCTCTGACTTGGGTCCAATTGCTGGAGGTTGTCTGGCTTATATTGAGGTTTTACCTCAGGGAGAAAACAAAGCTGAACTGAAGAGAATAGTTAATGTGATGAGAGAGTCTACAGCTCGTGTTGTCATTGTGTTTGGCCTTAAAAGTCACATGATCAACTTAATGGCAGAGGTGAGTTCACATGGTGTCAAATAGACACGTTTGCACGATAATGTAAACGATGCAATACACAAATTCTACAGAATGTTTTTCTAAATGTATTATACAGGTTGCGAGACAGAACTTGACAGGTCTTCAGTGGATGGCCAGTGAAGCCTGGACTTCAAATACTGAACTACAGACCTCAGAGTTCATGCCATACCTTGGGGGAACTCTGGGCATTGCTATCCGTCGAGGAGAAATCTCAGGTCTGAGAGATTTTATGTTGAAAATACGTCCTGTACCAGAACGGATGAACACATATGAATATAACATGGTGAAAAATTTACTAGTACCAGCCATGTCACCATTTCTAAAAAGGGATTTAAAGTTTAAAAAAAAAAACAACATGGTTTTTATATTTTAGGTGAATCAATTCTGGGAAGAGATCTTTCAGTGTAGATTTCCTCCAGCTCCAGCAGGTTGGCTTGAAACTGGAGGACAATTGTGCACTGGACAGGAAGTTATTGAGACTGTTTTGGAGGACGAGGTTTTTGATACTTCAGACCTCAGACCAGAGTATAATGTGTACAAGGCTGTGTATGCTCTGGCACATGCTCTTGATGACATGCTGCAGTGTGAACCAGGGAGAGGACCTTTCAGTGGGGACACCTGTGCTGATTTACAAGAGCTGGAACCATGGCAGGTTGTGTTAACAGTAATCACTTCATTAACATTTTAACTTTTTCTCAATGTTCTCCTTGAAAACAAAAAGAAGGCAGTAATAATGTTCTACAGGTAAATGATTTATGCAACTGCACTGAGCAGTATATCCATGTAATAAATTAAAAGCTCGTGAATAATTCACAACGTAACAAATGAATCCTTAATTTTCATTGTAATAACTCGCAAATTCACTATTAATTCTTGAAATTCCTTTTTTTATACATTTTCTTATTTACATTTTCTGTTATGTCTTTTTGTAGCTTTTGTTCTACTTACAAAAAGTCAACTTCACCACAACATTTGGTGACCAGGTGTCATTTGATGAGAACGGTAACGCTTTACCCATCTACGACATTGTGAACTGGGTGTGGCTTCCTGATGGAAGCACTAAAATTCACAATGTTGGCGATGTTAAGAGATCAGCTAAAAATAGAGAAGAACTCACAATTAACGAGAAGAAAATATTTTGGAACGCTGTATTCAGACAGGTGAGTCTTCAGATTTCAGATGACATTCTTATCAATTCTTAGAAGATGTAAGATACACTTGTAGGACAAATTACTTCTTCGTCAATTTATCTTCACACAGCCCCCCAGGTCAGTGTGCAGTGAGAGTTGTCCTTCAGGAACACGTATGGCCCACAAGAAAGGGGAACCTGAGTGTTGTTTTGACTGTGTTCCTTGTTCAGAAGGAAAATTCAGCAGCACAACTGGTAGGTATGAAGACTGTCAAGATGATAGTTGACAGATGTGGTACCAAATCTTGATACTTCAACATCTTTCAAGATGATAGTTCAGCGCCTTCAGCGCCTTGAGACAACGTATGATGTGATTTGGCGCTATAGAAATTCTAATAAATTGAAATTGAAATTGAATCTTTCACAGACTCCATGGAGTGTTCCAGTTGTCCAGAGGATTTCTGGTCCAGTCCACAGCGTGACCACTGTGTTCCAAAGAAAACTGAATTCCTCTCCTACCATGAACCTGTCTCTTATACACATCTAGATGTGTATAAGAGACAGCCCCAGCATCGCACCGTGCTCCCCCCACGGGGGCCCGCCCCACACTTTGAAAACCCCTGATCTGGCATTTTTAATCTGGTCTAATCTTCCTCAACATATGGTTGTCTGCAATTGGTCACCAAAATAATCTTAGTCTAAGCAATAATCTAAGAAATTTAAAGTAGGCAACTGAACTCATCTCATGTATCTCTACTCACTTGGGACTCACATCAAGGATAGTCCAATTGCCGTCTTTCTGTCTCTTATACACATCTGGCCAAATCTGGCCCGCAGTGTAATTATATTTGGCCCGCAAGATCTTATCAAATATGTACTAGAGTTGGCCCAACAATATAAAACCCTTATAAACTGGAAGGACTTGTAGTATTAGTGATACATGGTCTTTGTTATAGCGCAAAAATGAGCTCCCCAGGAAAATATGCAGATGCAGTGGAGGTGTTTGCCATCCTGGCCTCCAGTTTTGGCCTGTTGGTGGCACTGTTTGGACCTAAATGTTATATAATCCTAATGAGACCAGAGAGAAACACAAAGAAAGCCATAATGGGTCAAAGACATTAACCAACTTTGGTGTGTTAGCCACAATTTATCAGAAATAACAGTATGTTGGGGAAGGCTTTAGTCGATAGCGTGATTAGAAGGTTGACAATGTAATGTACTTCTATAAAGTTGACACATGTAACCAAAGTCAAAATCAAATATTGTATATCTGTATTTGCACAGGAGCTGAACTAAATATAATAAATAGTTGCTATAAAATTGTGTGCTTTCCTTACAGAGCACTTATATAAAGATAGAGGTTAGGTCCTGGTTGGATGAGGCTAACGGGACAACTTAATCTGCAAACAGCAGAGATGAAATCTGGTGTTTCCTGAACTGGACCCTGCCCTGCACCAGGCTGCGCCTAGAAATTCTGTCCATAAAAGTGATGAACATAACCGGTGACAAAGGACAGCCCTGCCGTAGCCCAACATGCATTGGGAACAGATCCAACTTATTACCAGCAATGCGAACCAAGCTCCTGCCCCGTTCATACATTGACTGAACAGCTCTTAGCAAAGAGCCTCCAACCCCATACTTCCGGAGTGTTCCCCCCACAAGAGTCCTCGAGGGACCCGGTCTCCAAGTCCACAAAACACATGTGGACTGATTAGGTAAACTCCCATGATCCCTCAAAAATTTTGTGGAAGGTGTAGCGCTGGTCCAGTGTTCCACGATCAGAACAAAAACCTTGATTACAAAGTTTAGCTACAGGCTGAATTCTCCGTTCCAAAACTCTGGAGTAGACTTTCCCCAGGAGGCTGAGGAGTGTGATCCTGGTAGTTGGAGCACACCCTTTTTTAAAATAGGGACCACCACCCCCGTATGCCACTCCAGAGGTACCGACCTCAAATGCCACACAATGTTGCAGAGACGTGTCAACTACGACAGTCCCACAATATCCAGAGACTTCAGGTACTCAGGGCGTATTTCATCCACCACCCGTGCCTTGCCACCTAGCAGCTTCTTAACTGCCTCAGTGACTTCAGCACAGGAAATGGGTGGATCATCCACTTAGAACCCTGTCTCTCCTTCCTCTGAAGAAAACGTGTCAGTGGGATTTAGGAGATCCTCAAAGCATTCCTTCCACCGTTCGACAACATTCTCTATAGAGGTAAACAGCTCCCCCTTTTGAGGTGCCAGACGGTTTGCCAGAATTTATTTGAGGCCAATTGATAATCCTCCTCCATGGCCCTCCTGAACTTCTTGAGCTTCACGGCAGCCCCAACCTACGGTTTCCACCACCAAGTTTGGGGATTGCCACCTTGACAGGCACCCGAGATTTTGCGGCCACAGCTCTGGACAGCTGCTTTTACAATGGAGGAGGAAAATCTGGTCCATTCAGACTCAATGTCTTCCCACTCTCTCGGAACTCCAGAGTTCCCAACAAACCATTGCAATGCGCTTGAGCCTGCCGGGTCTGTTCAGTTTTGCTCCCCCATTCTCTTCCCACTCTTTCTATCTCACTGCTCTTTGTCGTCACATTGTCGACCCACTTACTTGGTCTTGTTAGAATATGAGATATATAGTACAACTATGTACACAATTTTGAGGTAGTTTAAGATTTTTGAAGTGACTCATAACAGGATATCGTTGAAGTGTCATGTCAACCTTTAGGCTGCATAGGTGCTGCTACTCTGTAAATATAGTATTGTTTTCTAATTCAAACTTTGACATGTAGGTTTTTTTTAGGCGGCAAGGAAATGCTTTAAAATAGTAAGAGTTCATATTATCTAACTTGAAACCTGATTAGATATGTTAAAAACTGCCATGTGTCAGAAGGAATAACTGTGAGGTCCAGCCTCAAAGCCTATCCCAGGTGGGTGGAATTGCCTCAACAGAACATGTTAGGAACCTCAAATCAAATAAATAGACTGGCACAGTCATATGCCTTGACTTGGTGGAGGGGAGTAGATAAAGAAAGTCATGATATCACTTCAAGAGATGAGTTTTTTATTAATGTTTGTCTGTGTTTTCACAGTTAGATTTCCTTCTCTGTATTCATCCACCTGTCAGTTACAAGGACAGTTTAACCTGAATGGGATTCACCAGACAGGAGATGTTATTCTAGGAGGATTGTTTTCAGTTAACTTCTTTTCTACTGTTCCTGATTTATCTTTCACCTCCGAGCCACAGGAGTCTGTCTGCTATGGGTGAGTATGTAGCTAAAAAAAGTAACATTTCACGTTATTTGTTACTTGTTTCTATTAGTCTTCAGTTACTGCGTTGGTAAACATTTGCTTTACTTAGATAGTTTTAAGACACACATTTTATATTTTGTAATATGTCTGCATAAACTATATAAACATGCACCTGCCAATACATTTTCTCAATTAGGACGTTTGTATTAGTTTTCATCCTTCAGGTTTCAGACAGGCTCAGACCATGGCCTTTGCTATTGATGAGATTAACAGAAACCCCAACCTGCTGCCTAATGTGACTCTGGGATACAGTCTCTATGATAACTGTATTGAATTGGCAAAAGGGTTTCGTGCATCAATGTCCTTAATCAGTGGTCAAGGAGGAGAGATGGCATCAGAGGAGACCTGTGTTGGTCTTCCAGTCCTAGGGATTGTTGGAGATTCCTTCTCTACATCTTCTATCGCCATCTCCAGAGTTCTAGGTTTGTACAGAGTCCCACTGGTAAGTGCATTTCTCATTGTACTTTAGATTAATTCTATAGGATGTAACGTGAGGTTTATAAATGAAAAAAATATATATGTCCTCTGCCTGTTTTTTTTCCCCCTCAGGTCAGTTATTTTGCCACATGCTCTTGTTTGAGTGATCGAGAGCAGTTTCCATCCTTTTTTAGGACGATTCCCAGCGATTCATTTCAGGTCAATATCAGTCTAACTCACTATACCGACACGAAAGAGCCCCCTCTAAATTGTGGTGTCAAATTACCCCACTGTCTCCCTGTGTCTCCATAGGTCCGTGCTATGATTCAGATTCTAAAACACTTTGGTTGGACATGGGCAGGTCTCCTGATCAGTGCTGATGACTATGGAGTCCATGCTGCTCAGTCCTTTCTGTCTGACTTGGGTCCAATTGCTGGAGGTTGTCTGGCTTATATTGAAGTTCTGCCTTGGGGAGACAACAGAGCTGAACTGAAGAGAATAGTTAATGTGATGAGAGAATCTACAGCTCGTGTTGTCATTGTTTTTGCTCTCAAAAGTCATATGCTCAACCTAATGGCAGAGGTGAGTTTGAATTAGTCAAAGTTAAATATACTTTCTGATGATGTCTGTAGATGTTGTTGAACATATTTGCAACAACACAGAGGTGCAATAATAAAAGGACCTAAGCACCACATTTTTTATTAATATTATTGAATCCACAGGTTATAAGACAGAATTTGACAGGTCTTCAGTGGATGGCCAGTGAAGCCTGGATTTCAAATGCTGCACTCCAGATTTCAGACTTCATGCCATACCTCGGGGGAACTCTTGGCATTGCTATCCGTCGAGGTGAAATTTCAGGTCTCAGAGATTTTATGTTAAAAATACGTCCAATCCCAAAACAGGAAAACACCTTTGAAAGTAACATGGTGAGAATTTTACAATTGGCTACAGATTTCCTTTTGTAAATATTTTTTAATAATAGAAAAATAATCCTCTTTATTGTAATCCAGGTCAATCAGTTTTGGGAACACACTTTTCAGTGTAGATTTCCTCCAGCTCCAGCAGGTTGGCTTGAAACTGGAGGAGAATTGTGCACTGGACAGGAAGTTATTAAGACTGTTTTGGAGGACGAAGAGGTTTTTGACACTTCAGACCTCAGACCGGAGTATAATGTGTACAAGGCTGTCTATGCTCTGGCACATGCTCTTGATGACATGCTGCAGTGTGAACCAGGGAGAGGACCTTTCAGTGGAGACACCTGTGCTGATTTACAAGGACTGGAACCATGGCAGGTGGAAGACTAATTTTCTCTGAAAAAAGTTTGTGTTACAATTTATTGTTGTGATTAAGATATAAAATACATTTCATCCTTATTCTGGCAATAATGTTACTTGTATGTAAGTTTATTTTCCAATTATATTCCAATAATCTGTCATTTTTTTCCATAGCTGGTGTATTACTTGGAAAAAGTCAACTTCACCACATCGTTCGGTGATAAAGTGTCATTTGATGAGAACGGTGATGTTTTACCCATCTATGATATTCTAAACTGGGTGTGGCTTCCTGATGGAAGCACTAAAGTTCACAATGTTGGTGAAGTTAAGAGGTCGGCTGGAAATGGTGAAGAACTCACTATTGTGGAAAACAAAATCTTTTGGAACTTTGTATTTAAACAAGTGAGGATTATGATTTCAGTTCAATCTTCCAATCTACGCCCCTTGAAAGTAGTAAAAAAAACTTGTGGAATAATATTTATATTGTTCTTCACACAGCCCCCCAAGTCAGTGTGCAGTGAGAGTTGTCCTCCAGGAACTCGTATGGCCCACAAGAAAGGGGAACCTGAGTGTTGTTTTGACTGTGTTCCTTGTTCAGAGGGAAAGTTCAGCAACACAACTGGTAAGGTTGAAAGTTTTCACGATGATTGTTGATAACAGATATGGTACTGAATGCCTTTCCTCCTCCCCTAAAGGCTCTAGGGAGTGTACCAGTTGTCCAGAGGATTTCTGGTCCAGTCCTAAACGTGACCGCTGTGTTCCGAAAAAAACGGAATTCCTTTCTTTTGACGAACCTCTTGGTATCTGTCTGACGACCACCTCAATATTTGGGACATTAACTTGTCTGGTTGTTCTGGTCATCTTCATTAATTATCGAAGCACACCAATTGTTCGTGCCAACAACTCTGAACTCAGTTACCTTCTGTTAATGTCCCTCAAACTGTGTTTCTTGTGTTCATTGCTCTTCATTGGACGTCCCCAACCATTGACATGTCAACTAAGACATGCAGCCTTTGGCATCAGTTTTGTGCTGTGTGTCTCTTGTATTCTTGTGAAAACTATGGTCGTCATTGCTGTTTTCAAGGCCTCAAAACCAGGAGCAGAGGCGAGTTTAAAGTGGTTTGGTGCGGTTCAACAAAGGGGAACTGTTCTGGTTCTGACATGTTTTCAAGCAGTAATCTGTATCGTCTGGCTTGTCTTGGCTTCACCAGAACCACATAAAAACACTGAGTATTACACTGACAGGATAGTGTATGAATGTGTCATTGGCTCAACTATTGGTTTTGGATTCTTGCTTGGTTACATTAGTTTACTAGCAGTCCTCAGTTTTGTGTTGGCTTTTCTGGCAAGGAATCTTCCAGACAGTTTTAATGAAGCCAAACTCATCACCTTCAGCATGTTGATCTTCTGTGCAGTGTGGGTGGCCTTTATTCCTGCCTATATCAGCTCACCAGGAAAATACGCAGATGCAGTGGAGGTGTTTGCCATTTTGGCCTCTAGTTTCGGCCTGTTGGTGGCACTGTTTGGACCTAAATGTTATATAATCCTACTGAGACCAGAGAGAAACACAAAGAAAGCCATAATGGGTCAGATGCGATAATTCTATTTATTCATTGTATTGACATCGGCATCATAGACAATCACTGTTCTTGGAAATAAAATATATGAATTATATACCACCCCATGTAAATATAGTGTTTTGTTCTTTGACATGCTTAGATTACTAGGATTTTTTTTGTTTCTAAATAATAACTCTTGAAAATTAATTGATACAGAGAACTGCAGGGACATAGCATGAACTTGGAAGTATGGACACAAGGCAAGTACAACTATAGAGACCACACAGCATTCAATAAGCCCCAGAACAACA
Source organism: Paraplagusia blochii (assembly GCA_016785265.1). Taxonomy (NCBI): domain Eukaryota; kingdom Metazoa; phylum Chordata; class Actinopteri; order Pleuronectiformes; family Cynoglossidae; genus Paraplagusia; species Paraplagusia blochii. Next base: position 66,883 of record JAFBJS010004907.1, read on the forward strand.
ACCTAGTAAATAGATCTAGAAATATCCAAGTGATCTAGAAAAGGTATATAAAGCCCGGGTACCAGCTGACACAAGTGAGATAAATCAACAGATAATTACAGGACACAGGTGAGTGTGATCACACTGATTACAGCAAAGTGGGAATGGGACAGTCCTCAAATAATGTCTTATACAGTCTTCTATAGCTTTATAGGTGCGAAGGATTGTTAAAAAGAAGTCCAGTTGGGTTGGCTATCTAGTTAGTGAGTCAGTAAGTCAAAGCAATAATAAAAACAACTGTTATTTATACAAGGCATATTATGAGAGTAAAATAAAAAAATATTGCTACCTGGCCATCATGTGTTTTTTGGTATTTTTTTCTGGCCTCAAGAGAATAATAAAGCACTTTGGAGCAAAGATACAGAAAAGCAGACCATAGCTGGAGGCCAGGATTGCAAAGATTTCTACGGCTACCGCATATTTTCCAGGTGAACTGACGTAGGCAGGAACGAAAGCCACCCAGACGGCACAGAATATCAACATGCTGAAGGTAATGAGCTTGGCCTCGTTGAAGTTGTCAGGGAGTTTTCGAGCGAGGAAGGCCAAGATGAGGCAGGAGCAGGCTAGGAGCCCGATGTAGCCCAGAACCAAAGAGAATCCAACTGCAGAGTCCATAGCACACCGCAGCGTGACTTTTAAGCCCGGCAACTCAAAATCGGGCTTTGGTACAGGAGGACTGACTGTCAGCCAAATGATACAGATGACAATCTAGAAATATATATAAAGAAACATCACAATTATTAACAAATGTTATAAATTTTGGGCGATCACTGTCTGTTAGGTTCAAATGTTGAGTATAAAAGGATGGAAGATTAGCACTCCCTTTGACAAGGATTGGAAAAGGCCCTAGTGGCCTTCAACACACATACAGTCAGGAGCAGTTTTTGTCTAAGGAGGTTTGACCAAAACAACTCTTCACACCTTTGTCCAATGGTGAAGGTAGTGGTCTAGAGGAGTAGAACTACTAGAGACACCAACCGGAAACTGATGAAATTCCTCAGTTGAGGAGTTAAACGTCGTTCAACTCCAAGAAGACGTCCAGTTGCTTACAACTAAATCCTTTGTGAACATCTCTAACCAAGTATTCCATTTCCGAAAGAAGTTCTATCTATCTATCAAATATGATACTTTAGGACTTTGGATTGATTGATTGCAAACATCCACCATTACAAAGGCATGCCTTACAACCCAAACTGTGGGCCTAATTTTAACCAACTTTAAGATAAAAACCATAACTGTGCCATTTGATTTACACCTTTGTCATTTGATTTATACTAACCTGTATACTTGTAAAAAGGCCTATACTGCCCCTCTGTTGGCCCGCACCAAACCACCGCATCAATGCCGCAGCACCAGGATGTGCTGAACGAAAAGCTGCCAGAACGACGATAGTTTTGACCTTGAGACAGGAAACACTAAGGACAAAGCTGATTCCAAAGGCGGCCTGCTGGAATCGGCAGGACCAGACCGATGGACGGCCAATGAAGACCAGAGAGCAGAGGAAACAAAGCTTCAGGGACACTAGAAGCAGGAAGCTCAGCTCTGAATTGTTGGCTCGCACCTGCAATTTAAGAAATGAGTTTAGTAGTTTGTCAAGAAACATTTATCAGGCACTGGTACTGGGTTAGAAACAACTGTGATACATGGAAGTCTCCATTTTCTACTCTGACTTTAACTACCTCCATGTCCTCCCTCACTGCATCCATCAATCTCCTCTTTGTCTCCTACCTGGTAGCTCCATCTCTAGGATCATTCCTCTACCAGTGTATACACTGTCCCTCATCTGAACATGTCCAAACCATCTCAATCTGGCCTGTCTATTTGACCACAAAATAACCCATCTCCAGTGAACAGTGGGACAGTCCCTTGCTCAGTGCACCGTCCCCACACACCGCTGCCCAGTCCATAGACTTCACTCCTAATCCTAGGTATGTCCGACTGGTGCATTAGCATCACTCTTGGGATCTGCGCTGCTGCTCCTATTCTTATTTGTCTCTTATCGGTGTTGAGATGATTTTTTTTTCCGGGTTTTGTAAGAGATCTTGTCGGTGCCTGGGCTTTTCTAAGACTTCAGCTCATCCTCGTCATGTTGCTGATGACAGCGATCGCTGCTTTGCTCTGGTTGTCTTGGACATTGACGTAAATTGTTTCTGTAACACCAATTATTGTTCGGGAGGAGGATTTTAGTTTTCTGTCCACTTGGAGGAGTAGTGGTATTCTGTCGGGGTGTCCTTCCCTTAGACTGAAGTGGTCCGCATTACCATGTGGAACATCCGTAGCCTTGGGGGCAAGTCTCTACTATAGGTAGTAACAGCAAGAGAGAGGTTTGCATGAGTTGGTTTGTAAATTGTTTTGTTAGATTGGTATTGTTTGATATCGGAATGGGAAATTAAGTCTTTGGACAATCGGAAAGGGGCATAAATTATTATAGCTCTCCCTAGAAATTACCTTACATTCTCTCGATTTAACTACTCCTGTACTACGGCATTTAACCACTGTGCAAATGCTTCTTATTTGTCGGCAACAGTGGCAGTCCTGTGCCACTAGCAACATGTTTCAGGAACTACAGCGTAATGCTTACCATTGGTGTTTGCCGGTAGTGGAGGAAAACCACAAAGACAGCAGTAGTCACTGTGACCCCGGAAACAGAGACGGCGGTCAGAGTGATACCCAAGGTCTCATTATAGGACAGGAAGTCCAAGTGACGTGGGAGGCAGGCAGTCTTGTCAGCATTGGACCAGTAGTCATAAGGACAAGGCTCACATGAATGGGAACCTGGTGAAACAAGTACAGTGCAGTCAGTGGACTAGGGTACAGTACATTCCCTGGATATACCCAGTATAGTAAACTACTTATGTTTTACTAATATGCCTTTAAATTAGTATTTTTCTGTCCTTATTTAATAAAAAATTTTAGATATTTTTCTTACCCGTTCTGTTGCTAAACTCCCCATCTGCACATGGTATGCAGTCAAAGCAGCAGACTGGTTCCCCTTTCCTTGGTGCCATCCTTGTACCAGCAGGACAGCTCTCACTGCACACTGATACAGGCACCTATAAAACCACACCAAATAATGGCATTAAGAACTAGATTAGTTCTGTAGCACTGTGGGTGACGGAGTTTGGAAAACTTTGTATCACCTGTCTAAATCCTGTGCTCCAGCGAATTGCCGTTTCATCAAGCGTTAGGTCGTATCCATCCACGTGTCCAGTCCGGACAACTTTAAGTTTCCCTTCAGGTGTCATCTGCCAGTTCACCAAGTCGTACTTGGCGGGAACATCAGCACCATCAAAATAAAGCTGTTCCCCGTGGGGTGTTGTGAAATTTACTGCGTTTAAATGTTGCACAACCTAAAAGAAAGACAAAATGGAAGTTACTATGAGTTAGTAGTAGTAGTGGTCAATAGAAAATGGACATTTCCATATTAATAATTTTAGCATTTTGAATGGTCACATTTATTTTGCCCATGTTTATGAACAATGGATGATTAATCTGAAATAATAATTATTAATAATGTTAAATTGTGATATCAATTAATCATCATTAATCACGATTGTTAATGCTTAATCGCGATAAATCACAATTAATCATGATCAATAATGCTTGATTGTGATTGATTATAATGAATCATGATACAGCAATCCTGCAAAACAACTAAAAACCTTTAAAAGTTTGACAACTCTACCAAATCCATCCATTTCCATCGGCTTACGGTAACATACAGGGTTGCAGGGTTCTCCACAAGTGCCACCCAAATCTCATTGAACTGTTAGCCCTACAAAATTCATATGTTCTGTTACTCTTTTTTCATTTACCTCAATAGGTTGGATTTGTTTGGGCACAGAACATTTTGAACTTTTGTTTGCAGGACCGCCGATCTCTGGACAGGAGAGGAGGTTGTGCAGTGCGTGAGCCACGGCGTAAACCGCCTGGTAGACGTTGTAGGTCACCCTCAGCTGAGACATGTCTGTGAATATGTCATTCACCGTCTCTAGAGACTCTGAGCCACTGCAGCGCGGCAGAGGTGACTCGGCTGTAGACGAGTCCGTGTCCGGAGCAGTGTCTGGACGACACTGAAACGTGTTCTGCCAGTATTCCCTCAGGAACTCATTGTTCGGATGGAGAGACGGCTTGAGTTTCCTGAGGTACTTCTCAAATCCTGGAATAACTGAACTTCTGATGGCCACACCAAAAACTCCCTTGGCCACCTTGGCGGTGGACGGATGTTGGAGAAGGACACCGCTGGTGCTCCAGGCCTCGCTTGCCAAAAACTGTCTGTCGGTCACCTGGAAGTAACAGGTAGTTATACTCCACTAAACTTTACTTTTTTTTATTTTTTAGAACACTATTAATCCCTCGGGGGTATCCTTTGGGAAATTATGCTTTAGCATCTAACCCATCAGTGGGAAGGGGGTCAGCGCCTGGGAGGAGTGTGTGAAGACCATGTTCTGGGCAACTCAATAGTTACTTGGCGATGGGGCCATTGAAACTGGGGCCCAGGTCTCCTTTGTTAACCACTAGGCCACCAACTGCCCCAGGAATGAACGTCCTCTATCATGGGTGACTAAGATATGGCACGTGGCCCACTGGAGTGTTCAATCTGCCATCTCGATGAATTTCAAATGTTAAAAAATGCAAACTCATTCGGTTGATATGTTGAGAACCTCCAGTATTGACATTTTGACATCCATATGACCTGCAGCAGTGGTGGCCCAGTGGTTAGGGAAGCAGACTTGGGTCCGGAAGGTTCCAGGGTACCACTGAGCATGACACCATCCCCTTCCCACATTTCACTTCTAATCTAAGTGGCTCAGAACTGAAGAATCTTCTTAGATGAGTGATGAAGCGTCTTAAAGAACCTACCATGTCAGGCTGCTGTCAAAGTAACTACTTTTATGTTCAGTGGTGTATCTCACAAAGACAAGGATCTGTCCTTCTTTTCCTAATTCCTTAACAGAAACAATACAATCATATTTTTGGAGCTTCAGTGTAGTGTTATTGCATTTCTTACATTTCTCTCCTCCAGCTGCAGAAACAGTTCCCTGACATCTGTGTACCAGGTGAAGATCAGAATCACCTTAGCTGTCGAGGACTGAATGGCCAACGCCGCACGTCGGGCATCACTTACGATATTTTGTCTGTTTAGAGTTTCTACAAAAGCCAGACAAACACCGGCGCCCTGAGTCTCCTCCTGAAATATCTGAGTTACACAGGAGAGGTTGACAAAAACATCAGTCTTCACAGTGATCCAGATCTGGATAAGAGTAAAGTCAGTCGACTACCTTTACAGCCATCAGTCCATAGTTATTGTTGGCCACAACGGCTCCGATCCAGGTCCATTTGAAGTGGATCGCCAGGCGAGCGAGGGCTTTGGCCTGGTAGATATCACTGGGCATCGTTCGGAAAAAGTTTGGGAACTGGGTTCTGTCGCTCAGACTGGGGGAACTGGCTGTGTAGCTCATCTGAGGGAGAAGAAGATCAGGACGTTGTGTTATTAAGACAAGTTCTTCTCAAATCAATCTATGTGGAATAAAATAAATCACAGATTGTCTTAATGAAATGGTGAATTTTATGACTCTGCAAAGACAAAAAATTTTAAGATCATCAAATAAGTAATTAATAGTAATACGTTGTCACTGAGCTTTACTCTTCTGTTATTACCGTGCCATTACCAGCAGGGGTCGTCGCCACCTCTCAAACCATGAAACATGGCTACAGGCCCTGATTGGCTATAATGGCACGGCATGACACAATGAAATAATTATGTTTTATTTAGGAATGTGCCAAAATAATCCATCTATAAGACTGATCTGGTTTACAGTAAAATATATATTAAAAGTAAATATATATATATATATATATATAAATTTGGTATGTTTACATCATAAAATATATTTGTTCATTGTTAATATTTTACATTTACAATTGTATCACTTTGCATATCACTTATCCCAATCCCATGCCTCCCCTTTTTCTCTCTTTCATCCTCCTCCTATATCTTCTTACTTCTGTATAAAATTCTTTCTTTATTAATTAGATTGATGGCAACTTATACAGACATTGTTAGTTTAATTTTTATGTATTCTTATCTATATATATATGTGTTATTACAAAAGTTTTCTCCTTATTGCGTCTTTTCAGTGAATTCCGGGCATTAACAAAAATCTGGACTTCATTTACAGATACGAGTGAAGCGACATAACAGGTGGTTGATGGGAAAATCATGAAATCTGGATAAATGGGAAATTGTATTGTATTGGGAATAGTATTCTTAAGATATTTACTAAAATGATGTTGTTTTCTTACAATATACAGCATATAATGTTTCACATTATGTATATCTATCTACTCACAATATATAATATGCACAATTCATGTTATTCCTATTTGAAAAGTTCCTAATCCCATCTTTTTTGAAAGGGAATATTTATTGGGTTTTTTTTTGTTAGTTTCACAGTTTTTGGTGACGAACAGTTCTCTTCACGCGTGCGTTCTTCACAAACTCACCAGAGGAACAGAGAGTGGCCTCAGGAGTCTGATGAGAATCTGTGCTGTGACTGAAGAATCACCACCAATGATCACAGGAACAGACTGAACGTCTATAGACGCAGATGAAGAAAAAAAAAATCAATACAACACAACCATACACTGCATATATAGTCGTATAAATACTGTTTACACATTTATTAAATCAGATTCTAATATTTCTAACGTTATTTTCCCATTCTTATCAATTATGCATAAAACATTTGACTATTTTGGCTTTATTTGTGAGTGAGTTATGACATTTACTGTCTTCTTCTCCATCTTCAGGAGAATATTCCAGGCTACACGTGCTGCTGTTGCCCCCCACCAGGGACAGCACCGCGTTCAGAGCCCAGAGACTGTCTCTTATACACATCTCAACACAACCATACACTGCATATATAGTCGTATAAATACTGTTTACACATTTATTAAATCAGATTCTAATATTTCTAACATTATTTTCCCATTCTTATCAAGGATGCATAAAACATTTGACTATTTTGGCTTTATTGAAATATTAGTTTGTAAGTGAGTTGTGACATTTACTGTCTTCTTCTCCATCTTCAGGAGAATATTCCAGGCTACACGTGCTGCTGTTGCCCCCCACCAGGGACAGCACCGCGTGCAGAGCCCAGAGAGGCAGAGCGCAGCTGTCGTGCAGGCGAAAGCCCAGCCTGACACCAGGCAGCAGGGTGGTGCTGTTGTTAATTTCCTCCACAGCAAACAGCATGGCGTAGAGGTACTGGAGAGGAAGAGATTCCAGGCTGGAGACAGGAGACAAGTAGGAGACAAGTAGTAATAGTATCAATAGTGAATAAAAGCTTCAGGTTGAGGTTTTTGTGACTTCATTTGTACCTGCTGCACGACTGGTGAAGTGGTTGTTGAGTATAGTCTTGATTCAGAGATGGAGGTTTGGAATAAAGACTGAAGAGTCCACCAAGGATGATATCTCCATCCTGGAACAAACCGCTGATGGTCGACGCCTGCCAGCGGGAACAGACCTGTCCAGCCACCCGGCTCATCCCCAGGGCTGGAGCTACGGGGGGCCACGAAAAGAGGAGACACAGGAAACACCACATCTTCACATGCAGCGTTCTACACCCTGTCAGGAAAGAACGCTGCATCGTTACATTCAATAAAAGAAGAAGAAGTGCAACAAACATGATCTGGGTGGTGACTTTTGGGGAAAGTTAATGAAGTTCCATATTGAATGTGATGGAACAGTCAACCAACCATGACTGACTCCCTCCCCCTCCTGCTTGATGTTGTTGTGGGTTTTTATAACAGTCAGGGAACACACAGTGGAATAAAGGTGTGACGTATAAACCAGGGTCCCTAAAAAAATCTGTTTTATTTAATGTTGTTTCAGTCTAAATTCAACGAAAGGTAAAAACACATTTATAATAAAACAGTTAAACTGTAATCACTGTGATATCACAGCACTTGTTAAATTTGAGAGTATGTTTTGTGATTATAACATTGATTCTAATGATGTTATTATTGTTATTAGTAGTGGTAGTATATCAACACTGAAGCAGCCCAGTTGTTCTTGTATCTGTAGAACCTTTCAGAGACCACTTTTATCTTGATGTTTTTTTCTTCTGTCACTTTTTACAGTCCTGTAAATGAAGGGAGAACAGTGGAAGAGTAAGGTTACAGGAAGCAGAGGTGGAGAAGGTGGAGGATCAACTGAGCAGAGCAGTGGAGACTGTGGAAGAGAGGAGAGGAATAGAGTGGAGTCAGGATGGAACAACTGGAGAAAAGAGTCAGGAGTGATCGGTGATAGAAGAGAGTCAGCGAAGGTGAAGGGACAGGTTTACAGGACAGTGGAGAGACCAGACATGATGGATGGATTAGAGACACTAGGAATAGGTAGAAGACAGGAGACAGAGCTGGAGGTGGAGGAGTTAAAGATGCTGAGGTTCTCTTTAGGAGAGACAAGGATGGACAGGATCAGGAATGAGGTGATTAGGAAGGAAAGGGAAAGAAAAGCAAACTCACGCCTGGGGAACTGTGAGAGGGGACGGTGCCATGCTCAGTGGACCTCAGTCATAACATGGCACTAGGTGGTTTTGAACTTGGAACCCTCCAGACTGCAGTCCGGTTCGTAACCACTAGGCTACCACTGCTTGAAATTATTTACAAGGAATGTTTGGAGAAAAAGCTAGAGAAGACAGATCGAGATGGTTTGGACATGTTCAGAGGAGGGATAGTGGACATTGGTAGAAGAATGGTCCTAGAGATGGAGCTAAAGGAGACAAAGACATCAGCATAATGATGCTTTGGTTTCTGCTTCACCAACAGACCAGTCAGTACTGCAGTACTGTATCTCAGAGCCTTCAAGAACCTTCAGCGAAACCATTGCAGTAACATGTTCCATGTTCCATGTTTTTTGCATTAAAACCAGCTTCTCCAAACCTTCTCATCTTCTCACACTCTCATCATATCATTTACATTCACAAATACCAGATCATGAAAGAAAAACCAACTTCTAGCCACAAGATGGCAGCATTGCATCTAGTGTTTAGATTTTAAGAATAGAAGAGCATGCGTTTAACGGTTAACCCTCCCAAGGTCAGGTGATTGAACACATTCGTTAGTTCGGGTGAAAGGCTCACGTTGTTACTTTAGAAAGTGTAATGCTGCCCTCTAGTGGTTATACTGGGTGACTGCAAAGCTTTTAAAAAATTTCTTGAAGAAAATTATTTTATTGACGTGTTCTCTGGGACTTTGACTTTCACAATAAAATATAGTGTATTTCCTGCAGACTGTAAGTACATTGTAAAAACTTTATATTTATTTATTTTGCTGTTTGTTACTTTGTTGCTTGTTGATCAGTGTGATCATCCCCACCTGTGTTTCTCATTAGTCTCACTATTGCCACCTGGTGCCCTGGGTATATATACCTCCCTCCCTCCTTCAGTCTTCTTCCATTTGTGTTGTTTGGGGTTGTGTGTTGCTTGTTGCTTTGTTTTCATGGGTTTTTCGTGGGTTTTATGCTTTTTCTTTTCTTTTTTTTGTTTTGTTTTTTTGTTCAACACCCTTGTTGAATAAGTTTCCTACCTGAATAAAGGCACTGACATGTGGCTACATAGTAAACTGAACTGTTGAAATCTTTAAACCTACATTCAGGGATCCATGATGGAGTTCATTATGTGTGGCCAAATATAATCAATTACCTGGTAGCTCCATCTCTAGGATCATTCTTCTACCAATGTATCCACTGTCCCTCCTCTGGACATGTCCAAACCATCTCGATCTGGCTTCTCTAGCCTTTTTTTGCGTACCTTCCTGTCTTTTGTCCTTCTAAACACCTCATTCCAGATCCTGTCCATGCTTGTTTATCCTAAAGAGAGTCTCAGCATCTTTAACTCCTCCACCTCCAGCTCTGTTTTCTGTCTTCTACCTATTCCTAGGTAGAAGTTGTTCCATTTTGCCTGTACTGTATTCTCCTCTCTTCCACAGTCTCCACTGCTCTGAACAGTTGATCCTCAGTATCTAAACTCCTCCACCTTCTCCACCTCTGCTCTTTGTAACCTCGCCACTCCACTGTTCTCCCTTTCAATCACACACATGTTCTCAGTCTTGCGAGGACTGACCTTCATTCCTCACCTCTGTAGATCAAACCTCCACCTCTCCTCTCACGACAGATCACAATGTCATCTGCAAACATCACTGTCCATGGAGACCTCTGTCTAAATTCATGTCAATTTTTTGGTGTACAAAACTACAATAATTAATATTATTGTAATGTTTATTTATTTAATGTGTAATTGTCATATTTACAAACCTACCATTATCAAACTCTATAGGGAGCTGATGTTTGCAGAAGTTGTTTTATAAAACGTGAGGCCGTAGAAAGCATAACATAACACACTTTATTGCCACATACATACATTACAC